>WNYA01000013.1:1628315-1904401 GCA_019512145.1 Engystomops pustulosus
GATGTCATTAGGCACAACTCAGTGCATCTCATCTGCATATTAGTGTGGCTTTGATACTTGGCTAGAATATCCATAGAGAATACAAGGAGTTACTTACGCCTAGTAAGCGTTCTATAATTTATTTCTGGTTGATCTGCTGGTGGCTGTTACTTCTGCATTGCATGTACTAGCCAATGCTGACAGTTGGTATGATCTTGCGACCAGCTGTGTTCCTGGGCGCTTAGTGACGCAACATATCCATGCAAAGACCTAAGGTGGGAAAATTTAGTAGGGGTTGGATTCAATTAGCACTAACTCAGTGTCATCTCATCTGGCATAGTAGTGTGCTTTGATACTTTTGGCTAGAACTAGCCATAGGAGAATACAAGAGCTTACTTACGCCTACCGTAGCGTTCTATCATATTTGTTTCTGGTTGAATCTGCTGGTGGCTGTACTTTCTGCAGTGCATGTACTAGCCACGTCTGAAGCAATTTGTAGTTAGACTTGCGACCGCATTGTGTCCTGCGCTTAGTGACGCACATATCCATGCCAAATAACGAAGTGGGAAAAATAGTAATGGGTTGGATTTTTCCAATAGGCCCTAACCTCAGTGTCATCTCATCTGGCATAGTAGTGTGCTCCTTTGATACTTTTACTTGTGGCTAGAAAATACCATAGGAGAATCAAGACTTACTTACGCCTACCAGTAGCGTTCTATACTATACATCAAATTTATGGCTTGATATCTTCTGGTGGCCTGTACTTTCTGCAGTGCATGTACTAGCCAATTCTGAGCAATTTGGTCGAGACTTGCTACCGCTGTGTTCTGGCGCTTAGTGTACCGCACATATCCATAAGCAAAGAACCGAAGTGGGGAAAATTTTAGTAGGGGTTGGATTTCATTCTGCACTAATCAGTGTCTCTCATCTGGCATAGTAGTGTGGCTTTGGATACTTGGCTAGAAATGCATAGGAGAATACCAAAGAGCTTACTTTTACGCTACGTAGCGTTCTATAATCTTTGATTTCTGGTTGATCTGGCTGGTGGCTAGTACTTCTTCAGTGCCTGGACTAGCCATTCTGAGCAATTGTAGGAGACTTGGCGACCCGCGCTGTGTTTCTACGCGTAGTGACGCACAGATCCTAGCAAAGACCGAAGTGGGAAAATTTAGTAGGGGGTGATTTCCATTAGGCACTAAATCAGTGTCATCTCATCGGCATAGTATTGTGCGTTGATACTTGGCTAAAAATAGCCATAGGAAATACAAAGAGCTTACTTACGCCTACAGTAGCGTTCTATATATTTGATTTCTGGTTGCTCTGCTGGTGCTGTAACTTTCTGCAAGTGCATGTACTAGCCAATTTCTGAGCATTTGTAGTTGAGACTTGGGCGACCGCTGTGTTCTACTACGCTTAGTGACGCACATCTCCATAGCCCAAACCGAAGTGGGAAAAATTAGTAGGGGTTGGATTTTCCCAATTAGTCACTAACTCATTGTCATCCTCATCTGGCATAGTAGTGTGGCTTTATACTTGGCTAGAAATGCATAGCAATAGATAGCAGTGTTTGGTTTTGTAAACACTCAAAAAAAAAAAAAAACACAAAAAAACAAAAAACACAAAAAAAAAACCAAACAAAAACACAAAAAAAAAACAAAAAAAAGTTAAAAAAAAAAACTTATACACACACTACATCTTTAAAAATGTTTAACCCGAGGGCTAGGGTAGAGGACAGGGCGGGACGTGGTCGTCCAACTACGCAGGGGGTCAGAGGCCTGGGTCCTGGGCGTGGTGGAGACACCACCCTGCTGATGAGGGAGCAGGGGAACGCCGCAGAGCTCACTCCTCTCCCTAGGTCATGTCCTGAAGTTCCTGGACCTGGGTACGAGCACTGTTGAGGCCACGACCATGCGAACAGTGATGTCGTGGATTGCTGACAATGCTTCGGCATTTGTCCCACACCATTCAGTCCTTCCACCAGTCCAACCCATGTCACCGAAATCGCCACTCTCCACTCCTGCACTCTCATCCCCTCCCCCCCAGTCCTGCCCCCCCCAGGAAAATTTGCCATTTGAACCGGCATACTCTAGGAACTGTTTTCTGGACCCTTCCCACAGTCACAAAAACCACTTGTCCGTGTGCGGCTGAGCAATTTTTCCCCGATGCCCAGGTTTTCCACCAGTCCCAGTCTGTGGGTGAATGATGAACCTTCCTTGACGTAGTGAAGGGTTTAAAGATGTGTCCTACGATGAGGAGACATGGTTGTCCAGAACCTGGTGAGTTGTTGTCAAGGGCAGAAGTCCAGTGGGGAGCAGACGGTGATCGAGGATGATGGAGGTGACAGACCCAAGCTGGTTTGAGAGGCCGGGTTTAACAAGTGCTTAGTGCTTTCTGAGACGGAGGAAGTCCTCGACCAGAACAGGGTGGAAGAGGCAGTGGGTGGGGCCATAACGGAGCGGCAGGGCCAGAGCTGGTTCATCAGTCGCCAATGTGTCAACTAGTGAGCCTCCCCGTGGCGAGGGCTCTTGCGGCGAGGGCTAGATCTTCAGAGTGGAGGTTCTTAGGAAAAAGCCCGGATGACCCTCCGGCTGGGTGTGGTGCAACATTTGCCAAACCAGGCGCAGCAGGGTTCCACCATCTACTTAACTACCACCACCATATGCGCAGGCAAGCCAATTCTGAGCAATTTGTAGTGAGACTTGCGACCGCTGTGTTCTACGCTTAGTGACGCACATATCCATAGCAAAGACCGAAGTGGGAAAATTTGACGTAGTGGAAGTGTGTAAAGAGGTGTCCGACGATGAGGAGACATGGTTGTCAGACAGTGGGGAAGTTGTTGTCAGGGCAGGAAGTCCGAGGCACCAGGTTCTGGACAACCATGTCTCCTCATCGTAGGACACATCTTTAAACCCTTCACTACGTCAAGGAAGGTTCATCATTCACCCACAGACTGGGACTGGTGGAAAACCTGGGCATCGGGGAAAAATTGCTCAGCCGCACACGGACAAGTGGTTTTTGTGACTGTGGGAAGGGTCCAGAAAACAGTTCCTAGAGTATGCCGGTTCAAATGGCAAATTTTCCTGGGGGGGGCAGGACTGGGGGGGAGGGGATGAGAGTGCAGGAGTGGAGAGTGGCGATTTCGGTGACATGGGTTGGACTGGTGGAAGGACTGAATGGTGTGGGACAAATGCCGAAGCATTGTCAGCAATCCACGACATCACTGTTCGCATGGTCGTGGCCTCAACAGTGCTCGTACCCAGGTCCAGGAACTTCAGGACATGACCTAGGGAGAGGAGTGAGCTCTGCGGCGTTCCCCTGCTCCCTCATCAGCAGGGTGGTGTCTCCACCACGCCCAGGACCCAGGCCTCTGACCCCCTGCGTAGTTGGACGACCACGTCCCGCCCTGTCCTCTACCCTAGCCCTCGGGTTAAACATTTTTAAAGATGTAGTGTGTGTATAAGTTTTTTTTTTTAACTTTTTTTTGTTTTTTTTTTGTGTTTTTGTTTGGTTTTTTTTTTGTGTTTTTTGTTTTTTTGTGTTTTTTTTTTTTTTTGAGTGTTTACAAAACCAAACACTGCTATCTATTGCTATGCATTTCTAGCCAAGTATAAAGCCACACTACTATGCCAGATGAGGATGACAATGAGTTAGTGACTAATTGGGAAAATCCAACCCCTACTAATTTTTCCCACTTCGGTTTGGGCTATGGAGATGTGCGTCACTAAGCGTAGTAGAACACAGCGGTCGCCCAAGTCTCAACTACAAATGCTCAGAAATTGGCTAGTACATGCACTTGCAGAAAGTTACAGCACCAGCAGAGCAACCAGAAATCAAATATATAGAACGCTACTGTAGGCGTAAGTAAGCTCTTTGTATTTCCTATGGCTATTTTTAGCCAAGTATCAACGCACAATACTATGCCGATGAGATGACACTGATTTAGTGCCTAATGGAAATCACCCCCTACTAAATTTTCCCACTTCGGTCTTTGCTAGGATCTGTGCGTCACTACGCGTAGAAACACAGCGCGGGTCGCCAAGTCTCCTACAATTGCTCAGAATGGCTAGTCCAGGCACTGAAGAAGTACTAGCCACCAGCCAGATCAACCAGAAATCAAAGATTATAGAACGCTACGTAGCGTAAAAGTAAGCTCTTTGGTATTCTCCTATGCATTTCTAGCCAAGTATCCAAAGCCACACTACTATGCCAGATGAGAGACACTGATTAGTGCAGAATGAAATCCAACCCCTACTAAAATTTTCCCCACTTCGGTTCTTTGCTTATGGATATGTGCGGTACACTAAGCGCCAGAACACAGCGGTAGCAAGTCTCGACCAAATTGCTCAGAATTGGCTAGTACATGCACTGCAGAAAGTACAGGCCACCAGAAGATATCAAGCCATAAATTTGATGTATAGTATAGAACGCTACTGGTAGGCGTAAGTAAGTCTTGATTCTCCTATGGTATTTTCTAGCCACAAGTAAAAGTATCAAAGGAGCACACTACTATGCCAGATGAGATGACACTGAGGTTAGGGCCTATTGGAAAAATCCAACCCATTACTATTTTTCCCACTTCGTTATTTGGCATGGATATGTGCGTCACTAAGCGCAGGACACAATGCGGTCGCAAGTCTAACTACAAATTGCTTCAGACGTGGCTAGTACATGCACTGCAGAAAGTACAGCCACCAGCAGATTCAACCAGAAACAAATATGATAGAACGCTACGGTAGGCGTAAGTAAGCTCTTGTATTCTCCTATGGCTAGTTCTAGCCAAAAGTATCAAAGCACACTACTATGCCAGATGAGATGACACTGAGTTAGTGCTAATTGAATCCAACCCCTACTAAATTTTCCCACCTTAGGTCTTTGCATGGATATGTTGCGTCACTAAGCGCCCAGGAACACAGCTGGTCGCAAGATCATACCAACTGTCAGCATTGGCTAGTACATGCAATGCAGAAGTAACAGCCACCAGCAGATCAACCAGAAATAAATTATAGAACGCTTACTAGGCGTAAGTAACTCCTTGTATTCTCTATGGATATTCTAGCCAAGTATCAAAGCCACACTAATATGCAGATGAGATGCACTGAGTTGTGCCTAATGACATCCAACCCCTACTGAATTTCCCACTTCGGTCTTTGCTAGGATATGTGAGCCACTAAGGTAAAAGAACACCAGCGGTCGCAAGAGCTACTACAAATTGCTCAGACATTGGCTAGTACATTGCACTGCAGAAAGTACAGCCACCAGCAGATCAGCAACCAGAAATCAAATATATAGAACGCTTATGGAGGCGAAAGTAAGCTCTTTGATATTTCTCTATGGCTATTTCTAGCAAAGTATCCAAAGCACACTACTATGCCAGAATGAGAGGACACGGAGTGAGTGCCAATTGAAATCCAACGCCCTACTGAATTTTCCCACTTCGTCTTTGCTATGGATATGTGTGCCACTAAGAGCTAATAAACACACGGTAGCAAGTCCCCCTGCTAATTCCTCACAGAGAGAGTACAGATGCAAATTAAATAAAAAAAGTAAGCTAGAAAACGTGTACTTGTAGTCGTAATGTAAGGGGCGGTTGGGTGCTTGTAGAATCATCCTGCCTAACAGTAAGCAATAGAAACACCCGTAACGCTTCCTGACCAGCAGCAGCATTGCTCTCCCTAGCGCATCCAGGAGACACAGAATGCTTCCGAGCAGCGCGGGGCAGGGGAGAGTATATCCCAGGGTCACATTTGCTCTCAGTGTTCTCTCCCTCTTTTCCCTTGTCCCCTCCCTTCCGTTTTGCTTCCGTCCATTTTTTTTTTACCCATATACCTTCTTTCTTATATCCTTCGTTTCCCTTCTCCCTCCCCTGTTCACTTTCCCTCTTCTTTCTCTCCTTTGATTCCGAAGCCCTCTCCAGCTACCCCTGACTGACTGATCTGGCCAGCAAACCATGCTATCGACGGGTAAGGGTTCCCGTCATTGCTGGGGGAGTGCAGAGTCTCCTGGCTTGTGATTGGCTCTGTTTCTGGCCGCAAAAAGCAAACCGGCCGGGAGCTGCCATTTCTCGAGCGGGCGGAAGTATTCGTCGAGCAACGAGCAGTTTCGAGTACCCTTAATGCTAGAAAGAGAATTGCAGCTCGCGCGCAGGTTCGCTCCTCATCTCTAATCTCCACCATCGATGAGAGTGCGACACATTGTGGCCAGATCACATTGGGGCAGATTACGTACCCGGTCCATTCGCAATCCAGCCGGAGTGTTCTCTGCGGTGGATATTCGGGTACGGCCGGGATTCACAAGGTAGTTCCTCGGGTCCACCAGGTGGCGGCTCGCTGAAGTTCCAGAGGCCCGCGGAAGCCAACTGAAGTTCAACGGCCTATTCGTGTGAAGAAACGCGAGTCCCGCGACACTTTTTTTTTTAAGTTTTAAATTGGAGGTTTCCGAAATCCGTTGGGTTTTTTGGTCAGGCCTACGCCCCCCCAATTACGTCGCGTGATGCCAGCGCGAGCGGCGCCACAGTCCGATCGCTGCGCAAATAATCCCGGGGCAATTCCGGGAAACTCGGCCGCAAATCGGAAATATCGGGTAACACGTCGGGAAACGCGAATCGGGCCCCTTAGTACTGACCCATTGTTACACAAGCAAAAGAACTGTGGCCAGTCTGGTGTCATACAAGAAGAGAGACAGAAAGTATACTCATTAAGTTTGGTATATATCTAGATAATATATATATCTATATATATATGAATGTGAGAACTTGTTAACCAGATCACACGCAGAGTTACTTCTAAACATGTATAGTTGGGTTTGAGCGATCTGTAACGCCTTTAAGTGATATTATTCTGTCTGTTTTCTCTAACCTGATGTGTTGTATATTACGTTTGGTGATGGCGTCTCGGCGGGGTGTGACCTCTCTCTGGTTGTTGGTACTTTCTGTGACTCCGGATCTTTCTGTACATTAGCAGTGCTGTCATTATATTGACATATGTACATTTTCTACATATGATTTTATCACAGGCATAGACTGAATGAAGTTTTGTGTTTGGTCCCAAAGTTCGCTGGGACATGATTCATTTTAGGTTTAAGAGTTGTCTTGAGGGGTCAGGGAGGGACGGTTATGACGACACTAACTGTTAGCACATTTGAAGATGCTAAGCTCGTTGCCTGGATCGGAGAAGGAAGGAAGGCTTCTTGCAATTCAAAGAAAAGCAATACCACATTTTTAGGGTTCAGGGAGGGAGAACAACAACGCTGATGCACTTTTCCCAAAACCCTGAAGATACCGACCCATAGTGGTGACAAAGAAGGGCTTAGAAGACATTCAAATCTCGAACCTCAGAGAGCAACTTTATCCTTGAATTTTGAACGGGGAGTAGAGTGGGAAATTGATTACTAAGATACTGGAAGATAATGGTTGTCAATACGTTTATGTCAAAGGAAAATGGAAAAAGATTAGGAGAATGTCAAAATAGCTTGTGCCCTGGAACATATGGAAAGGAAAGATTCAGAAATAAGAAGCATGTCCAAAAGCTGACCTATAGGCATGCTGAATCAGAGGTCAGAAAAAGCTATGCATTGGGCATAGGCTAAGTGTTACCCAGGTACTCCTTGTGACTGACTGTATAGTGTTACACTCCTTCCCCCTAGACGAGGTTCTCTACAAAAAGGGGCCACCAGATATAGTGCTCAGAAGCGGGGAAGGGACTTGTAGGGAAGTTTGTGATGCAGTCGGCCAATTCGACCAGGATGGGGGTCAATCGCGACTTGGGCCCTGGGAGATAGGTGTTGAGGGCAGCGTTGATGTTTAACCCTTCCGAAAGGGATGTGCTCCAGGGGATGAATAGAGGATAGTGTCGGCAGCCACGAATCCTGTCGGGAGTGACTTCAAAGCAAACATTATATCACTGATCTCTAAGTGCTTGAACCCCTGGGCATTAGGCTAGGGTTGTTCCGCCATGAGGCCAAAACAAAACTCAGTTCTGCCCACTGGGACCTCAGCTACTCAGGGCTACGGATGATACCCATGTTATGCAGTGGTCCGGTAAGAACATCCCATGCCTATACCCACCGACCCCCTTCCTATCACTCAACAGAATTTTTGGTTCGTTAAATTAACAGTTAGATATTTTGGAAAGGGGTACTTCTGAGGATAGAGAGGTAAACACGTTGTGGATTGACAGCGAAAAACACCAAGCTAAATTGGTCTATGGGCACAGGCAGGCTCTCAGACCATATTTTTGGGTCAGCTGCTTTTTAAACCTGTTTTAAACCTTACTGCCCATTCTTGTGAATGATTAATATCTTCAAAGGAGTGACGAATTAGGGTTTAATTACTAAGGGATGACGGCAGCATGTACAGACATTGTCGGGGATGCACGGCTGTTGACAGGTATTAGAAGGCGATTGTATTTTGGAGCAGCCGAGCGGCTTTATGCGACCCAGAACTTCGGGGGGGCAGGCATCAGTACGATCGGACGAATCGGGACTGAGTGCGGGATTAACATTCAGTTGTGTCGCAAGTCCAAAGCACCAAACAGCACCAGGAAAAAGAAAGAAGGGGAACTCCGGGGACTGAGCGGGGAGGGAAAGCGACCACATGCAGGGGATATCGGGCTGACAATCTTAGTGAATTGCGGCACAATGCATTATGCACGGACAATGCAACTTTTATTAACCTCTCCGGAGGGTAAGTAATGTGCCCATAGTTCTTTGCACTCTTCTGGGGGGGCCCAGTCTTTGCTAACATATATTAGTACATAAACATAGTTCAGAACCCAACGAACATTATTTGTAATAAATATTTGGTACACATAATCATTACTCTGTTATTAATATCAGAAACGTAAGAGTGTGTATAGGCGAAACTGGGGTTTTGTTGCCTGTGGGCTACACCGGGGTTTTGGCAATACTGAAGGCCAGGAGCAGAAAGGACTTGTATACTTATGGGACTCACCACAGGACTGGCAGGATGCTGCTAGAGAGAATCACAGTCTTTGTTGCGAATCTTCCCAAATATGCAGAGGGTAGTCTGTCTCTTCCGGATGGTTCTGGGGTGTCATGGTAAGGAGGGCGGGTTGGAAACCACCTCAATGGGCAACTACACAGTATTTTTAACTTGGTCAGGAGCTCTGCAAAATCACCTAAGGCGTCATAATTCTTTTTTCAGGCTGCATTAGAAAGACTTCTTATTCGATATCTCCACACAACGGGCTGGAGGACCAAAACTTTAAATTATTAAATTGTGGACATGTAGTACATGTCTTGGCTCCATCTTTAAAAATAGAACTCTGAATGTCACGATTGGAGGGTACCAATGGTATACAGATGAGCTGCCCACTGATAATCCAACCATCGTGAGTATCTTCTTTTCACATGTATCTTTTCTTATCGTATCTCTGCTTCAAAGACATACTACCACGAGATTGAAAAGACTGATATGACAAATAAGCCTGAGACATGAGCCCTAGGATCATTTGCATACTGCCCTTCAGCCTTGGTGGGTAAATGCCCGTTTAAGTATTGATCAACGGGGGGATAATGGGAGCTTTGCTTATGGACATTTTAAAGGCTCTGGCTTGCTTCTCAAGGGGCTTGAGCAAGACTGTTCCCCAGTTGCCATACATTACTGGTTATTGAGTTGCTGTGTTGCAAACTGATGGGGATGCTCAAGAGCAGGACCCCCATAAGTACATTGCTGAAATCCAATTTCACTTTTTGGTTCTTAAAACCATCAAAACATCCAAAGCTGCAGAGAACCTGGCACACTTTAATAAGGCTGGAAGCATCTGCCTATCACCTGTAACCAGACGGCAGTCACCTAACAGACCTCGCTCCTAATTTAGAAAACACAAAATGTACTTCTGGCTATTGAGCAGTGCCAAACGCCCTTAAAGTCAAGATGATGAGGTTAAGGTGGACATGCTCTGATTAGGCAAGATGCCTGTCAAGAATGCCAGTTCACCGGGCACTCACAGATTTAAGGGCCAGCGAAACGCTGATTGGCACATGGCCACTTCAAAGTTTTCCAGTTCAAGACGGGCTCTCCAGCCAACTCCTGAACCTCAGATCTTTGCCACTCATAGCCTCAATGAAAAGGTCCCCTGTGTTACCCTATGTTTCCTGCGTTCCACCGCGACGACAAGTCGCCGTGGGAACGACCTAGGTGACACCACGCCGCAGCAAAAACACATCCCTGCTTTGCGGAGAGAGGGCTCTGGTGAAGACCTGGTGCCACTAGATTCCGGTGAACAAATGGTGGCTTGTGTCATTGTCTGCGGTGGTCCAGTGGGTTCACTGACCCGAAAGCCTTGACAATGACATCGGGGCCGGGGACCCCGCCAGGTTGCAGCGTACGAAACGGCTGATCTTACCACAGTTGAGGTCCAGCAGTCCAGAGAACAGGTAGGACATGTTATATCCATGCTGAGCACAGGCTTGTCACTCAGCTCAGATGCTGCACCACTCTGGGACTACAGCATGCTACACATGGCTGGTCTTCTGCACATTGAACCTAGGCTAAGATGTCTATGCCTGACAAGTTATGTGGGGACCACAAGTTGTGCAGGGGCTTAATTACCCCGTGCTTCTTGCACATAAAAACTCATACATCTCAGTTGTCAATGAAGCAGATCCCAGGTGGCATGTGGTCAGCTGACTCTCCAGGGGAAGGCCCTGGACGGGGCTAATCGTCTTGGGATAGAGCGATCATGGTCATGGGCTATGCCACACAGGCGTGCTTTACTAGCGGAATCCGGGCTGTGTTTGAAGAACCGCCACACAAAGCCGCCTCAGCTGAGACTCCGCTGCTGAACCTGCGCCAAGGGGGACTCGTCTGTTGGGGGGGGGTGGGGGGGAAGAGTATGCAGTTAGATCAATCTGGCTTCTCAACTCTGCCTGGAATGATGACAGCTGTGGTCAGCGACCTTAAGAAAGGACTTTTCTCAAGTAAAATGACGCATGATTTCTCGTGGCATCCCTTGACGTTCCACCATGAGTGTCTCGTAACCTTAGCAATTGGATTGACGTGGTTTTTAGAACGTGCCGAGGAATTGCGTACGAGTTCCCCAAGTATTGTCACGACATGTACTCGCCGGCTCCTGCCTTCCAAAAGCTGACACGCACGAGCTTACTGGTTCGTACCATCTATGCTATGCAGGAGGACAGAGCCAGACTATCCTCCAGAATGCTCCGAGAGAATCAGGAGATCTTTGCCTGTACTGTGCGTTAAATACAGCATTGTGGCTTGTCCGAATCATCCCCAGACGTCGGGAAAACGCCCCGCATCTAGGGTTTTGGGATTAAGCGTCCCTAGTGTGAACACCGCTTTTCACGCCTTCCTTGACTATTTCCTGTGCTCCTTAGATTAGTCCGGAACTCCCAATATGTTCAAGCTTTCTTGGACTCTGGTTCTGCAGGAACTTTGTGGGATGCCGCTCTTTTTTCCGGACAATTCCGGTGGTTCTTCTGGATAAGCCTCTTGTCATTATCCTCAGTAGCGGACAAATCCTGTCCGATCCGGTCCAGTCTGCCACAATGAGCCTGTTCTCTGCAAATCGGAGGAGGAAAAACTGTCCTTTTACGTGCTTTGCCACGCTCCACATCGTCTATCTTGCTGGGTCTCCAATGCTGCAACTCCACCACCACGTCCTTAACTGGAAGACCTTCATGGAGGACTAGAATGTCAGTTACTTGCTGCATGGTGGTACCTGACTGTTCCAGGCTTCATCCTGAATCAACAGGACTTGGCAGGTCTGCCTACATGTTACTTTGTCAAGTTTTTTCCAAAACAAAGCAGAGACTTTGCCACCCATGCACTATGATTGTCCTGTAGATTCTGCCAGGTGCCCTCCCCTAAGAGGTCGAGTGTTTGTATCATCTTTCTGTTCACAGACTCTTCTATGTCGAGAGTATATTAAAGAGAACCTGCAGAGAGGCTTCATACAAAAAAATCCTCCTCTCCTGTGGTGCAGGCTTTTTTCGGGACTAAGAAGGACGGATCCCGTCCTTGCATATTAGACACCGCAGGCTTAACAAGATAAAGTTAAGAACCGCTACACCCTGCAGTTGAACACGGAGTCTTTGACCATCTGCGCGGTTACAAGGGTTTTTCTCCAGTGGATCTTTGTGGGGCCTTACAATCTCATCCGGATTCGCAAGGGTGACGAATGAAGGACACATTTTAACATCGTGATGGACATTTTCGAGTTACTTCTGATGCATTTGGACTGTTTGGGCTCTAGCGTCTGCCAGGGGGCCCTCCTCACAGAGGTGGAGTGTATCCTCGTTTTGTTCCACAGACTGAGTTCTATGTCGGAGATATTAAATCTATATATAGGTCCTTTTGAGGGTGATTAGTTGCATAAACGCCGTGGCATACAGCCCCGCCTTCCTTCTACTATGCGGCATCCTCAAGCATAACTAATACTTATAGAGTAAGTAGAAATAAATCGGGGTTTTCTGGCCTCTGTCCTAATACTTATACGACAATAAAACTCATCTCATTAAATGTATACTTTTCAAACGTTATATAGGTTGAATACTCATTATCTGGCAAGTGCCAAAAGATGAAGCCCAAAGAATGTATTAAGGAAATAACACAAACAATAGTGTAGCCGGATTCCACCAGTAACATACAGATCTTTTGCATTGTTCCTACACCTTGCCCATTACCCACCCCATCGGACAAGATATATCAAAAAAGCAAACAAAAACCAGGAAACCTACTTCACGATCCTGATGCAAGCAATATCATTTTCCAAGCCAACCTCAAACTCATTTTCAGGAGATCAAAACCCTAAAAAAAATTTTGCCACCCAGTCCGCCCAAAGAGCATACACCAAAAAGTCTTCATGTCCTCTTTCCAACAGTGAAGTTTTAGATCTAGTCGAACCCGCTGTAATGCTGCGAGGACCATTTCTCACAGGAAACACAACCCAAAGAATCGTTCAACATCGAATCATTCATGAACTGCAGTTTCAGTACATTATATACAGTTACCTTTGAGTGTACCTGTAAACTCCAGTATATTGGCCGACCATTCGCCCCTCAGAGCGAGAGAGAATAAACAAACACATAGAAGTTATCTCGAAAATGGCTTTCCACTTCACAGTCCCGTCAGCTCGACACATCATGAGTGCGACTACAACCATTTCAGCATCACCCCATAGAAAAACATCAAGTATCCACTCCACAAAAGTACAAAGTTCTCAAACAGCGAGAAATGTACTGGATTATAAATTACACTGTTTAGTCTCAGCGCGGGTCTCAATAATAGCCATAATTTTTTAGGGGGGTTAGCATTTATCATACTTCTTAGTATATTTTTTTATAAGGCTACCCAAATGGCTTATACGGGGTTTGGTTTTGGGTTAATTAATGTGTTTTCTGACACATTTTATCTATGTGTGTTCCATAATTTTATATATTTAATTGTCATTTGTACATTATGTCCAATCTTTAGCCTAAATTCACTGACTGTAGAGGCCATCTCATCTAAGCGTTTTACAGCGTTCTATTCCACCTCCCTCAAGGCGCTCGCTTAGCCTCTATATTCTTATAATAGAGCAATACGCCACAACGCATGCGCCAGTCCCCACTCGCCCGTGACTCGGAGACGCTGCCTATATATCCTGGACGTACTACGATCGTGGAATGCGCCACCCACGGCTCCAGTCCTTGGCAACAGAACGCCTGACATGATAGGAAGCGCACTACCTGCCATGGCAGGAGCCTGAGATGCTGCTGAGCACGGTGCCGGCGTGCTATCCAGGACTCCGCGCCATTCAAAAATCGGGCACAACATGCGACCCATGTATTAGCTTATGCAACTGACAGTATCTTATAACCCAACAAAGTGCATGGCCTCTTGTTTTAATATATACCATAGTTAAAACATGATTATTTATACTATTTTTATAGATTTGTTCCAGCTCATCACAGCTTTTGATGCGAATGTAAGCTACTGTTAAACTCCAACAAATATGCTTGATCTAACCTTTCTCGCATAACATCGCATACAAGCTAACAATCATAGCAATTTTTTTAACATATTGGGCAGCTTTATGAAACGTCTGAGTCAGAATATTTCTGTTGCCAATGGCAACCACCAATCACATGCTCCCCTTTAAAATATTCATGAGCACTGGTAAAATGAAAGATGAGATGTGATCTGTTGCATGGGCAAAACTAGGGATATTCTGGATTTAGACGGCGTTAATAAATCTTCCCATTGGTTTTTATGATGTTTAAATGTTAATATAGAAGTATCTTATGTAGGTCATTCTGCGCAAAAAAAGATGGACCTATACAGAATCTAAACGAGCCATCTAAATATTGTACTTATATAGATAGCATTGTAACATAGTTTAGAAATCACTCACGGCCACCTTTATTAGGACACCATGCTAGTAACGGGTTGGACCCCCTTTGCCTTCAGAACTGCCTCAATTCTTCGTGGCATAGATACAACAAGTGCTGGAGATGGAGCTCCTCACAGATTTTGGTCATATTTGAAATGCTGGCATCACACAGTTGCCGGCAGATTTGTCGGCTGCACAGCCATGATGCAAATCTCCCATTCCACCACATCCAAAGATGCTCTATGGGATTGAGCATCTGGTGGATGTGGAGGCCATGGTGTCCAGTGGAACTCATTGTCATGTTCAAGAAAAAAACCAGTCTTGAGATGATCCAGCTTTAGAAATGGCGCATTATCTGCTGAAAGTAGCCATCAGATGTTACAGGGTGCATGTGAGCTTAAAGGGATGGACATGGTCAGCAACAATACTCAGGTAGGTGTGAGTTTGTACCAAGGGGCCCAAAGAGTGCCAGGAAAATATTACCCACACCCATGACACCACCAACACCAGCCTGAACCGTTGATACAGGCAGGATAGATCCATGCTTTGGTGACGCCCAAATTCTGACCCTACCATCCGAATTGTCGCAGCAGAAGAAATCGAGAAGAATCACAGCCAGGCAACGTTGTCCATTTCTACTGCCAAATTGATGAAGCTTGTGCAAATGTCGCCTCATCAGTTTCATGTTCTTTAGCGAAAAAGGAGTGGCACACGGTGTGTGTGTGGTTTCTTCTGCTTGCTGTAGCCCATCTGCCCTCAAAGTTCGATGTACTGTGGGTTCAGAGAGCTGCTTCTGCCTACCTTGGTTTGTTTTATAACGGGTGGCGATTTGAGTCACTGTGCTTGCTATCAGCTCGAACAGTATGCCCATTCTCCTATGACCTCTGGCATCAAAAAGGCATTTCCTCCACAGAACTGCTGCTCAATGGATGTTTTTTCTTTTTCGGACCATTCTCGTAAACCCTAGAGATGGTTGTGCGTTGAAATCCAGTAGATCACATTTCTGAAATTAATCAGGACCCGGCCTTCTGGACATAAAACAATAACATTAACACCTTCGCGACTGCGGACGAACTATATCGGCCACCTAACTTACGTACATGGCTAGGCAGCCTGCCATCTTGGATGGCCAATCGCTGCCAGTCCCATTGACGTCATCGGAGGGCTGCGATCGGTTGGCATGGAAGCTACAGTCTCTTGAGACTTGAGGCTGCCATTTTGCAGATCTCTAATAGGCAGCAGATGTTGGAGGTGTGACGCGGCATAATGGTTCACACATAAAAATATTTGGTCCTGTCAGGAATTCAGAAATTTTGGGAGAAGGACGTCACTAAAAATAACAAATCAGATTACCTTCGCAGGCTTTGTTCTCTCTCAGCAAGTGTTGATACTTTGGTTACCCCAGCAATAAAGAGATTTGGTCCCTTCATAAAGGAACAATAGCCTACAGCTTAATACAAGCAGCAAAACACTACTGATTCCTATATACGGGCTGAGTATAAGACACTCCAACCAATTCATGAGTGGCTCAACAAAGTGTGATGCCCAAATGTGGCCGATTGGAGGAACTCGGGAGGTCGGATTAGGAAAACAGTCGCATACATGCACGTACACTAGATGGGCCCTGGTCACATACAATAAGATCCGCCATGCCACACCACTTCTATAGTCAATATTAAAACATAAGGCATCGTCAGGTCTTTAATAATCTATCGGCTAAGATTAATAGATGGTAAGAAGCAAGTGAAATTTCGCCTATGATTGCCATTATTAGTATAAACAAATGGAGGGCTGGCGAGTTCGAGCCGTTAAGGGGGATCCAAAGGGAGCATCAACGTGGCCAATAGGAGGGGGAGACAAAAGCGCACACCAAAGGATTCAAGTGATTGTTTGATAAGGAAAAATAGTATAATAGAATGGTCTCTCACATGGTTTCAGGAAAAAATAGAGCATGTCATTAAAAATAGATTGAGGGAACGGCTTGCCGACGGTGACCCGTTCTAGAGGCGCGTCACACTCAGAGAATAGACTGGGATGCGTATATCCAGTAAAAGCAATTTTAATAAAAAGTAAGGGTATAAAAAATACGCGTTTCGGCTCGGGATGGAGCCTTGTCAGGGGATAATTATATATGTATTGTATGGTATGTATATGGTATTTATGTATGTTTGGTATGTATGGTATATCCATAAAAGCAATTTTAATAAAAAGTAAAAGGGTTAAAAACAATCGCCGTTTCGGCTCAGGGTGGAGCCTTCGTAGGGGGATAATTACCTATGTATTGTAATTATCCAACCTGACGAAGGCTTCCAAGCCGGCGCCGAAACGCAGTAGTGTTTTACCTTTACTTTTTATTAAAATTGATTTAGGAATACCACACAGTATATTGTCTGAGTGTGAAGCGGCCTTCTAGAACGGGAGAGGACGACTCCTCGTGGTTCGTCAGATATAGTAGTTAGCAATCTGACCTGCAGGGTTCAATTACCCTGAAGGATCTGAAATAATGGCAGAAAAAAACTTAACCTTTTTTAAAAAAAATATGAAAAAGTAGTAAAAAAGTTAAAAGTTTAAAAGAGAGGATTATATGAACGGGGCTATGGAAAATTGTGAGTGAGGCAGGAGCACAGAATTCAACATACAGGACAACATGCGTTTGGTAGGTAAGGAAGACAAGTGAGATACTAAGTGTTAGTGAAAAGAAATGTGATGACATTATAACTCAGCATTATCCTATGTTTTTTCAACAGATAAACAGGAAGTTAGAGCTACTTTCAGAATACTACAAAAATACAAGTCTATTTTGGTACAAGATCAATCTCTTCCAGAGTTTAGATGGAGGAGTAAAGGTGTAGCAAAGAAAGCCCCAAACTGTGGGTAGCCGTGTTACACCGAGCCTTTTTCAGAGACATGATTTACAAATCACTCCTGGCACAAAGATGTGCTACATTCAGTAGGAGAGAAGTAACCTATTGGTAACCAACGTCAACCAACCTATTAAAAGGTACAGTAACTCCTTACTGAGAACCTGTAATGCTATTAATTAATAGAATGTTATGAGTGTCGTAAACAATACATAGGACACAATAAGGCCCTTTTAAAGGTTAGAATTAGAAGATAATTTGGCTGACAGTACAAAAGATGGCATTGGTATTATGCGGCATAGAGTCGAGTATTGTATGGGACTTTCATAAACAAATCAACTCGCCAACTTTAAAATGAACAGGAATAGAAAAAGTCATGCCCCAATGAAAGCTTCTCACAGAGAAACTTTTGGAATGGAAAGTAGGGGCCCAAACCCACCGAGGTTTGAACAGAGGCCTTAGATCTATACTACTATTAGCTGGAGCTAGCGGGTGGGTAACGATAGATGGTTCAGGTACTTAAGTATACATTACATCACCCAACTTTTTCTTCTGAGATTGAAGTGCACTACAATCCATGGGTGTGTTCTCGCATTAGTGGTCCGGTATTAGGTCTTACTTTTTGGTATGAGTATGTTCATTGAATTGTTACCATATGGGTTACACTTGGGGTCATAAATTTATAAGTTAATCATATCCTGCCCAGTTTTAGAGTCATGGACTTGGAGACCGGGGGGCTTTGAGGGCATCCTCAGGTCTTATAGCACATGGCCGGGAGGCGCAGAGTGAGACCATTCCTTGGTTTCGCTCAGCGGTTCCGTTATAAGGTGAGCTTGTAAGCAAGTGTAGTGTGAGGTTAAGATTAAGCGTTTATCGCTCGAAGAACGCAGTTAACAAGCTATCAGCATTTTTTTTACTAAAAGAGAATGTTTGGGCATTAAACACAGCCTGGGACCACCTATTTGTTGGCTGGTTCGTTATTTTCTTTTTTACCGCGGTTAAGATGGGGGACCCTGTTTCGGAACTGAGACCGGAGCCGAAACGCGTAGTGTTTTACCCTTTACTTTTTATTAAAATATGTAATTATCCACCTGACGAAGGCTCCAGCCCGGAGCCGAAACGCGTAGTGTTTTACCCTTTACTTTTTATTAAAATTGCTTTTATGGATATACCATCCCAGTCTATTCTCTGAGTGTGACAGCGCCTTCTAGAACGGGTCCCGTCGGCAGCAGTCCCTCAATCTATTTTATGACATGCTCTATTTTTCACTGAACCAGGTGAGAGACATTCTATTATATATTTTCCTTATCAAACAATACACTTGAATCCTTTGCGCTTTTTGTCTCCCCCTCCTATTGGCCACGTTGATGCATACCTGTGGATCCCCACATTAACGCATCTAACGCCAGCCCTCCATTTGTTAATACTATGTACTGCAATCATAGGCAGGATTTCAACTTGCTTCTTAACTCTAATTAATTCTTAGCTCTGAGAAGATTATTAAAGACCTGACAGATAGCCTTATGTGTTAATATTGACTAGAGAAGTGGTTTGCATGGACTGATCTTTGTATGTGAACCAGGGGGCCCACATTTTAATGCATGTATCATGTTTCCTATCCGACCAACTAGTGAGTTCCTCCAATCGGCACATTTGGTCCACTTTGTTGAGCCACTCAGGAATTGTTGGGAGTGTCTTACTCAGCCAGTATATAGGAATAAGTAGTTTTGCTGCTTGTATTAAAGCTGTGGCTAGGTTCCTTTATGAAGGGGACCAAGTTTTGCTGGGTAACCAAAGTAGAACACTTGCTGGAGAGAGAAGCAAAGCCTGCGAAGTAATCTGATTTGTTATTTTAGTGACGTCCTTCCAAAATTTCTGAATTCCTTGACAGGACCAGAATATTTGTAAATGTGAACCATTAGGCGCGTCACACCTCCAACATCTGCTGGCTATTAGAGATCATTGCACATGGCAAGCCTACAAGTCTCAATGAGACTGTAGGCTTCCATGCCAACCGATCGCCGCCCTCCGATGACGTCACAGGGGGCAGCGATTGGCCATCCAAGATGGCAGCGCCCATGTAACGGTAAGTTAGGTGCCACGATATAGTTCGTCCTCAGTCGCGAAGGTGTTAATGTTATTGTTTTTATGCCAGAAGGGCTGGTCTGAGTATTTCAGAAACTGCTGATCTACAACATCACCGGAGAGATGTCCCAGTCCTCTTCTTCCACCACAGGATTTTTCAAAAGAGAAATATGTCCCCCAGGATCATCAGGTAGATGGAGCTAAGACTCCATGACATATTATCTGATCTACACTCACCGGCCACTTTATTAGGTACACCTGTTCAACTGCGAAGTGCATTTCGGCATGTAGACATAGTCAAGACAATCTCCTGCAGTTCAAACCAAGCATCAGTATGGGGAAGAAAGGTGATTTGAGTGCCTTTGAACGTGGCATGGTTGTTGGTGCCAGAAGGGCTGGTCTGAGTATTTCAGAAACTGCTGATCTACTGGGATTTTCACGCACAACCATCTCTAGGGTTTACAGAGAATGGTCCGAAAAAGAAAAAACATCCAGTGAGCAGCAGTTCTGTGGGAGGAAATGCCTTTTTGATGCCAGAGGTCAGAGGAGAATGGGCAGACTGGTTCGAGCTGATAGAAAGGCAACAGTGACTCAAATCGCCACCCGTTACAACCAAGGTAGGCAGAAGAGCATCTCTGAACGCACAGTACATCGAACTTTGAGGCAGATGGGCTACAGCAGCAGAAGACCACACCGGGTGCCACTCCTTTCAGCTAAGAACAGGAAACTGAGGCTACAATTTGCACAAGCTCATCGAAATTGGACAGTAGAAGATTGGAAAAACGTTGCCTGGTCTGATGATTCTCGATTTCTGCTGCGACATTCGGATGGTAGGGTCAGAATTTGGCGTCAACAAAGCATGGATCTATCCTGCCTTGTATCAACGGTTCAGGCTGGTGGTGGTGGTGTCATGGTGTGGGGAATATTTTCTTGGCACTCTTTGGGCCCCTTGGTACAACGCCACAGCCTACCTGAGTATTGTTGCTGACCATGTCCATCCCTTTATGAGCACAATGCACCCTGTAACATCTGATGGCTACTTTCAGCAGGATAATGCGCCATGTCATAAAGCTGGAATCATCTCAGACTGGTTTCTTGAACATGACAATGAGGTCACTGGACTCAAATGGCCTCCACAGTCACCAGATCTCAATCCAATAGAGCATCTTTGGGATGTGGTGGAACGGGAGATTTGCATCATGGATGTGCAGCCGACAAATCTGCGGCAACTGTGTGATGCCATCATGTCAATATGGACCAAAATCTGTGAGGAGCTTCCAGCACCTTGTTGTATCTATGCCACGAAGAATTGAGGCAGTTCTGAAGGCAAAAGGGGGTCCAACCCGTTACTAGCATGGTGTACCTAATAAAGTGGCCGGTGAGTGTATATTCTAAGACTATGTACAAATGCTATCTATATAAGTACATATTTAGATGCTCGTTTAGATTCTGTATAGGTCCATATTTTGCGCAGATACATACATAGATACTTCTATATAACAGTATAAACAATCATTAAAACACAATGGGGCAGATTTATTAACGCCGTCTGAAAGCCAGAATATTCCTAGTTGCCCATGGCAACCGATCACAGCTCATCTTTCATTTTACCAGTGCTCATGAATATTTTAAAGGGGAGCTGTGATTGGTTGCCATTGGCAACTAGAAATATTCTGACTTTCAGACAGCTTCATAAAGCTGCCCCAATATGTTAAAAAAAGGGCTATGATTGTTAGCTTGTATGCGATGTTAGTGCAGAAAGTTGAGATCAAGCATATTTGTTGGAGTTATAAAAGTACTTACATTCGCAGTCAAAAAGCTTGTGAGTGAGCTGGAACAAATATATAAAAATATGTATAAATGAATCATGGTTTTGTAACTTATGGTATATATTAAAACAAGAGGCCATGCACATTTGTTGGGTTATAAGATACTGTCAGTTGCATAAGCTAATACATGGGGCGCATGTGTGTGCGCCGATTTATATGAACGGCGCAGGAGTCTGAGATTAGACGCCGGCACGTGCGCAGCAGCATCTCAGGCTCCTGCATGGCAGGGTAGTGCGCTTGCCTATCATGTCAGGCGTTCCTGTTGCCAAGGACTGGAGCCGTGGGTGGCGCATGCACGATCGTAGCACGTCCAGGATTTGGCAGCGTCTCCGGAGTCATGGGGCGAGCTGGGGACTGGCGCATGCGTTGTGCGTATTGCTCTATTATAAGAATATAGGAGAGCTAAGCGAGCGCTTGGAGGGAGGTGAAATAGAACGCTGTAACGCTTAGATGAGATGGCCTCTACAGCAGTGAATTTAGGAAGATTGGACATATGTACAAATGACAATTAAATATATAAAATTATGGAACACACATAGATCAAATGATGTCAGAAAACACATTAAATTAACCCAAAACCAAACCCGTATAAGGCATTGGTAGCCTTATAAAAAAAAGTATACTAGAAGTAATGGATAAATGCTAACTATATGGATATTATTGAGACCGGCTGAGACTAAACAGTGTAATTTATAAATCCAGTACATTTCTCGCTGTTTGAGAACTTTGTACTTTTGTGGAGTGGAAGACGTGATGTGTTCTATGGGGGTGATGCTGAAATGGTTGTAGTCGCACTCATGATGTGTCGAGGCATGACGGGACTGTGAAGTGGAAAGCCATTTTCGATATAACTTCTATGTTTGTTTAGTCTCTCTCTGAGGGGGCGAATGGTACGGCCAATATACTGGAGTTTACAGGTACACTACAAAAGGTACTGTATATAATGTACTTGAAACTGCAGTTCATGAATGATTCGATGTTGAACGATTCTTGGGTTGTGTTTCCTGTGAGAAATGGTCTCGCAGCATTTACAGCGGGTTCGACTAGATCTAAAACTTCCAACTGTTTTGGGAAAGAGGGACATGAAAGACTTTTTGGTGTATGCTCTTGGGCGACTGGGTGGCAAAATATTTTTTTAGGGTTTTGGATCTCCTGAAAATGAGTTTGAGGTGGCTTGGAATGATATTGCTGAGATCAGGATCGTGAAGTAGGATTTTCCAATGTTTGTTTGCTTTTTTGATATAAGTCTTAGTCCTAATGGTGTGGTAAATGGCAAGGTGTAGGAACAATGCAAAATGATCTGTTATGTTACTGGTGAAATCCAGGCTACACGTATTGTTGTTGATTTCTTTAATACATTCTTGGGCTTCATCTTTTGCACCTTTCCAGATAATGAGTATATCACCTATATAACGTTTGAAAAGTATACATTTATGAGATGAGTTATTGAGTATAAGTGTTTAGGACAGAGGTCCAGAAACCCAGGATGTATTCTACTGACTCTATTGGTAGTTAGGTATGCTTGAGGGTGCGCATAGTAGGAGGAAGGCGGAGCTTGTATGCCACGGGGTTTATGCAACTAATCACCTCAAAAGGACCTATATATAGATTTAATATACTCCGACATAGAAACAGTCTGTGGAACAAAACGAGGATACACTCAACCTCTGGGAGGAGAGGCACCTGGCAGACAGCTAGAGCATCAAACAGTCCAAATGGCATCAGAAGGTACTCGAAATGTCCATCACGAGTGTTAAATGTTGTCTTCCATTCGTCACCCTTGCGAATCCGGATGAGATTGTAGGCCCCACAAAGATCCAGCTTGGAGAACACCTTGGAACCGCGTAGATGGTCAAAGAGCTCCGTGATCAACTGCAGGGGTGTAGCGGTTCTTAACCTTGATCTTGTTAAGCCTGCGGTAGTCTATGCAAGGACGGAGGGAGCCGTCCTTCTTAGTCACGAAAAAGAAGCCTGCACCAGCAGGAGAGGAGGATTTTTTGTATGAAGCCTCTCTGCAGGTTCTCTTTAATATACTCCGACATAGAAAGAGTCTGTGGAACAGAAAGAGGATACACTCGACCTCTTAGAGGAGAGGCACCTGGCAGGAAATCTACAGGACAATCATAGGGCAGTGGGGTGGCAAAGTCTCTGCTTGTGTTTTGGAAAAAACATTGACAAAGTAACATGTAGGCAGACCTGCCAAGTGCCTTGGAGTCAGGGAGGAAGCCTGGACAGGTAGAGGTACCACCATGCAGCAGGACTGACATTCTAGTCTCCAATGAAGGTCTTCCAGTTAAGGACCGGTGTGTGGAGTTGCAGCCATGGGAGACCCAGCAAGAGAGACGAGGTGGAGCGTGGCAGCACGTAAAAGGACAGTTTTTCCTCCTCCGATTTGCAGAGAAACAGGCTCAGTGTGGCACTGGACCGGATCGGACAGGATTTGTCTGCTGACTGAGGATATGACAAGAGGCTTATCCAGAAGAACCACCGGAATATGATCCTGGAAGAAAAGAGCGGCATCCACAAAGTTCCCTGCAGAACCAGAGTCCAAGAAAGCTGAACATGAATTGGAGTGCAGGAACTGAAGCTAAGGAGCACAGGAATAGTCAGGCGTGAAGAAGCGGTGTTCACACCTAGGGACGCTTATCCCAAAAACCCTAGATGCTGGCGTTTCCCGGACGCTGGGGATGGATTGGACAAGCCCCAATGATGTATTTAGGCACAGTACAGGCAAAGATTCTCCTGATTCTCTCTGGAGCATTCCTGGGAGGATAGTCTGGCTCTGTCCTCCTGCATAGGCATAGATTGTACGAACAGAGGCTAGTGCGGCTTTTGGAAGGCAGGAGCCAGGCGAGGTACATGTCAGTGACAGACTTGGGGAAGCTCGTAACGCAATTCCTCGGCACGTTCAATAAACCACGTCAATCCAAGTGGCTAAGGTGACGAGACCACTCATGGTGGACGGCAGGTCACGGGAAATCAATGCGTCCTTTACTTGAGAAGAGAGTCCTTTCTTAAAGGTCGCTGACAAAGCTGCATCATTCCAGGAGAGTTGAGAAGCCAGAATGCAGAACTGAACTGCATACTCTCCAACAGACGAGTCCCCTTGGCGCAGGTTCAGCAGCGGAGTCTCAGCTGAGGCGGCTTGTGCAGGTTATTCAAACACAGCCCGGAATTCCGCTAGTAAAGCTGTGTGCATAGCCATGACCTGATCGACTCTATCCCAAAGAGGATTAGCCCAGGCCAGGGCCTTCCCGGAGAGTAAGCTGACCACAAATGCCACCTGGGATCGCTCAGTGACAAACTGAGATGGCATGAGTTTTATGTGCAAGAAGCACTGGGTAATTAAGCCCCTGCACAACTTGTGGTCCCCATCATACTTGTCAGGCATAGACAATCTTAGCCTAGGTTCAATGGCATGAAGACAAGCCAGGGTAGCAGGCGTAGTCCCAGGAGTGGTTGCAGCAATCTGATGCTGAGTGACAAGCAACTGTTGCAGCATGGAGATAACATGTCCTACCTGTTCTCTGGGACTGCTGGACCTCAACTGTGGTAAGATCAGCCAGTTTCGGAAGCTGCACCTTGGCGGGGTCCCGGGCCAGATGTCATTGTCAAGGCTCAGGGTCAGTGAACCCACTGGACCACCGCAGACAATGACACAAGCCGACATTTGTCACCGGAATCTAAGTGGCACCAGGTCTTCACCAGAGCCCTCCGCAAAGCAGGATGGTTTTGCTGCGGCGTGGTGTCACCAGGTCGTTCCACACGTGCGACTTGTCCGCGGTGGAACGCAGGAAACATAGGGGAATCACAGGGAGAGCTTTCTCTGAGGCATATGAGTGCAAAGATCTGAGTTCAGGAGTTGCTGGGAGAAGCCAGTCTTTACGGAAAACTTGGAAGTGGCCAGTGCCAATCAGCGGTGCGCTGGCCCTTTAAATCTGTGAGTGCCGGCGTGACTGGCATTCTTGACAGGCATCTTGCCTAATCAGAGCAATGTCCACCTTAACCTCATCAATCTTTACTTTAAGGGCCGTTTGGCACTGCTCAATACCCAGAAGGACATTTTGTGTTTCTAAATTAGGAGCCGAGGTCTGTGTAGGTGACTGCCGTCTGGTTACAGGAGGATGAGGCAGATGCTTCAAGCCTTTTAAAGTGTGCCAGGTTCTCTGCAGCTTTGGATGTTTTATGGTTTTAAGAACCAAGGAGTGAAATGGGAGTTCAGCAAGGTACATGTATGGGGGTCCTCTCTTGAGCAGTCCCCACAGTTTAGCAACAAAAGAAGATACGATAGGTTGGATGATCAGTGGGAAGCTCATCTGTATACCATTGTACCCTCCAATCGTGACAATAAGAGTTCTATTTTTAAAGATGGAGGCAAGACATGTACTACAGTGTCACAATTTAATAATTTAAAGTTTTGTCCAGCCCAGTTGTGTGGAGATATCGAAGAAGAAGAAAAGTCTTTCAGGAAATGGAGCCTGAAAAAAGAATTATGACTGTATTAGGTGATTTTGCAAAGCTCCTGGACACAAGTTAAAAATACTGTAGTAGTGCCATTGATGTGGTTTCCACCGCCATCCTTACCTGACACCCCAGAACCATCCAAAGAGGACAGACTACCTCTGCCAGATTGGGAAGATTCGCAACTACAAGACTTGTGATTCTCTCTAGCAGCAAGCCTGCCAGGCCTGTGGTGAGTCATAAGAGTAGTAGCAAGTCTTCTGGCCTTCCAGTATTGCGCAGACCCCGTGTAGCACACAGGAACAAACCCCAGTTCGCTATACACACTCTTAAGTTCTGATATATTAATAACAGAGTTAATGATTATTGTGTACCATAATATTTATTACAATAATGTTTTTGTGGTATGAACTATGTTTAGTGTACTATAATATGTTAGCAAAAGACTGGGCCCCAGAAGAGTGCAAAGAACTATGGGGCACATTAACTTACCCGTCGAGAGTTCAATAAAGTGCATTGTCCGTGCATATGCATTGTGCCGCAATTCACTAAGATTGTGCAGCCGATATCCTGCATGTGTCGCTTCCCCCTCCAGGTCCCGGAGTTCACCTTCTTCTTCCTGGTGCATGTTTGTGCTTGGCTTGCGACACAACTTGAATGTTAAAATCCCGCACTCATCCGATCAGTCCGATCGTCTGATGGCCTGCCCCCCCGAATTTCTGTCGCATGAAAGCCGGCTCGGCTGCGCCAAAATACAATCGCCTGCTAATACCTGTCACAGCCGTGCAATCCCCGAAAATGTCTGTAAATGCGGCCCACCCCTTAGTAAGTAAACCCTATGTCTTCACTCCTTTGAAGATAGTTATCATTCACAAGAATGGCAGTAAGTGTTTAAAACAGTGTTTAAAAAGCAGCTGACCACAGGAAAAAATATGGTCTGAGAGCTCTGCACTGTGCCCAGAGACCAAGTTAGCTTGGTGGTTTTTCGCTGTCATCCACAACTGGTTTTACTCTCTATCCTCAGAAGTAGCCCCTTTCCAAAATATCTAATGTAATTTACGAAACCAAAAATTCTGTTGAGTGATAGGAAGGAGGGTCGTTGGTATAGGCATGGGATGTTCTTACCGGGACCAGCTGCAGAACAGGGTATCAGTCCGTAGGCCCTGAGTAGCTTGTATGGCCAGTGGCAAACTGAGTTAATTGTTTGGCCTCCATGGCGAACAACCCTAGACCTAATGCCCAGGGGTTCAGCAACTGTAGAGAATCAGTGATATAATGTTGCTTGAAGTCACTCCCGACAGGATTCGTGGATGCCGACACTCCTCTATTCATCCCCTGGGAGCCAGCCCTTTCGGGAAGGGTTAAACATCACGCTGACCTTCAACACCTATCTCCCAGGGGCCCAAGTCAGCGATTGACCCCATCCTGGTCGAATATGCCGACTGGCATCACAAACTATTCCCCTACAAGTCCCTTCCCCCCTTCTGAGCACTATATCTGGTGGCCCCTGTTTGTAGAGAACCTCGGTCTAGGGGAAGGAGTGTAACATATACAGTCAGGCACAGGAGTACCTGGGTACACTTAGCCTATGCCACAATTGCAGTAGCTTCTGACCTTGAGTTAAGCATGGCTTAGTAGCTTTTGGACAGATTTTAGTTCTGAATCTTTCACTTTCCATATGTCCGGCAGCTATTTTGGACATTCTCCTAATCTTCCAGTGTCCTTGACAATAAACCTTTATTGAACCATAATCTTCCAGTATCTTCCCCAACTCTATCCCCGTTCTTCAAGGATAGTGCTCTACTGAGTTCGAGATTTGAATGTCTTCTAGCCCTTTGTCACCACTATGGGTCGGTAATCTTACAGGGTTTTGGGAAAGTGCATCAGCGTTGTTGTTCTCCCTCCCTGACCCTAAATGTGGTATTGCTTTCTTTGAATGGCAAGCCTTCCTTCTCCGATCAAGGGCAACGAGCTTAGCATTCTTCAAATGTGCTAACAAGTTAGTGTCGTCATAACAGTCCCTCCTGCACCCCTCAAGACACTCTGAAAACTAAAATGAATCATGTCCCCAGCGAACGGTTGGGACCAAACAACAACTTCAGTCTATGCCATGCTGATAAAATCATATGTAGAAAAAGGTACAATGTCAATATAATGACAGCACTGCTAATGATACAGAAAGATCCGGAGTCACATGGAAAGGACAAACACCAGAGGAAGAGTCACACGCCCGCCGAGACGCCATCACAACGTAATATACAGACACATCAGGTGAGAGACAGACAGAATAATATCACTTAAGGCTTACAGATCGGCTCAAACACAAATATACATTTTAGAAGTAAACGTCTGCTGGTGATTGGTAACAAGTTCTCACAATTAATATATTATATATATATATATATATATATATATAACAACTTATTATATCATTTCTGTCTCTTCTTCTTGTATGACACCAACTGGCACAAGTCTTTTGATTGTGTAACATAATGGAGGTCATTTACTAAGGGCCCGATTCGCGGTTTCCCGACTTGTTACCCGAATATTTCCGATTTGCGGCCGATTTTCCCGAATTGCCCCGGGATTTTTGGCGCACCGCGATCGGACTGTGGCGCATCGGCGCTGGCATGCACGCGACGGAAAATTGGGGGGGGGCGTGGCCGAACAAAAACCCAACGGATTCGGAAAACCGCCAATTTAAAAAAAAAAATGTCGCGGGACTCGCTTTTCCTTCACTACGAATAGGCCGTGAACTTCAGTGCATGCCGCGGGCCTCTGGAACTTCACGCGCAGCGCCACCTGGTGGACCCGGAGGAACTACCTTAGTGAATCCCGCCGGACCCGAATCCACCGCAGAGAACACGCCGCTGGATTGCGAATGGACCGGGTAAGTAAATCTGCCCAATGTGATCTGGCCACATGTGTCGCACTCTCACGATGTGGTGGAGATTAGAGATGAGCGAACATGCTCGTCCGAGCTTGATGCTCGTCGAGCATTAGGGTACTCGAAACTGCTCGTTGCTCGGACGAATACTTCGCCCGCTCGAGAAAATGGCAGCTCCCGCCGTTTTGCTTTTTGGCGGCCAGAAACAGAGCCAATCACAAGCCAGGAGACTCTGCACTCCACCACAGCATGACGTGTACCCTTACACGTCGATAGCAGTGGTTGCTGGCCAGATCAGGTGACCCGGGATAGACTAGCCCCTGCCCGCGCTGCTCGGATCATTCTGTGTCTGGATGCCGCTAGGGAGAGAGCTGCTGCTGGTCAGGGAAGCGTTAGGGTGTTCTATTAGCTTACTGTTAGGCAGGAGTGATTCTACAAGAACCCAACAGCCCTTCTTAGGGCTACAATAACGTTCTACTTTTTTTATTTTAATTTGCATCTAGTACCATTTTTGTGAGGAATTAGCAGGGGGACTTGCTACCGTTGTGTTTAGCTCTTAGTGGCACACATATCCAGAGCAAAGACCGAAGTGGGAAAATTCAGTAGGGGTTGGATTTCAATTAGGCACTAACTCAGTGTCATCTCATCTGGCATAGTAGTGTGCTTTGATACTTGCTAAAAAAATAGCCATAGGAGAATACAAAGAGCTTACTTACGCCTACAGTAGCGTTCTATATATTTGATTTCTGGTTGATCTGCTGGTGGCTGTACTTTCTGCAGTGCATGTACTAGCCAATCTGAGCAATTTGTAGTGAGTCTTGCGACCGCTGTGTTCTGCGCTTAGTGGCGCACATATCCATAGCAAAGACCGAAGTGGGAAATTCAGTAGGGTTGGATTTCAATTAGGCACTAACTCAGTCATCTCATCTGGCATAGTAGTGTGCTTTGATACTTGGCTAGAAAATAGCCATAGGAGAATCAAAGAGCTACTTACGCCTACAGTAGCGTTCTTATATTTGATTTCTGGTTGATCTGCTGGTGGCTGTACTTTCTGCAGTGCATGTACTAGCCAATTCTGAGCAATTTGTAGTGAGTCTTGCACCGCTGTGTTCTGCGCTTAGTGACGCACATATCCATAGCAAAGACCGAAGTGGGAAAATTTAGTAGGGGTTGGATTTCATTAGATCACTAACTCAGTGTCATCTCATCTGGCATAGTAGTGTGCTTTGATACTTGGCTAAAAATAGCCATAGGAGAATACAAGAGCTTACTTACGCCTACAGTAGCGTTCTATATATTTGATTTCTGGTTGATCTGCTGTGGCTGTACTTTCTGCAGTGCATGTACTAGCCAATTCTGAGCAATTTGTATGAGACTTGCGACGCTGTGTTCTCTGCGCTTAGTGACCACATATCCATAGCAAAGACCGAGTGGGAAAATTTAGTAGGGTTTGATTTCAATTAGGCCACTAACTCAGTCATCTCATCTGGCATAGTAGTGTGCTTTGATACTTGGCTAGAAATAGCCATAGGAGAATACAAAGAGCTTACTTACGCCTACAGTAGCGTTCTATATATTTGATTTCTGGTTGATCTGCTGGTGGCTGTACTTTCTGCAGTGCATGTACTAGCCAATTCTGAGCAATTTGTAGTGGAGACTTGCGACCGCTGGGTTCGGCGCTTAGTGACGCACATATCCAAGCAAAGACCGAAGTGGAAAATTTAGAGTGGAGGTTGGGTTCTTAGGCACTAACTCAGTGCATCTTCATCTGGCATAGTAGTGGCGATACTTGGCTAGAAAAGCCATAGGAAATACAAAGAGCTTACTTACGCCTACAGTAGCGTCTATATATTTGATTTCTGGGTTGATCTGCTGGTGGCTGTACGTTTCTGCAGTGCATGTACTAGCCAATTCTGAGCAATTGTAGTGAGACTTGCGACCGGCTGTGTTTCACGCTAGTGACCACATAGTCCTACAAAGACCGAAGTGGGAAAATTTAGTAGGGTTGGATTTCAATTAGGCACTAACTCAGTGTCATCTCATCTGGCATAGTAGTGTGCTTTGATACTTGGCTAGAAAATAGCCATGAGGAATACAAAGAGCTTACTTACGCCTACATAGCGTTCTATATATTTGATTTCTGGTTGATCTGCTGGTGCTGTACTTTCTGCAGTGCATGTACTAGCCAATTCTGAGCAATTTGTATGAGACTTGCGACCGCTGTGTTCTACGCTTAGTGACGCACATCTCCATAGCAACGACCGAAGTGGGAAATTTAGTAGGGGTTGGATTCAATTAGGCACTAACTCAGTGTCATCTCATCTGGCATAGTAGTGTGCTTTGATACTTGGCTAGAAATACCATAGCATAGGATAGCATTGTTTGGTTTAAAAACTCAAAAAAAAAAAAAACAACAAAAAAAACAAAAAACACAAAAAAAAACAAAACACCAAAAAAAAACAAAAAAGTTAAAAAAAAAAAAGTTATAACTCTCATTTTAAAAATGTTTAACCCGAGGGCTAGGGTAGAGGACGAGGCGGGACGTGGCGTCCAACTACTGCAGGGGTCAGAGGCCGTGGTCCTGGGCGGGGTGGAGACACCACCTGCTGATGAGGGAGCAGGGGAACGCCGCAGAGCTACACTCCCTGGTGTTCATGTCTGAAGTTACTGGGACTCGTGGTAGAGCACTGTTGAGGCCAGAACAGTGCGACAGGTGATGTCGTGGATTGCTGACAATGCTTCGAGCAATTTGTCCACCACCATCAGTCTTCCACGCAGTCCACCCCCATGTCACCGAAATCGCCACTCTCCAGCGTCCTGCACCTCAGCCTCCTCCCCCCACTGTCGCCCCTCCCAGAAAATTTGCCATTTGAAACCGCATACTCTGAGGAACTGTTTTCTGGACCCTTCCCACAGTCACAAACCACTTGTCCGGTTGCTGCTGAGCAATTTTCCGATGCCCAGGTTTTCCCCAGTCACAGTCTGTGGGTGATGATGACCTTCTTGACGTAGTGGAAGTGTGTAAAGAGGTGTCCGACGATGAGGAACATGGTTGTTCAGACAGTGGGGAAGTTGTTTCAGGGCAGGAAGTCCGAGGGGGAGCAACTGAGGATCGGAGGATGATGAGGTGACAGACCCAAGCTGGGTTGAAGAGCCGGGTGAACACAGTGCTTCTGAGACGGAGGAGAGTCCTCGACCAGAACAGGTTGGAAGAGGCAGTGGTGGGCCAGACGAGAGCAGGCCAGAGCTGGTGCATCAGCGCCAAATGTGTCAACTAGTGAAGCTCCCTGGCGAGGGCTCTTGCGGCGAGGGCTAGATCTTCAGAATTCTGGAGGTCTTTAAGGAACACCGGATGACCGAGGACTGTGTGTGCAACATTTGCCAAACCAGGCTCACAGGGTTCCACACTACTGCTTAACTACCACCAGTAATGCGCAGCATATGAATGCTAGGCACCCCACTCAGTGGCAACAAGCCCGTTCACCTCCCGCCGTGCACACCACTGCTCCTTCCCCTGTGTCAGCTGCTAGTCAGCCCCCTGCCCAGGACCCTGCCACAAAACCCCATCGTCGCCTCCACGATCCTCCACCGCATCCCCCGTGGTTCAGCTCTCCATACCCAGACGCTGAGTCGGAAACGCAATATAGTGCAAACCCCACCCGCACGCCGAAGCCCTTAATGTGCACATCTCCGATTGCTTAGCCTGAGATGCTGCCCCTATAGGCTAGTAGAGACCGAGGCCTTTCGCAACCTCATGGCGCGGCCGCCCCTCGTATTCGTCCCCACCGCCACTACTTTTCCCCGATGTGCCGTCCCGCCCTTGCACAGCACTGTCAGACAACATCATCCGTGCCCTGACCAACGCCGTTCTGACAAGGTCCACCATGACCACGGACACTGACGAGTGCTGCCGGGCAGGCACTATATATCGCTGACGGCACATTGGGTTAACTTGGTGGAGGCTGGGGACCGAGTCTGACCTGGTGCTTGCTCATATACTGCCGACGCCGAGAGTTGCGGGGCCTACCTCGGTCCAGGTGTTTTCAGGCCTACTATGCCTCCTCCCCCCCTCCTCCACCTCCTCCTCCGAACTACCATCCGTGGGCCACGGCGGCCATCAGTCGGTAGCTCTAAGCACAGCAGTCATGCGTCGCTAAGGCGACACAGCCGGGGCTCAAACTGCTGAGCCTAGGCAGCACAAAAGGCACCCGCCAAGAGCTATTACAGGGCATCACGGCGCAACTGATCTGTGCTGGCCACCGCTGAACCTCAGGCCGGGAATGTTGTGTGTGACAACGGCCGTACCCTGGTGCGGCTCTGCAACTCGCAGACTGACACATGTGTCCGGGGTGCCGGTGGCCCGGGTGTGGTTCATCTGATAGTTTCAAAGCGTTTCCTCAGACATACCCCAATCTGTCTGATTTGCTCACGAATGTTCGCCGCATCTGTCGGCATTTCAGGAAGTCCATGCCCAGATGTGCACTCTCAGGGCAGCGCAGCGCCGCCGTCCAACTGCCGCTCACACGCTGTTTGCGACGTTGCCCCAGGTTGGTATTCAACACTGACCATGTATCCGAGTTTACCAGCGCGGCAGAGCGATTGTAACTGCCATAATGTCAACTTCCACAGAACTGGTAGTCGGTCAGTCAGCTTCCTCGTCTACAATTGATGAGTGGAACGTGGATTCTGATATCTGTTCATGTGCTTGAGTAACTTTGAGATATCAACACAATGTGTCAGTTGGCGATGCCGCCACATCAGCCTCACCATCCCCTTGCTTGGCCTGTGAAAACTCGCTGGTCAGCATGAAGTCGAAGCCTTGCGCTCGGTCACAAGAGACATGGGAAGAATATTCCCTTGTTGGATATGCAAAGCACCCTCAGTCTGTTTCTTCTCTCAGCGCATATCGGAGGAGGTTGGAGGTGGAGGAGATTAGGAGGAAGAGGAGAAAATTTGGCGAGAACAAGTAGGGGACCTGTGTGATCCCTTCACTGTTCCAGCGTTATGGGGCAGAAGAAGAGGTTGGAGGAGTTGGAGGAGGAGAAACTGGACAGTCAGGCCAGTGAGGGGAGTGAATCTTACGCGTTGGTACTCTGGTCGTTCATATGGGCAGATTTCATGCAGGCTGCCTATCCGTGACCCTCGCGTCACAAGAATTTTTCCAGCAGCCGATTACTGGGTTTTCACTCTCCTGGACCACGGTACAAGCAAATCTCCCACTCTCATCCCTGCAAGGAAAGGAGTGTGAGAATGCCTGAATACGCAGCAGGCCCCTTGGTGTCACAACTAAACGTTTCCCTTCTGACAAGCGCTAGCGGCAGAGTGCTGGTGTCTGCGGGACAAGTAGCGAGGGGAGAGTAGGCGAGCAGCAGCTTGTCCAGCACTGGGCAGGGTACGCTTACTACAGCTTGTTGTTGCCACTTATGTCACCCCCAGCAATACATCTGTCACCTGTCCCCAGTCTCGGCAGAGTAGGGCCTGATCTTACAGAAAGATGTGAGGGAGTACCGTTAGCTGACACATACCATCGTCCTAAATGTATCACACGCTCCCACAACTACTGGGTTTCAAAGCTGACCACGGCACGAACTGGCGCTGTAACGCCTTGGAGGTTCTTGCCTGCCCTGGCCGCTAGCGCTGTGTCCGAGCGGGTTTTTCAGTGCAGCTGGTGGCATCATCACCGATAACGCGTACACGCCTGTTCGACTGACAGCGCTGACGCTGACTCTTATTAAATGAATAAGGCTTTGGATTTCTCAGAATTTCCAATCTCCACCAGGTGTGAAGGCTCAACCTGAATAATTGATCCACTCTCCTCCTCCTCCTCATTTTCCTCCTTCTCTCCTCTTTGTACAGTAAAGCAGAGGAAATGGCTATTTTTGAACGTGCCCACTGCTCTTGCTATAGTACTTTCTCGTCATTTAATTTTTCTGGAGGCCACCAACCGCGGGCCTCTGTTTGAAACAATTTTGTGATGCCACATACAGGGCACTCATCTATTCCATTTTTCTGGAGGGCCACCTCCCGGTCCTCTGTTTTGAAAAATTTTTGGGAACTGCCCATACCAGGCACTCAGATCTATTTCATTTTAACTGTAAGGGCACCTACCTGCTCCTCTGGTTTGAACAATTTTTGGACTCGCCACATAAGCACTCATCTATTTCCATTTTACTGAGGGCCACCTCAACCTGTCTCCTCTGTTTTGAAGAACATTTTTTGGGACTGCAACATAACGCACTCATCTTTCCATTTTACTCTGGAGGGAGGCCACTACCCTGCTCCTCTGGTGTAACAATTTTTTGGGACTGCCACATAGCACTCAATCTATTCCATTTTACTCACGGCCACCTACCTGCCCTCTGTTTGAACATTTTTGGACTGCCACATACAGGCACTCAATCTACTTCCATTTACTGGAGGCCACCTACCTGCCCTCTGGGTTTGAACAATTTTTGGACGACTGCCCATACAGGCACTCATCTATTCATCCATTTTTACTGCAGGCCCACCTACCTGCTCGCTCCTTGGTTTGAACAATTTTTGGGACTGCCACTACAGGCACGCAATCTATCATTTTACTGGAGGGCACCCCTACCTGCTCCTCTGGTTTGAAAAATGTTGTGGTACTGCCACAACCAGGCACATCCAAATTAAATTGTGCTCCAATAGCAGCCTCCACACGTTGTCTCCATTGCTACCACCACCACCTCCAAAGTCGCCATATAGCTGCCTCCTACATCGTCCCTTTATTCAAACGAGTGTGTAGGCACAAATTTGGTTGTTTTCATGGATTCCACATCAAAGTTGTTAACTTGTCGCCACCGCGCGCTGTTTTATCCACAAATTACTGGCAAACTTTTACCATTTAGGGAATTATATTTCATCGCTTCTTGCGCAGCTGTTTACATTCCCCTCACTCCGCCATATCCTAAACTTATAGATGCTACACACTTGATCTTAATCAAAAGGTCTTAGAAGTGCTGTTGGGGAGTATGCCGTAGACAGGGGCTTGGGTGTGCGAAAGCTCGCCTGGCCAGCGGACGTCCAGCCCCATGCCAGATCAAACTAACATAAGTTTTAAAACTGCAGCACCTTTAATCTCACTATTCCCTGCCTCCATACAGTGTCCCCTTATCAAAAACGAGCTGTGTCAGGCAGAAGTTTTGGGTTGTTTTCACACTTCATGGCTCCATGTTTAACTTGTGTCGCCACCCTACAATACTGTGTTACATCCACAAAATATACTGGCAACTTTTATCATGTACCGATATTATTTGAGCGCTTCTTGCTCACACGCACCTCCTTTGTTCCTCTCCTCCACCCATGTTGAAGCCTGGTCCATTTAGGGTATGTCGCCATGTCCACTCTCTTAGCCTGCTGTGCCGCTGCGCCTCTGCATGCCGTCCCCTATAGTTCATGGTCAATTATTGGATGTTTTGATGCAGCTCTAGCTTCATTCTGTCACTCTGTCATGGCCATGTCTGTGTACCCATAATTTTGGCATAATGGTAGCGATAGCAGCCTCAGCGGCATCCATGCCTGCTGCCTCCCTTGCTGTTTTCCTGTCATTTCCGTGGTGTTTTTCCCACCTCCTTTTCTAGTTCCCGGTTTTTGGCCAAGCTTCCCGTGCAGACGCCTTGGTCCCCTTGAACAAAGCTCGAGTCTCCCATTGACTTCATGGGTTTCGTTATTCGAGACTGAGCACTTCGAGCATCGGGAAAGTTCGTCTCAAAGAATAAACGAGTACCCGAGCATTTTAGGTGTTCGCTCATCTCTAGTAGGAGATCATTGTCCGATTCTCACATCCATATGCCGACAAATCTGTACGACTGGGGGCACACCGAGGAGCTTGTTATCAATTTGATTTCGTGCTTAAAAAGGGTAATCCAATAAATAAAGCTTCATCACCAAACTAAATCATTTCTAGTTTCTCATTAGTTTAAACAAAAAGATGACATTCAAAATGTTTTCCATTAAATATTTTACTACTGTCGAAGGCAAAAATAAACTTAAAATAACTCGATGTCTAAAACAATGTGTTCCCGATTCATAATATGGCTTTAGTCTTTACCGACTGTGTAATGGACTGTCTGTGTCTAACAGGTTACTTTTCCCGAACAAAAACATTTCCTCGCATACTGAACAGGAAATGTGGCTTCTCCCCTGTGTGCTTCTGTCCCGATGTTTTGCTACCTTGTCTTTACTGCTTAAACATTCCCCACATTCAACGAAATTCCTTCTCTCGAATATGGTTTCTCTCTCTCTCCGTGTGATTATCATATGATTGTTTAAGATTTGGATTTTCTGTTAAAAATTTCCCCATTCGTAACAGAAATGGCTTCTCTCCTGTGTGAATAAGCAGATGTTATTAATCTAATGTTGTTTCACTAATACCTTTCCTTTCCACATTCTGAACATATATGGTTTTCTCTCCCCGCTGTGGTTTTCTCTGGGTGCTTCCATGACGCTGCATCTCTGATAAATTGTTTTCACCACTCCAGAGCATATCATATGGGTTTCTCTTCTCTCCCTGTGTTGACATTTCTGGTGTGATACAGAGGCTGATCTTTTCTTCAAACCTTTCCCAACACTCGGAGCAGTAGATAGTGTTTCTGCTCCTGCGGTTGACATGTTCTGGTGTGTGATACCATAGCTGATCGCTTGATAAACCGTTTCCCACACTCGGAGCATAGATTGGCTCTCTTGTCCTGTGTAATTCTCTGATGCAAAACAAGAGCTGATTCCCAGGTGCAACATTTCCCACATTCTAACAAGGATATGTCTTCTCTCCATGTTGAGTGTCTCTGATGTTTTCTTCGGATCTGAATTGGCCTAAACCCTAACTTTTCCCATTCTGAACATAAAATGGCTTCCTCTGCTTATGAATCCTCTGATGTCTTACCAAGATATCTTTTTTGAACTTAAACATCTTCCCATTCTACCTACATATGGCTTCCCTGCTAACTTGTGAGATTGCGATGTACAATAAAGAGCCCGGCGTTGTCCAATAAACCATTCCCCACAATCAGAACATGGATTAATTTCTTCTATTGTGAATTTTTCAAATGTCGACAAGATTTGGGGTTTTCCAAGCAAAACATTTCCCACATTCTACCAAGAAATATGGCTTCTCCCCTTGTAGTGACTTTGTGCTGAAGGCCCGAGGGCATCGGGTATATTGTCACGATCTTTCAGATGTATCTGGGTGTGTACAACCATCACCTCTGTACATTGATGAATCATATGTTCCTCTGAGCTCCCTGGTGTTGTCATCTGCAGAGAATAATCAGAATTATAAAAATTAGAGCTTATCATTGGTTGTGGTGAGAAACTCGAAGACTGTATCACATGACATTTGTGGTGATATCAGCAATCCGGGTACATGCAAGCATTTCTTGTCTGCCCATGGTCGGCTCGTGACTTTCCTGCTTACCTAAGTTCTGTTATTACTGATGTAACATCTCAGCTCTCCTCCTCCCGAGGTCCTTGTGAGGCAGTATTCCTCGGACCCTCATAGACTCCCACCTCCTTCCGGCTTTTCTTAGTCTAATGGGGCACATTGACTACCCAGATCCTGTCGTGATCGAGCGGCACAGTTTCCGCCGTTGGGATTCGGGTCTTCCAGCTGATTCACTAAGGTGTTGCGCCCTATGTAACAACCAGGTGTTCGCTGCTTCTATGAAAGTTCCGTCGGATTCATCATCTATGCATGGTGCAGGTAAGCGGCTGTCAGCGACAGCAATTTTTTTTTTTAAAAAAAACGGCGTTTTTTCCAGAATCCGTGGGGTTTCTCTGACGTGCCAATTCCCCCTGATTTCGTCGCATGCATGCCGCCGCCGGTGCGGCCCCAATCAAATCCGATTGCATGCCGCCAAAAACCGGGCAATTCAGGGAAAAACGTGCAAATATCGTAATATTCGGGAAACCCACGGCAATATAGAGATTCCGGCCCTTAGTAAATGACCCCCGATGTCTCCATGATTCTGGTATTGTGTTAGTCACTCGTCCTGCTCTTATCTAGTGTTACTACTCACCTGGGCATTACCTTAGGAATCTCCTCCTTCAAACTCGCTCGTTCGCCCCTCACATATTCCTCTTGGATCAGGAATATGTCTTCACATCTTCACCCTGATACACAAACTTGAGAAAGAAATCACTTATGAAGTCCCCAGACGATGGAGATGGGATATTATAATAAGACAATTTTATAAAATTTTCTATGGCTCTAAAAAAAACTCCACAGATGAGAGAAGATGTCATGAAGTCTTATCTCCATCTACTATTGAACTCCCTGTGGGACATATTTCTCCTTCTGTAACAATCCTGTGGTAAATGAAGAGGACTGGGAATCTCTCTCCAGGTATGATCTTACCTGTAGGAACCTCCAGAGACTGATTCCTTTTTCCATACAATAAGAAGACGTTGGATGTGTCCTTCTATACCTGCTTGTGTAGGGCTGGTGTCCTCCATCATGACGTCCTTGTACACATCTTTGTGTCCTTCTAAATAGCCACTCCCTTCCCTGGAGAATAACAAGCCACTCATACTGACACCTTAAGGAACTGACCACCAATGATCCCGTCATCACACCCAGATCCCTTCATAAGCGTTACTGTTATGTCCCAGCATTCCCCAGCATGTCACTCTCCATCACAGCTTAGCTTCCATCAATCTTGTGGGTGACTTTCTAGGATCTCTGCTCACTTGATGTCATCTATGTATCCGGGCGGTTGAGGTGGAGGCAGCCGGGATTGGGCTCAGGGTTCTCCCCCGTCCTTCAATACCGGGGCCTGACAGCGCCCCACCTAGAGGTCTTCTTCACTACTGTTAATCCTGGTTTTCGGAGACAGACACATTGATAAATCTCCCTCCATACATTCCAGATATCTCCACCTCTCCAGTCTATCATCTGTTATCCCATAGATAATGATGTTAATGTGACATCATCACCAGTCTCTCACCTCTCCAGTTATATAGAAGAGAATCTCTAGGGTTGACTGGAAGATTCTCTCCTCATCATCGTTTCCGGTCTCTGTTCATTGTCTGTACTAAATGCAAAGAATGAGCTATATAGTTAATTTGACAAACTCCAATCTAATTAATACTTTTCTTAATGTGAACATTTTACTGTAAATCTACTTGGTTTTGGGGCACTATTAATATTAAATTACATAATTATTGGATCTTGAAAGGGAAATTATTCAGATACAAATACAGTGAATGATACATAAAAAGGTAACTAAGGAGGACAGATACAATAGTAGCAAACAAAGACTGTGCAATAATATTTATGCATATAATAACTATATATTCACCATTAGTTCTAAGTTAGGTTTGAGTTTAGGGACAGAGACAGCTCAGTGGGCAGGAATCGTAATAATCTGCAAAACTGCTTTGTTCTAGGGAATAGGTCAGCCACCCCAGCACAGCTAATGTGTGCAAGCGGCTGTCTCCTGTTGATTCCATGGCCGCACTGAAGTGACTCTCTCTCGTAAGAACTCTTACCTTCTATTCCCTAGAACACAATGCAGTTTGCAGATCGTGATTCTTGTAAACTGATCTTTGTTCTTCGGAGGCAACCAACCAGATTAAGCACACACCTGTCACCTTGGTATGGCTCTCATAAAATCCATGTCTTTTTCCGTTCGGAAGATCTTCAATAATGCTTTGACCAAATGTTGTTTGTGACCATCTAGCTGTGTCAGTCCATGTCCAATGTGTACGTTTTTTCCTGTGTGCCTTGGTGCACTATCACCTTAACTGGATGTGCTCTGAGATGTTGTGTCTATACCAGCCCTTGACATTGCTTCACAGATACCTAACCTCCTAATATGTGCGGAGATGATCTAGCTGCTAATCGTGGGGTTCTAGATGTGATAAACAGTTCTGTATACTTCTCCTTGAGGGCTTGTGCAGGTTCTAGATATTTCTTCATTGCAGGCTATGCATGTCTGGGTCTAGAGTGACGCCTCAATTAAGTTCCATCCTATGCCTAGTACTTAAGTTCTATGTGTGATTTTGTGTCTCGCTGCCTTTAAACCCCTTAGGACGGAGGCTTTCCGGCTCATTTCTCGCGCATCCAACTTCAAAATAGTCAATCATAACTTTTTCATTTTTACGTGTACATACCTGTGTGAGGCTTATTTTGTGCGTAACAAATTTTTACTTCCCGTATGTTTATTTTATTTTAACATGTCGTCGTACTGCAAGCTGGGGGAAAAAAAAATTTCCAACGTGGCAAAGTGAAAAAAAAACCCACATGTGCGCTACGTCTTGGGGCTCATTGTTTTTTATACACTTTCCTCTTCGCTCAAATAACACACCCTTTATTCTTGGTTCGGTGCGATCAGCTTGATACCAAATTTTATATTGTTTTAATTGTGTTTTAAATACATTTTCAATAATTAACGCAATGTGTACAAAAAAGAAAACAAAATATTTTGCCATCTTCTGACGCTAATAACTTTTCATACGTTGGCGTGCACGGAAATAATGTGAGGGTCATTTTTGCGAAATGGAGGCGACGTTTTCATTGGCTACCATTTTGAGGGTCCGTGTCCGACATTTTGATCATTTTTTATTTCATTTTTTTAATGTTCTGTAAAAAGGTGTAAAAGTCCATTTCGGACATTTGGGCCCATTTCCCGCCTCGAGGCACCGCCGGCCGTAACCGTTTTTATATTTTGTAGATCGGAAGCGCATTTTGTGGACGCGGACTGATACCATTATGTCTGTGATTTTTACTGTTTGTTTATGTTTGATATCCGTTCTAAGGGAAAGGGGGGGTGTTGAACTTTTAATATTTTATTAATTTTTTGTAATTTTTTAAACTTTTTTTTTTTCTTTTTTTTTTTCACTATTTTTTAGACCATCTAGGGTACATACCCTAGATGACAGAGTCGCTCCTACCATAATACGCATACTACGTATTGTCAATAATTATGGCGTTTTTTGCAGGGTCCTTACATTACCAATGAGACCCTGGCTCATTGTAACGAACCTGCATAAACCATGTAAGCATCGTGCAGAGATAAAGACCGAGGCTAACCATGGTAACCGATCGCGCCCCCCGATAATACGTTCGTGGGCGTGCCGATCGAAAAAATGGCGGCGCCGCGCGCCCGCCGTTTTAAAACGCCGCCCCGACTTTGCGGGCGGCGTTTTAGAGGGGTTAATAGCCGCGATCGGTGCACACGCACCGACCGCGGTTATTAGCGGTTGGGGGTTTTGTTGCACAAATGCCAAAACCCCACCCTTCTTTATGAAGAGGACTCGACCCGTGAGCCCTCTTCATACTTCCCTATACCTCTCGCCGAGAGCTGGCGCAGATCGTTAGGGGTTAGGACTACATCGAAACCTCCCTCCCGTGTCGTGACACCACGTTCTTATATGGTCACTCTACTACTCCATCCGTGTCTTGCTACCAGGCTAGCGCCTTAGGTACGCCAGCTTTATTACCCTGCTTTCCTGAGAGACAGTGTCCTACAGCTCTAAGAGCTCAATGCACCCCTCGACCACAAGCACGGCCACGGCAGCCTGGTCCCTGGAATATAATATGCCAGCCATTTCCTGCACCCCGCCTGATCTTGGTGCTGCGTATTCCTGTGAGAATCTGTTCCCTTCTATGCCTGTTTGATTTCCCATTGTGATCTCCTGCTACGTTCCTGAACTTGATCCTTTGCTTGCCTGTCTTGACCTTTCACTATATCCCCGACTCTGATCCCGTGCTGCGTGTCCTCATCCTGCTTGTCCCGACTACTCCGTCCTGCCTTACAATTCTGCACCTCGGCCTCGCCACCACTTGGCAGCAAATGTCGTGGCCTTGGAGTCAAAGCCTGGAGATATCCAGCCGCAGCAATTCCAACCACAACCCGCTTTGTGATGGGCTCGAGGTGAAACCCGGGTGCCATTTATACTCCCGTTATGCTTTGGTGCTTTCCCAAAATTTGGGTCCAGCCATGGATCCCGCCAAGGTTCCGAAACCTGATTGGCCTGATTTCCTCAACCATTGCGGCCAAGTCAGTCCCAACAATATTGTCATGCAGGGCCAGAAACGAGGACAGCTACTACCACCGTCTGCAGCCAATTGTTGGCTACCCAGCACTGCCTCTGGTTCCCTGCGTCACCTCCCGCCACTGCGTGATGTGGTTTCCACCGCCATCCTTACCTGACACCCCAGAACCATCCGAAGAGGACAGACTACCTCTGCCAGATTGGGAAGATTCGCAACTACAAGACTTGTGATTCTCTCTAGAGGTAGTCTGTCCTCTTCGGATGGTTCTGGGGTGTCAGGTAAGGATGGCGGGTGGAAACCACACAATGGCACTATACAGTATTTTTTAACTTGTGTCCAGGAGCTCTGCAAAATCACCTAATGCAGTCATAATTCTTTTTTCAGGCTCCATTTCCTGAAAGACTTTTCTTCGATATCTCCACACAACTGGGCTGGACAAAACTTTAAATTATTAAATTGTGACACTGTAGTACATGTTGCCTCCCTCTTTAAAAATAGAACTCTTAATGTCACGATTGGAGGGTACAATGGTATACAGATGAGCTTCCCACTGATCATCCAACCTATCGTATCTTCTTTTCACATCGTATCTTTTCTTATCGTATCTTCTTCTTCAAAAGACATCTACCACGAGGATGAAAGACTGTAGCAAATAAGCCTGAGACATGAGCCCTAGGCTCATTTGCATACTGCCCTTCAGCCTGGTGGTAAATGCCCTTTAAGTATTGATCACCTGGGGATAATGGAGCTGCTATGGCACATTTTTAAAGTCTCTGGCTTGCTTCTCACGGGCTTGAGCAAGACTGTTCCCCACGTTGCCATACTTACTGGTATTGGAGTTGCTGTGTTGCTAAACTGTGGGGACTGCTCAAGAGAGGACCCCCATACATGTACCTTGCTGAACTCCCATTTCACTTCTTGGTTCTTAAAACCATAAAACATCCAAAGCTGCAGAGAACCTGGCACACTTTAAAAGGCTGGAAGCATCTGCCTCATCCTCCTGTAACCAGACGGCAGTCACCTACACAGACCTCGGCTCCTAATTTAGAAACACAAAATGTCCTTCTGGCTATTGAGCAGTGCCAAACGGCCCTTAAAGTAAAGATTGATGAGGTTAAGGTGGACATTGCTCTGATTAGGCAAGATGCCTGTCAAGAATGCCAGTCACGCCGGCACTCACAGTTTAAAGGGCCAGCGCACCGCGATTGGCCATGGCCACTTCCAAGTTTTCCGTAAAGACTGGCTTCTCCAGCAACTCCTGAACTCAGATCTTTGCAATCATATGCCTCAGAGAAAGTCTCCCTGTGATTCCCCTATGTTTCCTGGTTCCACGCGGACAAGTCGCACGTGTGGGAACGACATGGTGACACCACGCCGCAGCAAAACCATCCTGCTTTGCGGAGGGCTCTGGTGAAGACCTGGTGCCATTAGATTGGTGACAAATGTCGGCTTGTGTCATTGTCTGCGGTGGTCCAGTGGGGTTCACTGACCCTGAGCCTTGACAATGACATCTGGCCCGGGACCCCGCCAAGGTGCAGCTTCCGAAAAATGGCTGATCTTACCACAGTTGAGGTCCAGCAGTCCCAGAGAACAGGTAGGACAGTGTATCTCCATGCTGCACAGTTGCTTGTCACTCAGCATCAGATTGCTGCAAAACTCTGGGACTACGCCTGCTACCCTGGCTTGTCTTCATGCCATTGAACCTAGGCTAAATTGTCTATGCTGACAAGTATGAGGGGACCACAAGTTGTGCAGGGGCTAATTACCCAGTGTCTTGACAATAAAACTCATGCCATCTCAGTTGTCACTGAGCGATCCCAGGTGGGCATTTGTGGTCAGCTTACTCTCCGGGAAGGCCCTGGCCTGGGCTAATCCTCTTGGGATAGAGTCGATCAGGTCATGGCTATGCACACGCTTTACTAGCGGAATTCCGGGCTGTGTTTGAATAACCTGCACAAGCGCCTCAGCTGAGACTCCGCTGCTGAACCTGCGCCAAGGGGACTCGTCTGTGGAGAGTATGCAGTTCAGTTCTGCATTCTGGCTTCTCAACTCTCCTGGAATGATGCAGCTTTGTCAGCGACCTTTAAGAAAGGACTCTCTTCTCAAGTAAAGGACGATTGATTTCTCGTGACCTGCCGTCACCATGAGTGGTCTCGTCACCTAGCCACTTGGATTGACGTGGTTTATAACGTGCCGAGGAATTGCGTTACGAGCTTCCCCAAGTCTGTCAGACATGTACCTCGCCTGGCTCCTGCCTTCAAAAGCCGCACTAGCTTCTGTTCGTACAATCTATGCCTATGCAGGAGGACAGAGCCAGACTATCCTCCCAGGAATGCTCCAGAGAGAATCAGGAGAATCTTTGCCTGTACTGTGCCTAAATACATCATGGGTTTCCAATCCATCCAGCGTCCGGGAAACGCCAGCATCTAGGGTTTTGGGATAAGCGTCCCTAGGTGTGTGAACACCGCTTCTTCACGCCTGACATTCCTGTGCTCCTTAGCTTCAGTTCCTGAACTCCAATTCATGTTCAGCTTTCTTGGACTCTGGTTCGCAGGGAACTTTGTGGATGCCGCTCTGTTTCTTCCAGGATCATATTCCGGTGGTTCTTCTGGATAAGCCTCTTGTCATATCCTCAGTCAGCGGACAAATCCTGTCCGATCCGGTCCAGTGCCACACTGAGCCTGTTTCTCTGCAAATCGGAGGAGGAAAAAACTGTCCTTTACGTGCTGGCCACGCTCCACCTCGTCTCTCTTGCTGGGTCTCCCATGGCTGCAACTCCACACACCGGTCCTTAACTGGAAGACCTTCATGGAGACTAGAATGTCAGTCTGCTGCATTGGTGGTACCTCTACCTGTCCAGGCTTCCTCCCTGACTCAAGGCACTTGGCAGGTCTGCCTACATGTTACTTTGTCAATGTTTTTTCCAAAACACAAGCAGAGACTTTGCCACCCACTGCCCTATGATTGTCCTGTAGATTTCCTGCCAGGTGCCTCTCCTCTAAGAGGTCGAGTGTGATCCTCTTTCTGTTCCACAGACTCTTTCTATGTCGGAGTAATTTAAGAGAACCTGCAGAGAGGCTTCATACAAAAAATCCTCCTCTCCTGCTGGTGCAGGCTTCTTTTTCGTGACTAAGAAGGACGGCTCCCTCCGTCCTGCATAGACTAACGCAGGCTTAACAAGATAAGGTTAAGACCGCTAACCCCTGCAGTTGAACACGGAGCTCTTTGACCATCTGCGCGGGTTCCAAGGTGTTCTCCAAGCGGATCTTTGTGGGGCCTACAATCTCATCCGGATTCGCAAGGGTGACGAATGGAAGAAAACATTTAACACTCGTGATGGACATTTCGAGTACCTTCTGATGCCATTTGGACTGTTTGATGCTCTAGCTGTCTGCAGGTGCCTCTCCTCCCAGAGGTTGAGTGTATCCTCGTTTTGTTCCACAGACTTTTCTATGTCGGAGTATATTAAATCTATATTAGGTCTTTGGAGGTGATTAGTTGCATAAACCGTGGCATACAAGCCCCGCCTTCTCCTACTATGCGCATTCCTCAAGCATACCTAAACCCACACCCACCACCACTACCCAAACCCCACCCGCTCAACACTCCTCTCTTTCCCCGCTCACCTACATAACGTCTCCTTCAACCCCACCCTCCTCTTTCCAAAACAAACCAGCAAAATCCAACCTTTCGGCCACACCCCTCACGTCCCCACCCCACAAAACCCCAACCCCCACTTTCTCGATACTTCTCCCCAAAACCTACCGATAACTTTGTCATTGCACCTAATCGATCTCTAGCCGTGCAACATTATCCCCACGCACCCCAAAACCTACTCACCAATTACCGATCCGTTCTATTCTCCATATATCATCGTAGTCAAAACCTCCTTTTGAACCCGTACCCCCATCTTTCTGCGTCCCCCCCCTCCTCCATCTTTTAACTCATTTTCACCCCAACACGCCCCACCACTTCCCTCTCATATGTCCCTCTCCCCCGTCCCGATGCTACTGTCCAATCACCTTCTCCACTCCGTTCACCCTCAAATATCTCCCTATTCCTCCCTCCACCACTTTTCTCGTTAGCCCTCTCCCCCTGATTTTTCCTCCATACCCCTACTTCTCGCATAAGTTCCACACCCCCCCTAACATACAACTTAAATCCTACTTTCTCTCCTCCACCCTCTTCTCACCCCACACAGCGTGGCGGTCTTCGTCCGTGCACTTACTTTGAGTCCTCCTCTTTCCTTTTCCTCTCCATCCCCCCCCTATTGCCAGATTTCTCTCCCCAACCACCCACAAACCCTCTTTAACTCCTCCCCCATGACCTTACTAAGCCTCCGCCCGTTTCCGCCTCCCTACCTCCTCTTCTTTCTTCCCTCCCCTCACCACCCCCACCACACCCCCCGTAACCCCTACGTCACCGACTAGTATATACAACGATTCTTCCCACCCTCTCTCTTTCCCAACAGTTTTAATCCGCGACCTCCTACACACCCCCCGCTCCCCACCCACCCCCCCAACCCCCTTCCAACTCCATCCACAACACCTAACCTTTCACCTGTTAACTCCGCATCAACTTTCCAACCAACTTCTAACTCCCATACCACCACTTCCTCACTAACAAACACATTCTCCCTCATTCTTAACCCCCCCCCCCTTGACCCCCACCTACGCCCCTTTTCCAATCCCCCCCCGCGTAGACACTCCTCCCCCCTATTACCCCCCCCCCACTCTTCTTTTATCCCTCCCCCCCCCGACCACCCTCCCCACCGCACCTCTTTCCACTCGATTCACCCCACCCTCTCACCGTTACCCCTTTCCCCCTCCGTCCACCCCCATAGCCACCTCACCCTCCCCCTCTTCCACCCCAAATAACCTAAACAAAACAAAACTCCGTATTATCGACGCATCTCTCCACTCGCCCGACATCTTTTTTTACCAAGGCTTCCTCTGCCTCATTCTCCTTCTCCTCCTCCAGCTCTCCCCCCACTTTCCCCGCGCCCTCCCCCGCCACCTTACCCCCTTCGACTTCCTCCTATATCAATTGCCCCCATCCCCCCCCCCCCGCCTCTTTCTCACCTTAAATCATTCCACATTCAACACCCCCACCATCTCAAAACCACCCCTCCGCCCTCCCTTCCCACTCCACCCCCCACCAAAACCAAATTCCCCCTCTTTTCGCTTACTTACCAAATCAACCCCGTACTAAAAAATCCCACCCACTTCCCCACCGTTACAAACCATTCCATCCCACATACCAACCCCCTACATCAATTCCACACACCATCCACCAAGACCCACCCCACCCCTTCTGTACTAACCCACCCAGTCCCATCGTATCCTCCCAGATCCACCCCCACCCTTCACCCCCGCTTCACCGCCAGTTCCCGCCCCACCCCACCCCCCTATCTTCCCCACTTCCCTCCCTCTTCTCTTTTCAAATCTACACGCCCATTTTCTGCGCGTGAAAAAACGCATTTAAGTTGAAATTGCATTGAAAATTGCATTGAAAATGCGCATGAAAAAACTGAGACACTGACAAACTCTGACTGAAAACTGATTGCAATCTGATGCAAAAATGTGCGTTTTTCACTGACCAAACCCTGATCGCACCCCGGATCAACCTCTGACGTTGATCTCTTGCCCAAACGCAAGTGTGGAAGGGGCCTTAGATCCACATATGTATATTTTTTCAGTGGGGGGAGGGGGCCCATGGAGGAAGCCTTGCTGGGTTGGCCTTGTCCTTCCGCTTAAGCCACGAGTAGATCTGTAATATAAGACAACATTGATCCTGGATGGTCGCCTATTGACTTATAACATGGTCTATCAGGTTTATGGTTGGCGCCAATCATACCAGCTGAGCCATCTTGATTTTTACAAGCCCTAGACACTAATCCCCGACACAGGGAGAAAAAGAGAAATAACCCAATATTAGTGCCCCACAGGAACAACACAAGACAGTGGGGCAAATGTACTTACCCGGACCATCGCCGATCAGCGGCGCGTCTCTGCTCTGGATCGGGTCGGCCTGGGATTAAAGACGGTTAGTCCTCCGCCGTCCACAGGTGGCGCTTGCTGCCGCTGAAAGTCATCTCATCGACGCCGGATATGCACCACTCGGACCAGGTGAAGTGTGAGCGCTTCCCAAGCGACAATTTTCGGTTTTTTGTAAAATGCGGCGTTTTTCAAGAATAAGTCGGGTTTTCGTTCGCGCCACGCCCCCCGAATTTCCGTCGCGAGTCATGCCGAGCAGGCCGACTGCGCCACAAGTCGATCGCGTCTGCGCCACATCCCGGGCAATTCAGGTAAAATCGGCGCAAATCGGAAATATTCGGTAAACAGCGGGAAACCGAATCGAGGCCCTTAGTAAATGACCCCCAGGGTTGTCCCAGGATCAGCGAGGCCAATGCTATATCGGAGATTCAGGAGCAATGTGACTCCTTGCTCTGCCATAATTAACATTGGGCCCTAAACATTAAAATGCTGGTTGGCCCCCAGAAATCTGGAGCCTCTACCCTGCTTAGGTTATACACTCCTTAAAATGTATAATTAAGTTGATACACTCCAGATTATGTAGCATAAGTAAAATTTCGCTTGACACGCTCACCAACTTTTGTATTACACACGAATAAGAGTTTTTTTATTGGGGGGGGGATTTTTTGGGGGGGGGGGGGGGACTTGATGAGATATAATATATTTCAGGCCTGAAAGAAAGACGGAGTACAAAGCTTGAAACTTGGACCGTGGTCCCTATAAAACAACAGTGGTAACCAGTTTTAAATTACAAACTTGCTGCCTTTATTAATTAACGGTACCAGTACCAAATCTGTTACTCACCACAGTTTTTGGGATGCTTCTTTAAAATAAACATGATGATGTCAAATTAATTATGAGATCCATATACAGTGATATAGTGCTACAATTACAGGGGAGTCACATAAATTAACTCCAGAGGAGACAGGGCTTTTTTTTCTATAAAAACTGTCATTCTGTGGAATAGCCTGCCTCAGGCGTGGTTACAAGCAGGGACAGCAGAGAGCTTGCAAAAAAAACAGTATAGATGCCTTTTTACATTTAAAAAAACATGATGGTTGCTGGCAAATGAGAATCTACTGCGCACATCTCAAATAATGCTGGAGAAGGGCAGACGGTGGTAAGAGGCGGCGGCAGTAGTGTATCAGGTTCCTCCCACAACCCCAGTAGCCGTAGAAATTAATTTGCATATGATTATTAAAACTTTTATTTTACTTAGCTGCTGCCCGGATGAGGAATCACTCAGAAGTAGATTCCCGTGGTTAGATTTCCCTTTGAACACATCCTGCGGAAACAGGTGCCATCTGTTATCATTGTCAAATATGTGCAAATCTTTAGAGGGAGGAGTTCAAGAAGTGTTCATGTAGATTGTTATACATAGGGTCACATTTACTTACCCGTCCCGCGCGATCCACGATCCGGATGTAGACGAGATTGAACTCTGCCGCGATGCATGAAGTCGTGCGCCCGATATACGTTGCACGTGTAGCTTCCCTATCCAGGTCCGCCAGGAGTTCACCTTCTTCTTCCCGATTGCTGCATGCAAGGCTTGGCAATTTTTAGTTAAAATCAGCGGCTTTCTGAATCCGTCGGGTCGTTACGACGGGCCGCCCCCAGATTTGTGTTGCATTAAATGCGGGTGCAATTGCGCCAAAATCGATCGACGTGACGCCAAAAACCCCTTTTAATATCGTCCCAGCGGCGGGAAAACGGAAATGCCAGGCTGTCCACGAATGTGCCAGTCCACGGGGCCTGAGTAAATGAGCTCATTGGGTCTAAAGTGGGTAACAGTGCAGGTGTGTATATCATTTTTACACCCTGTGAGCTGCTGAAAGGTGTCTATGTTAGAGAGACAAACCAGACAGATACTAAATGTCCTGGAAGAGACGGAAATAAATGCTCTTTGCCTCAAAAGTGGCAGTTCGATACATTATAAAAATCAAGTGAAGTATACACTATTATTCTGTCTCCCGCACAGCTCCGGTACATTGCCCTTTTTTATCTTCAGTGAAATGTCACACTGGGGTTGAATCCAAGAACTCAGCATCCTGAAAACCTTTGTCACTACAAATTTTAAGAACCCAGACAAATAAAAAAACTTTAAAATGTGGGTATTTACAGCAATTATACATCAGATGTAAGGCCCCTAGGGGTCAATGGCACCAGATGGAATTGCCCTCTCCAGACATAGGTTCAATCCCATGACAGTTCCCCAAAGGAGAACGAAAAATTGTAAATAATGAAAAGTGATGGGCTTAGAAAGGTAGGATTTGGTATTTACGGCGTCCTGGGTAATGCACAAAGAACAAAACAGAGTCTTTGCTTCTTATTGCATGAATACAGATAGATGGAAACTATTGTTTTCTCTTACAGATCTATTGAGGAGAGGATGAGGCGGTGGAACCAAATTGGGAAAAAGGCATTTTAATGTCAAAGTACTGGGAAAATAGATGAGAAGTTACAATATTTGCAAACTAGAGTCAAGCTCTGGGTTGTCAAAAAATTGGTTCCTGGGAAGCATATAGTCATGCCAGATACTGGTGGCCCAAAAGACACTACGATAAATGGCAGATGTTAGACCGCATGGTCATTCTCATGTAAACACGAACAAGGGCGTATGTACTCAAAGAGCCACTAAAAAAAAGTTTAGTTGGGTGATGTTTGTGTTCCATCCCGTGGATTCTTCATTTGCTTGGGTCTTGAAAAAATATGGGATACCATGCCTCCCGTTATTTTATAGATATGATGGTCTCATAAAATAGATACATTTTTATGTGTATAGGCATATATCCTATAAGCCAATGGGGCAGATTTACTTACCCCGGTCCCAGACGGATCCGCGGCGCAATTCTCTGCGGGGACTTCGGTCCGGCCGGGGGATTCCTAAGGCCAGTTCCTCCGACGTTCCACCCAGGTGTCGCTGATGCGCTGAGAAGAGAACGGAACGCATGGAGGTCACTGAGCCATCCTGGATGAAGGTTAAGCTCGTGGCGAGCGACCCTTTTTTTTTTTTTTTTAAAATGCGGGCGGTTTCCGAAATCCGTCGGGTTTTTTTACAGCCACGCCCCCGATGTTCCGTCGCTGGCATGCCGGCGCTTGCCTGAAGCGACACAATCTGATCGCCGTTGGCGCCGAAATCCCGGGGCAATACAGGGAATATCTACGCAAAACGGAAAAATCGGGTGTACGCCCTTAGGAAATGAACCGCCCAAGTTTCTGAATGGCACTAAGATACAGACAGAGTCTCGAGTTACGTACAGGATAGAGTATTTTCGGTTGTCTAAGTGAATTTGTATTCGAACTTGTATATTTTTTATTGCCCCTGTGAACAATTGGATTATCAAAAACTTGTGCTGGGAACAAGGATTATCAGAGCGTCAAAGTGGGCAGAGAGGTCCGTCTGTAAGTGGGGTGTCTGAAGTCAGGAACCACCTGCTATGGTTGAATAAGTTCTGTATTTGTTAGGTTCCATTATCAGTGGCAGCTTAGAACACAAGTTGATCGTTTAATAACCTCCAACCTCTATACTCCGATAGCATAGCATACCATGTACACGACAAATGACGAATCTAGTGGTGGTATCTCCCCATATCACTCATTCAATCTCCACCCATACTGACACATTGAATCTGCAGCTTAAATAACTACATTTGATCTTATGCGTGTAAACGAAAGGTCAGTTCGCAAAACTAGCGACTGTAAGGTACTTGTCTGGATGCTCAGTTGTGCAGCGGGCCTCCCCAATTCTCTTCTACTAGGTCTACCGAGCCAGAGACTGTTTGTGCTCTTCTCTGAAGGGAGTCGTACACACAGTTATGGGAAAATCTCATTTTTATGGCCAAGTGGTTGCAACAGAATGGCCTTAATTTCTAAGAACAAAAATAGATCAAGTTCTGTTTTTCTAGCAATTTTGAGAGGCTCATAGAACAAAAAAAGTGACTGATCAAGATCTCAACCAGCTCAAAGAAAAGGTTAGTTGATAGCTCTCTGATCAGCCAACCCTTTTTCAGTGTGGATAGCATTACTCGAACAAGGTTTTTTAAACATTCCAATAGACTCTTACACAGTGAGCAAACACAATATACCATAAACCACCGGAGCGTGGTGGTTGTTTGAAATGGCTGTCTATATACACCTATGTAGATATTGTATTAAACGAAATTTGCTTCTAGAATGTCATTTACCAAATTAACAAGTAAGAGTTATAGAGTGTTTTATGAGTAATGTTTGATTCTTTGAAAGTAAATGGACATTTCTATAATATATGTTGATCTTTATTCAACCATGGCCAAAATAAGGTGCAACGTTCAGCTCATACATGGAGCCATTATCAAGCATGAATAAAGATCACCTCTTATATACTTACTGGTAGGGTGCGCCTCTTTTTTGGAATCTGACCTTACCAAAAACGGGATGTTGGAGTGGCTGTGCACCAACCCATGGACTGTTCATTTTTACTCGCTGTGCTGCTCTGCACAAAAGGACTGTTTAAAATTATATATTATATAGATTCATCAACCCTTTTGACAACAGTGCTCAGGATATGGTGATTTAGAAACCAAACACCAGGCCAGTTGATAAGGACCTCTGCGGTGGTTTACTCCTCACAAATCATCCGACGATATTGATAAGGTCTACCTTCTGTAGCTACTCTTATGTTTCTAGAGTTCAGTATTTTATTAAGATATCTTCTGTTCCATATTATATATGTGAAAAACATACACAAATCAGTAAACAACAAATAAACCTTTTATACATATCAAAAATTAACAAAAATCTACAAGATCTGTCATCACGATACTTCCTGGCAGACAGACAGCTAGCATTTTCTCATTATTAATCAGCTAGTTGAAAGTATTGCCATTATGCATTTCCTATTAAGTCAACTACACAAGCAATTTTATATGGTCTAATTAAAAGCGATCGGATGTGAGGTTCTCTTCCGAAGTCTGGAAGTTGCTGCGTCTACTGTATACTAGCAATATTTTATAGCCGAGATTCAGATGAGATTGAATTTCTGCCTGTTGGGCCTGAGTCACTCCACTTAGGCTCTGTATCGATTCAATGATAATCACAATTCATTTCATGTATCAGTTCACAGAAAATGTGGACTCATTTAAGAGATTGATATTATCACCCAGTGTGTTGTTTCTGACTACAAGTCGCCTCAGTAATGCAGAGCCCGCGCTCCCTTCTACACCCCGTAAACTCGATTCCACTGTGCATTCAGTCATGCCTCCGAGTCATCTACTTTGTCATAGCATCGGCTCACCTAAACCGATTAGACTATTGATATGCCAGCCAGAATATGACTAGGGATTCCACAAGCAGGCGGGGGATACATAATGCCAATATCAAATATTCAAGTACAAACACAAATCCTGCCTTGCTGGAAATTAGCCAAAACTCAAATGTAAATTGGTATTGATAAAATTCACTGTGTAAAGGAGTTGGCAGATAGAAAAAAAAAAAAATCAAAATTGGTTATCTCTACCCATCCATGAACAAAATGATGCCCCCAGAAGATTTATTCCTTCTGCCAGTAGTAAACTCAGCATAATCACCCACCTACATACATCGTTGAATTTCGCATTTTACACTCAAAATAATTTTGATAGTATCACATTAGTGACATTCAATGCTTAAAATGATGCCCATGTTGTGCCACCAGTTGGTGGACATTTCTTATATGCAAAAAACTGGCAATGAGGGCCAGGATACCTAGAAGAAAGTCACCTACTAACTGCTGGAACATGATGCGATCTGGGTGGAAACAAGGAAACATTTCTAAAAAGATTGTGGGGGCTAATTTAGCGCATAAAAAGGGCTATCCCTTACATTCGTAGATGCACCTCCCACATAATCTACCTTATTAGTAGATCCGGTTAGTGGTAGGTTCCTTTAAGATCGTACTTTGTTAGTGTGCAGCTTGTTACCCATATCATTAATTGTTTCCATTGGCTCCTTTGAAACAATATCTACTATCCCAAAACCCTATTTGTGGCAACAGTCACTGCCTGAAATTTGTTGATCACAATATACCGGAGCTGCCAGTGGTGTACTACTAACTAACTTGTTATAATTAATAACATATTATTAATTATGTCTCAGGTTGATATTGTAATATTATGCTATTCTTGAGACCTTCTGATGTAATTGACTATTCAAACCCTTTTGTACCAATAGTCACTGCCTGAGATTGGTGATCACAATGGCGGCATATTTAATAAGGGTGACGTGGCTGCACTATTTGTCAGACCATGAACGTCCTTTATTGCTATTTTATAAAACGGCTTTCAAAGGTGTTTAAGAAGTGTCCGCACTGAGATTATGTTGCATGCAACCATTTTGTGGCCGCAGCTGCGCTGGCTTCCATGCTACACAATTAGGAGGCATGGCCGTTGGAGGTCCAAAATGATTTGACAGCAGAGCCACCATATTTAACTTTCAAATTGTGTTTGAATGCTCTATGTTAAAGCGTTTGCACACAAAAATGGATGTCGGACCCAGTGCGCCGCCTTCAGTGGCACTAGAAGTTTACATGAACAACTAGTGTCGGGTGGACACAAACATGCAAGGTTACCGGGTATGGTACGGTGCTAGAATCAAGACTTAAGAACAGATAAAGTTATAGTTTTGGTCTGTTGGGCTACCGCCCTTCACCAGTAACAACCAATTGTGGCCAACAATAATGCCCGGTGGTAACACTACTGGCCGGTAATTAAATGATGGCCAAGTCACCTGTTTCCCTTGAATTGTTGCATCCCCTCTGACACAGTCACTGAGAGCACATGCAACCAGAAAAAAAAATGTCCTATAACATTTAGAGCTAAATTACCACGAAAGCTATCCAAGCAGATAAGTGTGACCGGTGTGGCATGAGCATTCAGATTCAGCGTCCCAAAGCCAAACCAAAACTTACAGTTAGGATCCGGCAAACCCAAAACGTGGAAAGAAGGAATGCTAAAACCAGTAGGAAAAACACAACAAACTAGAGAAGGAGTGGCTGAACATTTTTTAGAGACGGCGTGGAGTGCTCCAAAGCTACAACCAAAATCCATTTATTTAATGTGAAGTGCCAACATGGCATTTTTCGCGTAGGTAGAACTTATTGCTCCAGGTTTCTCCACATCTTGCAATCGTATCCACCCAACATGAGGCCACCAATACAGTTGAAAGAAAAGAGTTGCCAAAACTCAGGATCTCTGTGTTAGTTCTTCAAGGGGCTCTCTGAGAGGAATAATGAAGGGTCCAGGCCAGCGAGGACCCAAAGATAATGCAGCCTGTCCATACCGTATCACTTTTTCCCACAGTTCCAAAATAGCCACTAACAGGGTCGCTTAAAAATAGCGCTGAGAGCAGCAATCTATTTGTTTGGCTGCAGAAATATTTGGTGGATTGTTCCTTTCTGGTGACCTATGTTCCTGGGGGTGAAACTGGGTCCCCACAGAAGAAATGGCTCTGAGTGCCACCTCTGGGCACCCGTGCCATAGGTTCCACCACCCACTGGCAATAGAGGGCAAGAGAAACTCTAGTCCTATGGCCCAGGATCATCGACACGGTGGGTTGGTAAAGGCCAATCCCTTTGACATTCTCTTTGAACGCAAAAGGCCTGAAATCTAAGTTATGAGAACTGTCGGAAAAAATCAAATCTCAGTAAGTCTACTCTTCATTTACATGAATTCATTATTATAGTTGTTTTATTCTTTACAGCATATAGATGTCACGGGAAAATTGGCTGGCAACCACAAAATTCTGCGAAATGTACGAGAAATCCGAGCTACAGCAATGCCGCCAGCCCAGATTTATTCTGCACAAAATCCAAAGAAGCAACTTTAGTTTTTCATTTTTTTGGAACTTCACTACAAACTTGCTTGCATTAAGAACATAGACAAGGTGTGTAAATAAACATATCTTTCAGATATTTGCCACTCCTTTAGGTGAGGGGTTCCGTAGTTTGAAGTGAAAGGAGTAGACGTCTCTTTGTGGCAACACAAGAGCCGACGAAGAAAAAGGTTTATGTTAGCGGTAAATGCAGCAGACGAGGAACATATCTCCTTCTGAATTTAACATTGTTTGGGTTGAGTTACAATTATGTCGTAAGTGATTAGGGGTCAAGGAAAATGACACAGATGTCGAACACTGGGGTATGGTCAATGCCGATGGAAATAACTTTAGTATCGATTCTAAGCGAATATCCGTATAAAAAAAATAGCCATTCTTTAATGAGTTTATGTAAAAGTGAGGGGGCACTGAGGTTGGGGAGTTTTAGTCTACTCTGTATAGGCTTTTGTTTTTTACCTTTCCTGGGTGCTGGGGGTCTGAGATGTGGGTAGAAGGATTAATGTGAGTATAGTAAGTAGACGCTTCATGTGATTCAGAAGAACAGTAATGTATGTGTGACAATCTTCTTATATGGTTAGAAAGGATAATTAAAATTGAACTAAAAGGTGAATTAAAACTTAAACACCCCATAGCGAAACATGGTTTCCCAAAACCAATCTATGATTAAGTTTACCAACATTAATTCACACTACCAGGGATAACATAGTGATGTCACAGTACAGGGATTAATTACACACAGTGGTTTGTCACAGTACAGGATAAAACACAAGGATGTCACAGTAACAGGGATGTAATACAACCACCAGTGAGTCACAGTACAGGGATAATACACACAGTGATGTCCACTAGTACAGAGAAAACACCACACAGTGATGTCAACAGTCGGGGATAAATACAAAAAGTGAGTCACAGGACAAGGGATATAATAACACACCGTGATGTCACAGTACAGGGATAGATATAATACACACGTGATGGCCCAGTTAAAGGAAATAATAAAAAAAAACAAAAAAAAAAAAAAGTGACACTGTAAAAGGACAGGAATAATTAAACAAAAGTCGATGGGCAAAGTAAATGGGATCTAAAAACACAGCTGTGATGGTTGTCACAGTACAGGAATAATTTACACACGTGATGTCACAAGTACAGGGATAAAACAACAGTGATTGTCACAGTACAGAATCATACACCACAGTGATGTCACATCCAGTAAAGGGATAAAACAAAATAGTGCACGTAATACGTAGTAAAGGGAGAATAAAAACAGGGAGGTAAAAGGCACAGGGATATAATAAAAAAAAGTGATGTAAAAGAGTACAGGGATAATACACACAGGGATGTCCAGGATAGGGATAAAACACACAGTGAGGTCACAGTACAGGAATCATACACACAGTGGGTAACAGGACAAGGATTAATACGCACAGTGAGGTCACTCAGTACAGAAATACTATTACACAGTGATGTAATATAGTACAGAGATAATACACACAGTGTATGTCAACAAGTAAGGATAATACCACAGAGATTGTCACAAGTACAAAGGATAATACACCTACTGATGTCACAGAGTACAGATATTAACACCACACAGTGATGTCACAGGAAGTTGTTGTCAGGGCAGGAAGTCCGAGGGGGGAGCAGACTGAGGGATCGGAGGATGATGAGGTGACAGGCCCAAGCTGGGTTGAGAGGCCGGGTGAACACAGTGCTTCTGAGACGGAGGAGAGTCCTCGACCAGAACAGGTTGGAAGAGGCAGTGGTGGGGCCAGACGGAGAGGCAGGGCCAGAGCTGGTGCATCAGCGCCAAATGTGTCAACTAGTGAAGCTCCCGTGGCGAGGGCTCTTGCGGCGAGGGCTAGATCTTCAGAAGTCTGGAGGTTCTTTAAGGAAACACCGGATGACCGACGGACTGTGGTGTGCAACATTTGCCAAACCAGGCTCAGCAGGGGTTCCACCACTACTAGCTTAACTACCACCAGTATGCGCAGGCATATGAATGCTAAGCACCCCACTCAGTGGCAACAAGCCCGTTCACCTCCGGCCGTGCACACCACTGCTCCTTCCCCTGTGTCAGCTGCTAGTCAGCCCCCTGCCCAGGACCCTGCAAGATCCAACTAACATAGTTTTAACTGCAGCACCTTTAATCTACTACTAGTTCACTGCCTCCATACATCGTCCCCTTATCAAACGAGCTGTGTCAGGCAGAATTTTGGGTTGTTTTCATGGCTTCCATGTTAACTTTGTCGCCACCCTGCTGTGTAATCCACAAAATATACTGGCAAACTTTTATCATGTACCGATATTATTTGAGCGCTTCTTGCTCACCTCCTTTGGTTCCTCTCTGCCACCCATTGGTTTGAAGCCTGAGTCCATTTAGGGTATGTCGCCATGACACTCTCTAGCCTGCTGCCGCTGCCTCTGCATGCCGTCCCCTATAGTGTCAGGGTCAATTATTGGATGTTTTAGATGCTATCTAGCTTCATTCTGTCACTCTGTCATGGCCATGCTGTTACCCATAATTTTGGCATAATGGTGCGATTAAGCAGCCTCAGAGGCATCCATGCATGCTGCCCCTGCTGTTTCCTGTCCATTTCCGTGGTGTTTCCATCCTTTTCTGAGGTTCCCAGGTGTTTGGCCAAGCTTCCCTGTGCAGAGCCTTGGTCCCCTTGAAAAATGCTCGAGTCTCCCATTGACTTCAATGGGGCTCGTTATTCGAGACGAGCACTCGAGCATCGGGCTCTAGCCTGCTGCCGCTGCCTCTGCATGCCGTCCCCTATAGTGTCAGGGTCAATTATTGGATGTTTTAGATGCTATCTAGCTTCATTCTGTCACTCTGTCATGGCCATGCTGTTACCCATAATTTTGGCATAATGGTGCGATTAAGCAGCCTCAGAGGCATCCATGCATGCTGCCCCTGCTGTTTCCTGTCCATTTCCGTGGTGTTTCCATCCTTTTCTGAGGTTCCCAGGTGTTTGGCCAAGCTTCCCTGTGCAGAGCCTTGGTCCCCTTGAAAAATGCTCGAGTCTCCCATTGACTTCAATGGGGTTCGTTATTCGAGACGAGCACTCGAGCATCGGGAAAAGTTCGTCTCGAATAACGAGTACCCGAGCATTTTAGTGTTCGCTCATCTCTAGATCTCACATATATATTAAGCCATTTGTTGATGTTATGTACTTTTACAAGCTCACGAGAAACAATACCTGTTTGTTTAGCTTACTAACCTTTTACTTCAGCAACCAGATATGATGTATACCATTGCTAATTGGTCAGGTGTTTCACTTTGTTTTAAGATATGTGTGTAATGTCATTTGTTTCATACCATGACTAAGGCTTCCAGTTAAGCCGAAACGCGTAGGTGTGTTGTGCCTACACCAACCATGCACACTTGTTGTGTGCGTTTTTATATGACTATTAAATAAAGAAGATTGCATTTTTTATTCTGATGTGCGCCGGCTTTCCTTCTGGTTTTTGTGGATTAAGTTTAGTTGTGGTTCCAATATTACATTTTACCTTGTATTTCTACAATGGATACTAACGGGGATATAAAAACCAGCCATATTATCTAAAATAGAATCCATAAAGTTCAGTACATTTAATATAGAAGAGAATCTCTAGGGTGAGCTGGAAGATTCTCTCCATCATCTTGTCCGTGTCTCTGTTCATTGTCTGTACCTAAATGCAAAGAAAATGAGCTAATAGTTAATTTGACAAACTCCAATATAAATAATACTTTCTAAATGTGAACATTTACTGTAAAATCTACTTGGTTTTGAGGCACTAGTTAATATTAAATTAACAATAATTATTGGATCTTTGAAAGGGAATTTATTAAGGATACAATACAGGGAAATATACATAAAAGGTAAACTAAGGGACAGAGACAATAGTAGCAAAGCAAAAGACTGTGCAATAATATTTATGCATATATAAACTATATTCACCATTAGTTCTAATGTTTAGGTTGAGTTTAAGGGACAGAGACAGCTCAGTGTGCAGGAATCTATAATCTCAAACTGCATTTGTTCTAGGGAATAGGTCAGCCACCCAGCAACAGCTAATGTGTGCAAGCAGCTGTCTCCTGTTGATTCCGTTGGCGCACTGAAAGTGACCACATGGTGCGTACTGAGCGCGTGTGCACTCCATTTAACACCTTGGAAAATGTATTTGCATACTCCACAGAATTCTCTAGTGGAACAATTATGGTTTAAATCTCCATACGCCTATAATGCGGCATTAATTGGCAAACTCTCCGTAAGGAGAACTCTTACCTTCTACCCCTAGAACAAATGCAGTTTGCAGATCATGGATTCTTGTAAACTGAGCTTTGTTCTTCGGGAGGCAACCAACCAGATTAGCACACACCTGGTCACCTGGTAGTGGCTCTCATAAAATCCAGTCTTTCCCGTTCGGAAGGTCTTCAATAATACATTACAAATGTATGTTTGGATGACCATCTAGCTGCTGTCAGTACCATGTCCAATGGTATCTTTTTTGCTTGTGCCTTGGTTGCACATCACCTGACTGAATGTGCTCTGTAGATGTTGGTGTCTATACCAGCCTTAGACATTGCTTCAAGAACCTAACCCCTAATAGTGTTCGGAGATGATCTGCTAATCGGGGGTTCTAGATGTGATAAACAGTTCTGTAATACTTCCTCTTGAGGGCTTTGTCAGTTCTAGATATTTCTTCATTGCAAGGACTATGCATAAGTCTGGGTCTAGAGTATCCTCAATTAAGTCCATCTATGCTAGACTTTAGTCTATGTGTGATGTTTGTGTTCTGCCTTTAAGGATCACATGGAAACCTCCCGGTGTCTGTGACAACCACGGTTCGTTAATATGGATCAATGCTTACTCCATCGTTCTTGCTGCCAGGGCTAGCGCCATTAGGCACGCCAACTTTATACCCGCTGTCCTGAGAGACAGTGTCTACAGCTCTAAAGAGCTCAAATGCACCCCTCTGACCACAAGCACGGCCACGGCAGCCTGGTCCCTGGAATAATAAATAGCCAGCCATTTCCTGCAAACCCCGCCTGATCTTTGTGCTCTATTCGTGTGAGAAATCTGTTCCATTCTGCCTGTTTGATTTCCATTGTGATCTCCTGCTACGTTCCTGACTTTGATCCTTTGCTGCCTGTCTTGACCTTTCACTATATCCCCGACTCTGATCCCGTGCTGCTTGTCCTCACCTGCTTGTCCACGACTCCGTCTCTGCCTTACAATTCTGCACCTCGCCTCGGCCACCACTGCGAGCAAAGTCGTGCCTGTGGAGCAAGCTGGAGATATCTAGCCGCAGCAAGTCCAACCCGCTTTGTGATGGGCTCTGGTGAAAACCGGGTGCCATTTATACTCCCGTTATTGCTTGTGGTGCTTCAGTGGGTCCAGCCATGGATCCCGCCAAGGTTCCGCAACCTGAATTGGCTGATTTCTCCACCATTGCGGCCAAGTAGTCCCAACAAATTGTCATGCAGGGCCAGAAACTAGGACAGCTAACCACCGTCTTGCAGCAATTGTTGGCTACCCAGCAGCTGCATCTGGTTCCTGCGTCACCTCCCGCTACTGCGGCAACCCTACCTACTGCAGAACCTAGACTGCGATTATCCATGTTGCCCAAGTATGACAGACGTCAAGTTGTGTCGTGGTTTCATCAGACAGTGCTCCTTTCACATTGAATTGATGCCTTCGCAGTTCGCCACGGAATGGTCTAAGGTGGCCTTCATGGTCAGTCTTCTTTCGGGGAAAGCTCTGGGTCACTTTCCTCTGGGACAGAAATGACCGGCAAAGCTTCTCCACGCCTGAATATACCTGTTCTACTCAGCTCTGGGACAGGTAACTAATTTCAAGTTTCTGCCTTCCTGGATTCCGGCTCTGCAGGAAACTTCGTGGATGCTGCCCTGGTCATCTTGTCCGCCAGTGGGCAGATACTCTGTGATTCGGTCCGGTACCACACCGAGCCTCTATGTCTGCAAGTTGGGGCGTTGCAAAAGGAGAGATTGTCATTTTATGTGCTCTCCTGGTCTACGTCCTCCGTGCTTTTGGGTCTTCCGTGGTTACAGCATCTAGCACCGGTGCTCAACTTGCAGACTGGGAAAAATTTTTTGTTGGGGACCAGAATATCAGTCTCGATATCTCCTGAGACTCCATCCTGTAGCTACTATGTCTTCTTCTTAGTCCTCTAAGCCACTAGTGGACCTCCCAGCTTCTTATATGGACTTTACTGATGTCTTCTCAGAGAAGCAAGCAGAGACACTGCTGCCGCACCGTCCTATAGAGCTGCTGCCGGGCTCATCTCCTCCATGAGGTTGGATGTACCCATTGTCTGTGCCTGAAACCGCAGCGATGTCAGCCTATGTGAAGGAGAATCTGCTAAAGGGTTTCATTCACAAGTCCTCTTCCCCTGCTCGTGCTGGATTCTTCTTCGTGGACAAGAAGGATGGTTCACTCCATCCGTGTATTGACTATCGCAGCCCTAACAAGATTACGGTGAAGAATTGCTACCCACTAACTCTGATCATGGAACTTTTTGCCGCATTAGCAACGCCAACGTCTTCACCAAATAAGACCTACATGGGGCGTATAAACTCATCCGCATTTGTGAAGGTAATGTATGGAAGACCGCCTTCAATGCTCGTGACGGGCACTTTGAGTACCTTGTCATGCCATATGGACATGGCAGGATTTTGTCAATGACATTTGCTTGCTTGCTTTATACCTGTGTCATGGTATATCTAGACGATATCCTGGTGTTCTCCATGGACCTCAAGTCCCATCAGGCCCATGTAAAGCAAGCTCTCAGGCGCCTAAGGCCAATCACCTAATTCCACCAAAAGAGTCTCTTGTCTCCCATTGTGACACTGACAAAGAAGAACACCGATCCTAAACTCTGGCCTCAGGCAACTGAAAAAGCATTCGCCAAGTTGAAGTCTACTTTTTCCTCTGCACCTGTTCTTACACAGCCTGATACGGAGAAACCGTTCCTGCTAGAGGTTGACGCTTCCTTGGTAGGAGCTGGAGCTGTTCTCACCCAGAAAGGCAACTCTCACTAGCAGTTTCTTCTTCAAAATCTTCACAGCCTTCTCAGAGAGGAAATACTCCATAGGGGATCTTTTGGCCATAAAGCTTGCCTTAGAGGAGTGGCATTATCTTTTGGAAGGAGCTTGCCATCCAGTCTGTAACTATGCACACCACCAGAACCTCCTACATCTCCAGACTGCTCAGCGTCTCAACCCACAGCAGGCTCGCTTGTCTTCTCTTGTTTTAATTTCCTGATCCATTTTCGTCCAGCTGAGAAGAATGTTAAGGCTGATGCCGTCTCTTGTGCCTCTGATGTAATTGGGGAAGAACTGGATCCTCGACATATCGTCCAACCTGCTCCTCGGAAGAGGATATTAACTTAGGGACATTGATCTCACGTGGCTGGGCACCCTGGGGTGCAACAATCTGTTTCTCATCTCTCGTTTCTACTGGTGGCCAGGTCTGATCAAGGTTGTATGAGATTTTTGAGTTCCTAAACTTCCTGTGCCCAAAATAAGTCATCACGTCCCAATCCAGCAGGCCTGCTCCTGCTACTGCCGATAACTGCCCATGGACTCACGTGGCTATGGACTTACGGATCTTCCACCATCTTCCGGTAATACCGTCACCTGGATGGTCACTGATCAGTTCTCTAAGATGTTCCACTTCGTTCCTTTGCCATGTCTGCCATCAGCTCCTCATCTTGCCAATCTGATCTTCCTCCACATCTTCCAGCTTCATGGACTTCCTTAGCTTATCATTGCAGACCGAGGTGTCAATTCTGTTTCCAAGTTATGGCATTCGTTTTGCAGCCAACTGCAAGTTTAGCTGGACTTCCCCTCGGCTTATCATCCACAGTCTAACAAGCAAGTGGGAGGGTCAACCACACTTTGTGCTGCTATCTACGGCACTTTGTTTCCACTCGACAAGACAATTGGTCTAACCTCTTATATTGGGCGGAATTCTCATACAATTCTCTGGACTCTTATTCTGACAGGGCCTCCCCCTACTTAATTATCTATGGACAACATCCATGCCAACCTTTCCCACTGTCTGTTCGTTCTGTTGTTCCTGTGGTGGAAGATTCGGTTCAAAATCTCCATCTGACGAAGTCCATCTGGGAGCAAACGCATCAATCTCTACTACTAGCATCCGCCTGCATCAAAACCCAGGCTGACAAGAAACCCAGGTCCCCTTCAGTCTTCTCCCCAGGTGATAAAGTGTGGCTGTCTTCTAGGTACGTCAAGCTGAAGATTTCAAGCTACAAATTTGGTCCTCTTGGGTCCATAAGAGGTGCTGAAGTGCATTAACCTGCCACTTTCAGTGCGTCGATGGAATCAACAGGAGGCAGCCGCTGGCACCCATTAGCTTGTGCTGGATGGCTGCCTCACGAAGAACTAAAAGGAAGTGTACATTTAGAGGGTACGAAAGGAACTATTCTCTATATACAATTTTATATACACAAACACAAAACCCATCCCCATACCACCTCCACTACCGTCTTGGCCAATCCTACTGTGGTGTAGAGTCAATACGTGCAGTAGTGGATTATAATGTAGGCGGTTTGGGCGGTAGCCCATAGTCAAGGCTTCTAGGGGGCCCATGGCCACCCAAACGACCCACTGAATTTTATAGAGAAAAAGACCTTCACCCACGAAATTCTCATAATCTGTTCCTGTTCTTAAAACACATGTACTCAAGAGCCATTTCAAGACATTTGAATGTTCTCCAAAAGTCCTGAATCTGCTCTCATTTTCTCCACAGAGATCCTTACATTGTCGCAACATAATTTTGCATATTCCAACAGTTACTGATTTCTCTGTAATTATTTTGTATATTAATTTATTTGGAGGCAGTTTTGCCATGTTTGAGATGGATCTTTTTTGACTGGATCAAGGCCCCCATAGAGATCTATGGCACCAAGTCACATGGTGTTTCACTGCACCATGACCGAGCTGGGAGGTTCATGGCCGCTCAGTTTTCTATGGAGATGGGAGGAGCACACACATCCCCCTTCATTCTGATCCACCTGACCTTGTATTCGCCCTGGTTACAGCCCCATTTGCCACAAAATCTGGCAACTATTAATGATTCCATTACAAAATAAATTTAGGCAAAAAAGGATGGATAATTTATAAACATTCGACACTGAATGATGTCAGAGAAGATTGATGTAGAAAGCCAGGAGCAAGACAGCTCCTGTTCCTGCATTCATCCTCCTCCTATGTCTATGACGGAAGCAGCGAATTACATATAGATCTTTCATGTTCTTGCCTAGTGGGCGGCTACGCAGGGCTGGATTCGCTTCGGGTTGCGAATGACACCCAGCCTTACTAATGAGCGGACATAATCTGTGACCTAAAACTTATTACGAACTCTGACCTCAGAAGGTGAATACCGGTCAGGAGGTCACTCCAGGTCAGAAAGTTGTCATCTTGTTTCAGCCCCCCAATATTAAAGTTCCCTCAAAGTTATTCCCTAACCTGTGAGGGTCAGACTGCTGGGACCCCTTCCCCATTCAATAAAATAGGACCCCCAACAATTCAAGTGTATTTTGCTGAGAATAATGCTCAGCTACCTCCAGAAAGTTTAGGGTCACCCCTGCTGGCACCCCAAAAATTCTTGTGAGCGGTCAGTGCCAGCAGTTGCACCCTCAAGGATTAACCAGTTATTCTCTATCTTGTGAATAGAGGACACATGGAAAACTTTAACAATAAATGTCCCAGTGACTACACACCTACCTCCACCTGCAGAGCTGTGCAGCATAAATATGTGAGAGCAGAAAGGACCTGAGATGATGTCATAATCATGTGATCATCCCTATGTGTGGGAGGAGTCAAGCTTCTGGCTTCACTGCTGGGGATGCAATAGGACCTGTGATGATGTCATAGTCATGTGATTAGTCACATGTGTGGGAGGAGTCACTCTCCAGGACATGTTGCTAAAGTTCAGATTTCTGTTGTGACCAGGATAGATCTTCCTTTAATCTTATACAAGTGAGAAGAGGTGATGAGTGGAAGATGTTGTTCATCTCTAGATGGTTAACGCATCTTCACCTTCCTGCTGTATCCTGACAATGTGTCAACAAGACACTATTTGTATCATATACGTAACATATGTGCACCTAATACTGTACCAACTTTTTCTCCTTTCTAGGGTGTTCTATCAATTAGCTTCCTCTATGGTAATAGAGGGGTCTTTAACCCTTAATGACTTGGTTATTTTTCAAATTGTTGATTGTTGATTTTGAAATTGTCTTCTTGTGTTTGAGGGACCTGCTCAGCTTTCAAGTGAGTTTGAGAGGCCTAAATAATAGTAACACCCTATAAATTTAAATTATAGAAACCTCACCCCTCAACGTATGTAAAACAACTTTTATGAAGTTTTTCAACCCTTTAAATGGAACCTACCACCACGATTCTACCTATAAAGGTAGATCGGGTGGTAGGTGGATGAATGGGACGTGAGGATAGCCCTTTTTTGGGCTAATCCTGACGTCCCGGCTATCTTTTAGAAAACTTTAATCCTGGGATATGTAAATTTTTTTTAAGCGGCTACTGGGGCGTGGAGTAGCCGGACATGAGGCTACACGTCGCGGCTACAGTAGCCTCTTTTCTCTTCCTACCATTTAATCTTCGGCGCGCAGCTACGAGGAGTCCCCCGGCGTCCGAGTCCCCGGTGCTCTGCGCATCCCGGAGCTACGAGGAGCTGCGCGCCAAAGATTAAATGGTAGGAGGAGAAAAGAGGCTATGCAATATTTTTTTTACTATTTGGCCATATGTTATATTTATGCAACATTGAAGTGAACACTGGAAAAATACTGTTACCATAGGGACATTTCCTGCATACTTTCAGTTGTGTTATGAAGACTGGGATAATAGACCATGAGCTATTGATGCAACTGTTCTCATAGAAAAAATGGTAATATCTATGGGAACCTCCACAGGGTTTAACCTGTAGCGCTCCACGTAAATATATGGCAGCTTTTACTGTGGCAGATTGCCGCAAGGATGTTCTTTTACGTCATGACAGTGGTCAACTTCAAACGTATTTATACATCTCCTGAACACTGGCATTTAGAAACACAAATTAAAAAGGAGAAGGATCTCCCCTTTAACCGCTTCCTGTCACAGCCCTTTATCGTTTTTGCGGTTTCATTTCACTCCTCCTACCTGTTCCAGATTATCCTGATTTCCCATTGTGATCTCGATTCTGTTCCTGACACCGATTCCGCGCTTCCTGTCCCAAACTACCACTACGTCCCCGACTCTGATCCTGTGCTGCCTATCTCAACTTCCTGCCTGTCCCCCACCACGAGTTTTCCTTACGTTTATGTACTACGCCTTGGCCGCCACCATGGACAAAGTTGCACCTGTGGAACAACCTGGTAGTACCAAACTGCTTTGCAGCAGGCTTTGGTTAAAAACGGGACTCCCGTCCCAGGTGTCAGCTTACATCCTCGTCCGCGGTAGTACAGAGGATCCATTTCCTCCGATCCTGACAGTATGAACTCCTTCTGCAGATTCTCCTTCACATAGGTTGACATAGCTACTGTTTCAGGCACAGAAAGTGGGTACACCCGACAGCGTGGAATAGATGTACCCAGCAACAGTTCTATAGTGCAGTTGTAGGAACGGTGCGGTGGCAGCGTCTTTGCTTGCTTCTCTGAGAGGACATCAGCAAAGTCCATATAAGAAACGGGGAGACCCACCAGAAGCTTGGAGAACACCAGAGAAGACATGGTGGAAAGAGGATGAAGTGCCACCAGATAGCGTGACGGGCATTCCGGTCCCCAACTAAGAACTTCTCCAATCTGCCAGTTGAGCACAGGAGCGTGACGTTGCAATCACAGAAGGCCGAGTAGAACGGAGGACATAGGCCGAGGTAGCACATAAAACGACAGTCTTTCCTTGTGCAACTCCCCAACTTTCAGGCACAGGGGCTCAGTGTGGTATCGGACCGGATTACAGAGGATCTGCCCACTGAGATGGATCACAGGAATATGATGCTGGCAGACCAGGTCAGCATCCACAAAGTTTCCTGCAGAACCAGAATGCAGGAGGGCAGAAGCACTAAACTTCCAGAGCTAAGTAGGACAGGTATGTTCAGTCGTGGAAAAGCTTTATTCTCACCTAGGGACGCTTCTCCCAAGAACCAGGACTCCAGATGCCGATTCCTGATCTGCGTGATCAGGATTCTGGATGCATGGATCCTCTGGACCACCGCAGGAGGTGGTACTATTCGACACCTGGGACCGGAGTCTAAGTGGCACCTGGTCTTCACCAGAGCCTGGCGCAAAGTGGGATGGTCTTGCTGCGGCAGGGTACCACCAGGTCATTCCACAAGTGCGAATAGCCCGTGGCAGCAGGCGAGGTGCCAGATGTGCAATGGAAGTCCATGCAGCCGAAAGATGTGGGTGAAGAACAGGCTGGCGAGGCAAGGAGCAGGTGGCAGACCTGGTAGCGGGAAAAAATGGGACATCTTTGAGAACCGGTTGGTTACCACCCAGATGACGGTATTTCCAGTGGAAGATGGAAGGTCCGTGACAAAGTCCATGGCCACGTGAGTCCACTGGCAGCTGGGTATCGGCAACGGCATCAGGAGACCAGCGGGTTTGAGGCATGATGGCTTATTACGAGCACAGGAAGTGCAGGAACCCACAAAATCCTGCAAGTCTTTGACCAGATCTGGCCACCAATAGTAACGGGAAATGAGGGCTACAGAGCGCTGCACCCCAGGGTGCCCAGCCACACGAGAGCAATGTCCCCAAGTCAAGAGTTCGAAGGGCAGGTTGGACATACGTCTTGCCCGGTGGGAGCTGCCGGAGGTCCACTGGAGCGGCCACAACCAATCGTTCGGGAGAGATGATATGCTGAGGAGTCGATTCTTCCCCACTAACATCAGATTCACAAGAGAGAGCATCTGCCTTGAAATTCTTCTCTGCAGGATGAAAGTGGATCAATGGGCTTGGCTGTCTGGAGATACAAGAGATTCTTATGCTCCGTATACACGCAGGCCACATGTGAGCTCCCTCCAATAGAATAATTTCTCTCTGCGGGAGAAAAAGTCTTGGAAAAGAAGCTGCAGGTAAGTGTCCGACCCTTGGCCCCTTTCTGGGTGAGCACCGCTCCAGCACCTACGGAAGATGCATCCATCTCTAGATGAAAGGGCTTTTCCGTATCAGGCCTAGCAAGAACAGGAGGACTTCAACCTTGAGCAGGCCTCTTCAGCCACTAAGGGCCAGTTGGCGGGGTTTGGTGCCCTTCTTGGTGAGCGCCACGATAGGAGACACCAGAGTAGAGAAGTGTGGGTAGTAATTTTCAAAACCTAGGAACCTCTGGATGGTACGTAGACCTTCTGGACGCTGCCACTGCAGAAAATTTAGCAGGATCCATCTGGAGACCTTTGTTCGAGATAATGTAACCGAGAACAGGAAGGGTATGCTGGTGAAATAGACACTTCTCTAGCTTGATGCAGAGACAATTAGTCCGTAGGCGGCCAAGAACGTGCCGTACGTGAGACTGGTGGGTCTCGAGGTCTGGAGAAAACACCAAGATGTCGTCTAGATAGACCACTACACATTGAGGAATTTCTGGAAGACTGCGGGAGCATTACAGACTCCAAAAGGCATCACTAAGTACTTAAAATGCCAATCACGAGTATTAAACGCTGTCTTCCATTCATCACCCTTGCGGATCCGGATTAGTTGAAGACCCCACAAAGCTCCAATTTGGAGAAGATCTTGGCTCCACGAAGTCGGTCAAACAGCTCCATGATCAACGGCAAGGGCTAACTTCTTAACTGTGACCTTGTTAAGACCGCGGTAGTCAATACATGGATGGAGTGACCCGTCCATTTTGATCACAACGAGAAAACCTGCACCGGGACTACTTGTGAATCCCCTCTGCAGGTATTCTTTGATATAGTCCGACATGGCTGTGGTTTCTGGAATTGAGAGTGAGGGGGACATACCCGGCAGCATATCCACAGGACAGTTGTAGGGACAGTGAGGCGACAACGTCTCGGCTTGCTTCTTCGAGAAGACGTCAAAAAAAGTCCTTATAGCAGATGGGAAGATCCTCCAGGGGCTTGGGAGCCACAGAAGAAACCAAGTCTGGCACTGGATGTGGTATCTCTACACATCGAGACTGGCAATCAGGACACCACCGAAGGATCTCCCCATCCTCCAGTTAAGAATGGGTGCATGGAGCTGCAACCATGGTAGACCCAACATGATGGAGGACGTGGACCGTCTCCTAGGACGCGCATGCCGGCTTCTCTATATTTAAAGGGCCAGCACGCCATTAATTGGTGCTAGTCATCTCCACTAATTCTATATAAGCCTGCCTCTTCCTGCAAACCCTGCCGGATCTTTGTGCCTACGCCATTGAGAAAGCTTCCCTGCAACATTTATGAGTATTTCTGCGTTCACTGCACGACTGCACGACTTGGCGTCTCCGCCATATTTGGATGGTATAGACAAATGCAGTGTGGAAGCAGCTGTAGTGGGAGGTGCAGCAGGGACTGCTCGCTGCTGCTGGGCGGCTAAGAGCTGCTGCATCATGGCAGTGAGCTGGTTAAGCTGCTGGTAATCTGCTGGGTCTGCAAAGCCACGATGGTGCCGAGGTCAGCTTCTTCAGGCAGAGGTACCTTGACAGATCTTACTGTCAGGGTCGGTGGTGGTGGATCCACGAATTCACCACAAGTGATGACATAAGCCAACACCTGGGAGAGGAGTCTATTTGGCACCCAGTATTCACCAGAGCCCGCCGCGAAGTGGGTTGGACTTGCTGCGGCTGGATACCACCAGGTCGCTCCACAGGCACTACTTGCTCGCAGTAGTGGCCAAGGCGAGGTACAGAAATGGCAGACAGTCACCGCCCCTAATCCCGCCCCCTCATGAATACATGGCTAGGGAATCCACTTGGCGCAGGCCACTAAAAGCAGTTTGGAGGGCCAAAGTATAGTCTCTAAGGGTCTCACCTGGTTTCTGTCGTCACTCATAGAAACAAAGTCTGTTATACTTTGGTTTTGTCTGCAGATAGCCAGGAATGTACTTCCTCAGCAGCTGGACCTTCCAGTTGTCCAAATAAAAGCTGTACCTGTTGAATAGGAGAGAGTGCTACAAGCTCAAGTGTCCTTGATATTTTCTCCCTAATTGTGGCAAAGGACCACTTGTAAGGTGATTAGACAGTAACGGACAGTCAGACAATCTGTGATGTTAGCTGAAGCTGTGAGACGGGAAGGAGTAGCCCTTACATGTCTGCAGTGCTAGAGTGGGAGGTATTCTGTTGGTGATTGTCAGATTATCATAGTGTCTGGGATAGTGTTTTTTTGGGACTGGTTTTGCCCATAGATTGTGAGAGACCTGCCCTGGCCAGGTCTGCTTTCTACTCCCTTGTTGGATTGTGACTGTGAGAACTAGTGAAGGACTTCAACATGTTTTAATCAGAGTCTGAAAGACAGTGACTTGGCATAGAGTCAGTCTAGTCAGGTAGTCACCTGGTGTAGCGTCCTTTGTGAGAAAATCTCTGGTATATAGTTTCTTTGTTTCTTGTTCAATAAATCGAGGTGTCAGCATCTGCTGAGTCTTTGGGGATGCATCCCTGTAACGGTATTGTAGTTTTAGACACAGGTAATGAACAGAGTAAATTGATTCAAGTGTGCTGCGGACAAGGGACTCAGATTGTTTCTCACATGAAGGGACAGAAGACAGAATGTTGGCTTGATGTAAGTAGACAGTTGGTTGTTGAGAGTTAATTAGGACTGATGGAAAAGTGCAAAGTTGACATAATGGAACATAAGGACTGGTAGCATTGTGGTGAAAAGAAAGAACTAGTAAGTTTTAAAGGCTTTGGATATATCAGATGATCCCTTGAATGTACAAGTGAGAAAGCTGATTAGATTTTCAACAGACACTTATAGGCTCTGGGTTTGATGTACCAGGACATAGTGACAGTAATCCTTCAGAGGGCCCGTGGAAGAGAGAGACGGGTGATAAGGGACATTTCAAAGTTTTTGATGTGGAGAGAATTTGAGAAAAAGAGATTTTATGGGGCACATTAACTTACCCGTCCCATTGACACAGCCGATCTGGAATGTCCGACGAGGATTCAGAGCTGCCGTGATTCACTAAGATCGTGCGTCCAATTTCATGCATGTGTCGCTTCCCCCGCTGAGGTCCGCCGGAGTGCACCATCTTCTACCGGTGCATGTAAGTGCGTGTCTTACGACACAATTTTTAAAGTTAGATTCAGAGGTTTGTCCGAATCAGTCGGGTTGTCTGACGGCCACGGCTTGTGTCGCATGAAAGCCGGCGCCACAATCCGATCGCGTCTGAAGGACCCTTAGTAAATGTGCCCCTATGTATTTTCCTCCCTGTAAAAAATGAAAAAAATATGGCGTCTAGGAAACAGACCAGCACCCTCTTAAACTCCATATCAGCAGAGGGGTGGATTCAGGTGCCCCCAGTTTCTCCCCACACCATGTCACTAGTCACAACCCTGTACCTGGTGGTTAGAGATGACACAATCATCCTTCAGCGGTGGACAACTTAGAACAGTTTACTTTTGTCTGAGCCCTGGTGCAATAACGTGGAGAATGTGATTTTTTCAAGTCCCTGAAGTTAATTGCCTATAACTACACTGTTGGCAGCCATAATGGCTGGTTGAAGATAATAGTTGTAGAAAACAACTGGTTTTTGTAGTAGCTGAACACCCCTGAAGAATCTTGATAGATGTCTGAAATAAAAGCCGGCAAAGGTGTATATTTCCATCGATTTCAGATTTCTGTTGAGAGAAATCTTAGAGTGAGAAGTTTATGTATGCTGTTTTAGAGTTTGTAGCGTAAATGAGAGGGAGAGTTTTGTTATGTCATCTCAAAGAGCTGACAGGCTGGCAACCTTAAAGTTTAGGTGGGGGCACAATGCTGCACCAATGTTTCAGACCTTACATGCTGGGCTAAAGATAGTTATAGTGTAACTGTCATTCTGAGCAAAAAAAACTAAAAAACATAATTCTGCTCCAGGTATCCCTGGGAATTATTCCTCAAAGTATTTTGCCTCTCGGTCCTCATTTAGTACCTTTTTTGGCCCATAGACACTGTGGTTTCCAGCTCTCAAAATACTACAAACAGCAAAATGGAGGGGCGGGACGTGACTCCTGTCACCTCATCACAAGCACACGCTGCTGACCAATCACACTATATCATATCTATTTATCCCATATCTATCTATTATCTAGTCATATCGATCTATGTATTTATGTATATCCTATCTATCTACCTAAGTAAAACTTCAGCACAGCACATGAGAGGACAGCTGGAAGGCTTGCAAAGTCTCTCCTGCCATTTCCTGCTGTGGAGTGTGAGGTGAGGGGGGATTTTGATTGATCTGCACCTTGTGCTGAGGGAGAGATAAGTGTAGGTGTTTGGTTATTACATTAGTTAGAGCTCCTGTCAGCACAGTTACTGAGTGCTGGAGTACTGAGCTATGAGGTAATCAGCTGTGAGCAGGGAGAGGGGGGCGTGTCTCATTCTCCCTCCATAGTCAGCAGCTCAGAATGTGCCTAGCAACAGCAATCTAAGGTGTCACTAACAACAGGGGGAAGGCTGCAGAATACAAGAGGAAGGAGCAAGATTTGGGTAACTAATCCAATTGCAAAAGGGCTTAAAATTACATGCCCTACAACATATCAAAAGTTCCCAACATTCCCCGCCAGATCTTTCAACTCATTGCCTTAGTGAAAGTCTCCCAGCGTTGTTTGTTCCTCGTTCCCGTTCCTATTCTCCGTTGATCTCCTGTCATGACCCCAGACCTGACCTTAGACTTTGCATCTTTGCTGCCTGCCCTGACTGCTTGCGTGTCACTGACCTTGAGCCTGGATTGTGACTCTGTACTTCGACCTTGGCTGCCATTGTGGGCTAGTCGCACCTGTGGAACATCCTGGTGGCACCACGCATCCTGCTTTGTGGCGGGCTCTGCTGAAGACCGGGTGCCATTTAGATTCCGGTCCCAGGTGCCAGCTAGGGTCATCTCCCACGGTGGTGCAGGGGGTTCACTGACCCAGAGTCCTGACAGTAAGATCTGGCCATGGACCCTGCCAAGGCGCCACTTCCGATACTGGCTGATTTTACCAGCGTTGTAGCCCAGCAGTCACAAGGAGATTGCTTCACAAGGAGAGCTTCTTGGCCAAGTTACCGCCATTCTGCAACAGCTGCTTGCTACTCAGCACCTGCGTCAGGCTCCAGCGACTACTCCAGCAACAGCTCCTGCGACTACTTCTGCTAACCTGGCTTGTCTACCAGCAGTTTAACCAACGCCAAACATAGAACTGATGCCTTCCAAGTTTGTCACAGAATGCTCCACGGTGGCATTCATCCTCAGTCTCCTCTCCGGGAAAGCTCTGGCCTGGGATACTCCTCTAAGGGACAGAGGCGATCCAGTCACGGCTACAAATACTGCATTCCTGGTGGAATTTCGGTCCGTGTTTGAGGAACCTGTTTGAGCCTTCTCAGCTGGAACGGCGCTGCTGAACCTACGTCAAGGAGACTCGACCGTAGGCGAATAAGCTGTTCAGTTCTGTACCTTGGCTTCCGAGCTCTCCTGGAATGATGCGGTCCTGTCTGCAACATTTAACTGGCGACTGTCTCCTCAAATTAAGGATGCATTGGCCACTTGAAACCTTCCAGTTGCTCTGAGTGATCTCCTCACCCTGGCCACTCGGATTGACGTACGGTTCACGAGTAGCTACATCATGAGCATCCACAAGCCCTGCTTCGACATCTACCTCACTTGGCTCCTGGCTTCCAAAGGCTGCTTCAGCCACCGGCACATTGTCTGCAGAAGAGCCTATGCAAGTGAACAAAGCCCGACTCTCCATCCGGGAACATTCCAGAAGTTGTCAGGAGAATGCCTGTACTGTGCCAGTCCTAAGGACTTCATTGGGGCTTGTCCTGTCCGCCCCCAATGTTGGGAGAAGCGTCCCTAGGTAAGAATATAGCTTCTCCAAGCCTAACAGTTCCTGTACTCCTCAGCATCAGAACCCACACTCCTATGCAGGTGTCAGCCTTTTTGGACTCTGGTTGTGCAAGGAACTTTGTGGATGCCTCCCTGGTCTCCCAGCATCATAATCCTGTGGTTCCTCTCTTGTCATATCTTTAGTCAATGGACAAATCCTGTCCGGTCCAGTACCGCACTGAGCCCATTTCTCTGCAAATTGGAGCTCTTCACAAGGAAAGACTGTCCTATGTTTTGCCACGCTCCACCTCATCTCTTCTCCTGGGTCTTCCATAGCTACAACCCCACGCTCCAGTCCTTAATTGGAAAACGGGGGAGCTCCTGCGTTGGGGACCAAAATGCTAGTCACGCTGCATGGTAGCATTTCTAGCCATCTTAACTTCCTCTGTGACTTCCAAGTCCTTGGAGTGTCTACCTGCATGCTACTGGGACTTTGCTGATGATTTTTCCAAAAAACAAGACTTTGCCAAAGAGACTTTGCCACTGCATTATCCATGTGATTGCCCTGTGGATCGCCTGACAGGTGCCTCTCCTCTTAGAAGTCGTGTCTATCCTCTTTCAGTTCCAGAGACAGCTGCCATTTCCGAGTATATTAAAGAGAACCTGCAGAGTCATACACAAGTCCTCCTCTCTGGCTGGCACAGGTCTCTTTTTCTTGACCAAGAAAGACAGCTCCCACCGCCCTTGTATTGATTATAGCGGGATGAATAAGGTCACGGTTAAAGACCGCTACCCCCTGCCGTTGATTTTGACTACTGAGTTTTTTTAATCGCCTGCGCTGCTCCAAGGTTTTTTCTGAGCTGGACCTTCATAGAGCCTACAACCTCAACCGTATCCGCAAGGGAAACTAATGGAAAACAGCATTTAACACTAGTGATGGATATTTTGATCTCCAGATGGATCCTGCTAAACTATCTGCAGTTCTACAGTGGCCACGCCCAGAGGGTCTATGAACCATACAGAGATTCCTGGGATTTGGGAACTACTATCAGCAGTTTATTCCGCATTTTTCTACTCTGGTATCTCCAATAGTGGCTCTCAAAAAAATAGGGTGCCAATCCCAGTGCCTGGCCCCCAGTGGCTGAAGAGGCTCCCCCTCTCCCCCAGGTTGAAGTCGGAATTTGCCTCTGCTCCAGTTCTATTTAGGCCTGACATTCATCTTGAAGTGGGTGCATCCTCCGTACGTGCTGGAGCGGTCCTCACCCAGAAAGGCCCTAAGGGCCGAACCCTCACGTGCGGTTTCTTTTCCAAATTTTTTTCCTCTGCTGAGAGAAATTATTCTATTGGAGACAGAGAACTGTTGGCCATGAAACTTGCTCTGGAGAAATGGTGATATCTACTGGGGGGAGCTCTCCATCCTGTTTGTGTGTATACAGACCACAAGAACCTTATGTATCTCCAGACAGCTGAACGCCTGAATCCCAGGCAAGCCCGTTGGTCGCTGTTCTTCTCTCGCTTCAACCTGTTGATTCATTTCGGTCCTGCAGAAAAGAACATCAAAGCTGATGGCCTTTCCCATGCCTCTGATGTGATTAGAGAAGAGCGATTCCCTCGGCATATCATCTCTCCTGAACAACTTCTGGCGTTCCTTGTGCAACCAGCTGCAAGTTAATCTAGACTTTTCTTCTGCCTATCACCCACAGTCAAATGGTCAAGTATAAAGGGTGAATCAGACTTTGGGATGTTACCTCCGCCACCTGTCTCCATCTTCTCGCCAGGTGACAAGGTGTGGTTATCCTCCAGTTATGTGGGGCTGAAAATCCCCAGTTACAAGCTTGGTCCTCGCTTTCCTTTTCCCTTTGAGGTAATTCAGCGCACCAATCCAGTGGCATACAAACTCTGCCTTCCTCCCACTATGTGCATCCTGAACTCCTTACAAGTCTCCCTCCTGAAACCCGTCATCTTGAACCGCTTCTCTCAGCAATCTCCTCCTCCTGAGGCTGACTCCACTGGTATCTACGAGGTCAAGGAGCTATTGGACATGAAGAACGTGAGCGGTAAGCGGTTCTTCCGTCTAGAATATAAGGGGTTCGAGTCTGAGGAGAGATCCTGTGAGCCTGAAGAGAATATCCTGGACTGAAGTCTCCTCCAAAGATATTTTCAGACTAAGAAGTGATTGGTGCTGGCACTTCCGTGTTTTCTATTTTAGCCGGCTGCTCCCAACTTTCCACGCCAGATCTTTGAGCTCATTGCCTTAGTGAAAGTCTCCCAGTGTTGTTTGTTCCTCGTTCCTGTTCCTATTATCCGTTGAGCTCCTGTCGTGACCCCGGACCTGACCTTAGACCTTGCATCTCTGCCGCCTCCCTATCACTAACCTCGAGCCTGGATTGTGACAATCCTGCTTAGCGGCGGGCTCTGGTGAAGACCGGGTGCCACTTAGATTCCAGTCCTAGGTGCCGGCTAGGGTCATCCCCCACGGTCTAGGGGGTTCACTGATCCCAAGTCCTGACACTAGCAGTCCAGACACAGGTCAGAGCAGGAGGTGGAGTTGATGCCACTCAAGGAAGCGCCACAGCTGGTGGAAGGTAAAAGGGCAAACATCTACACTCAAGGTATAGTTCCGGGGTTTAAACACGACTATGGACCCATGGCTGAGTCGCCATTACAGTGTAATATACAGAAATAGCAGGTGAGAGACACACAGCATATTATACACACACAGAATTAATATCACTTAAGGCTTTACAGGTCAGCTCAAACACAAATATAGATTTTAGAAGTAAATGTATGCTGATGATTGGTGCCAAGTTCTCAGATCTCACAGTTATTATATAGACTTATTATACACATTTCTGTCTCTTCTTCTTGTAGGACATCATACTTGACCTGGGCAAGTTTTTTTGATTGTGTAACATAATGTGATCTGTAGCTAAAACAAGTAACAAGGTGCTTGTTATCATTTGATTTCGTGCTTAAAAGGGTCATTGGTGAAGGCTAAAATAAAACTAAAATAACTTTTTTTTTTTTATATAACTTAGTGTCTAAAACATTTCCCAGATTCATAATATGGATTTAGCTTTACCGCTGTGTAAGGACTTCTGATGTCTAAGAAGATTACCTTTTTCCGAAAAACATTTCCCGCAATCTGAACATGAAAATGGCTTCTCCCCTGTGTGACTTTTCAAATGTTTTTTAACCTGTGTTTTACTGCTAAAACATTTCCCACATTCAGAACATGAATATGGTTTCTCTCCTGTGTGACTTCTCAGATGTTGTTTAAGATTTGTTTTCTGGGTAAAACATTTCCCACATTCTGAACATGAAAATGGCTTCTCTCCTGTGTGAATTAGCAGATGTTTATCAAAATTTGCTTTCAAAGTAAAACCTTTTCCACATTCTGAACATGAATATGGTTTCTCTCCTGTGTGATTTCTCTGGTGTATTAGAAGAGCTGATCTCTTGATAAACCGTTTCCCACACTCGGAGCATGGATATGTCTTCTCTCCTGTGTGAATTCTCTGATGCATAACAAGACCTGATTCCCATGTGAAACATTTCCCACATTCTAAACAAGCATATGGCTTCTCTCCAGTGTGAGTTCTCTGATGTTGTATAAGATCTGAATTAGCACTATAACCTTTCCCACATTCTGAACATACAAATGGCTTCTCTGCTTTATGAATCCTCTGATGTCTTGAAAGTTTTTTTTTTGAACAAAAACATTTTCCACATTCTACACACAAATATGGCTTCAGCCTTGTGTGAGATTGCAGATGTACAATAAGAGCCGGCTTGTCAAAAAACCATTCCCCACAATCTGAACATGGATATTTCTTCTCCAATGTGTGAATTTTCAAATGTCGATCGAGATTTGGTTTCCGAGCAAAACATTTCCCACATTCTACACAAGAAAATGGCTTCTCCCCTGTGTGACTTTGCTGAAGGCCCGAGGATGCATCCGGGATATTGTCACGATCTTCAGATGTATCTGGTGTGATACAACCATCACCTGCTGTAACATGTGATGATATCAGATGTTCCTCTGAGCTCCTGGTGTTGTCATCTGTGAAGGATAAATAATTATAGAATATGAAGATGTATCACAGGACATTTGTGTGATATCAGCAATCCGGGTACATGCAGCATTTCTTGTCTGCCCATGGTGGCTATGACTTTCCTGCTTACCATAAGGTTCTGTATTATTACTGATTGTAACATCTCAGTTCCTCTCCGAGTCCTGGTGAGCAGTATTCCTCACCCTCATAGCTCCCACCTTCCACTTTTCTAGTCTATGTCTCCAGTTCTGTATTGTGTTATCACTCGTCTCTGCTTATCTAGTGGTACTACTCACCTGGGCAGTTACCTGTAGGAATCTCCTCCTTACTCGCTCATCGCCCCCCACATATGTCTCTGGGGCAGGAATATTCTTCACATCTTCACCATGATACACAAACTGAGAGACAAATATTGTAAAAAGTCACCACCAGACAATGGGAGAGATGCAATATCATGATGTCCTGAAAGTCTCATCTCCATCTACCTGATGATCCTGTTGGGAACATATTTCTCCTCTGAACAATCCTGTGGTAGAAGAAGAGGACGGGACACTCTCCGGTGATGTTCTTTACTGGATTATATCTACCTGAAGGAAACACATCAGAGACTGAATTCCTTCTTTCCATACAGATAATGAAAGGAGTGTGGATTTAGATCCTGTCTATTACCTGCTGATGTGAGGGGCTGGTGGTCTCACATCATGAGTCCTTGTACACATTTTTGTGTCCTTCTAAATACTCCCACTCCTCCCTGGGAAATAGCAGCACCAATCCTGACATCTTATAGGAACCTGACACACACAATGATCCCGTCATCACCCAGATCCTTCATAGCGTTTACTGTATAATGTCCCAGCATTCCCAGCAAGTGTTTCACCTCTCCAGTCAGCAGCTCCACATCTTGTGGGGTGACTTCTAGGATCTTCTGTCATTGATTAGTCATGTATCAGGGGGTGAGGTGGAGGAGCCGGGATTGGGCTCAGGTTCTCCCACCGTCCTTCATACACAGGGCCTGACAGCGGCCACTAGAGTCTTCTTACTACTGTGTAATCTGGTTATGGAGAGACACATTGATAAAATCTCCCCTCCATAACATTTCCAGAATCTCTCACCCTACTCCAGTCCTATCAATCTGTTTTCCCATAGATAATGATGTCATGTTGGACCTCATCCACAATCTCTCACCTCTCCAGTAATATAGAAGAGAATTCTAGGGTGGAGCTGGAAAGATTCTTTCCACCCTCGTGTCCCCGTCTCTGTCATTGTCTGAAACTTAATGAAAATAAGCATATATAGTTAACTTGACCAACTCCAACATAAACAATACTTTCTACTCTGAAGTTACTGTTAAAATAATCTCAGTTTGCAGGCAAATATGACTTGCATTTGTCTAGGGGTAAATTAATTGCAGAACTCTTACCTTGTCCCTAAAACAAGTAGTTTTGCAGATCATAGATTCCTGCAGACTGAGCTTTGTTCTTGGGAGGCCAACCACCCTGATCCTGTAATGGGAGATTAGACCCACACCTGGTATGGTAGTGGTCTCGTAAACTCCAGTCTTTCCCATTAGGAAAATCTCAATAATACTAAGAAGAAAATGTATGTTTGGATGACCAATATAGACTTTCGTTCAGTATCATGTCAACGGTACCTTTTTGCTATCTTAGTTTGCAGCAGGACCTCTGACTGAATTGTTGCGTTTGAAGAGTGTTCAGTTTGTCTATTACCAGCATTAGACATGCGGGCAAATTTATCTACCCGGTCCTGTACGCGATCCCGATTCGGACACAGTGTCCGACGAGGATGAAGTTTGGGCGATCATGAGATCGTGCGCAGCAGGAGGTCTTGCACTGTTGCTTCCCGCGAGGGCCCGCGGAGAGGGAGAGCGTTCACCTTCTCTTTCCCGGTTGTTGTAAGTGCCGTGTTTGCGACACATTTCTAAATGTTAAATCTTGCGCGTTGTGCGAAATCCATCGGGTTGTCGGCGGCCGCCCCACCGATTTCGTTCGTTGCAAGCGGCTTTTTTGCCGAGTGCGCACAAAATTCCGATCGCCGTGACACAACCCACGCGATGCGCGCCGGCAAAATGAGAAATAGTCAGGAACAACCGAACGAAAATTCGCTCCGCGGCCGGTTTAGAAATGTGCCCCAAAGTTGGGTCTAAAGTATCTCCATTGACCTCAATCTCACTAGGACTTTAGTACTATGTGTGATGTTTTGTTAAGCCTTTTTTAAAGGGGGTGTTCCCAACAAAGCTAAAACGTAGTCATCCCGGGAAATCGATAGCGGAAATGGAATGAGTTGGAAGGTGAGAGAGAGGAGGGAGGAAGAGAGATTATACACGGAATGATAACTTCTCTCTCTTTATCAGAACCCACAACTTCCCCCCCCTGGTCAATTTTATTGATGGTCCGGCATCCAGACGACTCACTAACACAAGATCTTCCTGCAGTCCGAGATCGCATGTGTCAATCCCGGAGGAAGAGGACTTTTAATTGTGAATAGAGGTCACATGGAAAAACTTTACAATATAAATGTCCCCAAGTAATCATGTGACCAACCACTGTGTTGACGATTTACAACTTACCTCCACCTGCAGAGCTGTTGCAGCATAAATATGTGAAGAGAGCAGAAAGGACCTGTGATAGATGTCATAATAATAGGTGATCAGGCCCAAATGCTGTGGGAGCGAGTAAAGCTTCTCGGCTTCGCATGTTGTTGAGAAAGCTACAGTAGGACCTGTGATTATGTCCATAGTCATGTGATTAGCGTCACATGTGTGTGAGGAGTCATTTTCCCAGGAACACATGTGACTCTCTTAAAAGTTCAAAGGGATTCCTGGTTTGTCACCAGAAGATCTTCCTCTAATCTTATAACAAGTGAGAAGAAGAGGCAGAGGTGGAAGATCGTCAACGTTAATACTAGACAGGTTTTACGGCAATCTTCCACCTTCCTCTGTTTCCAGAGGAAATGTTGTCAACAAGACACTATTTGTATCATAACGTTAACATATGTGCACATCATACCGTGTACCCAAAACTTTCCTCCTTTTCTAGGGTTTGTTGTTTTTGTCAATTATAGCCTTCCTCGACAGTAATAGAAGGGGGTCTGTAACCCTTAATGACTTGGTTTATTTTTCACCTCTGAAACGTCCCCCCATTAAATTTTTTAAAATCTGCCTTGTGTGCGCTGTGTAAAACGTGTTTGGAAGCAGAAGCCGGAAAGTGGTTATAATTTGGACGCTTTGGTGTATCCTGGGGATTTTTGATGAAATAGTTTTCTTGTTTGTTTGCGGGACCTGCTCAGCTTTTTTCAAGTGACTTTGAAAGGCCATAAAAATAATAGTTGTCAGGCTTAGAGGTTGTGGGGGAAATCCTTGCTGAACCCCTGGCAGGACGATGGCACAAGCGCATACCTGGGGAACGGAAAGTCTAAGTGGACGCACCCGGGTTTGCACCGACGAAGACCTCGGCCGCACAAGTGGGTGTTGGACTTGCGATGCGGCGTGGTACTATAGAGGTAACCACCAGGTCGTTCCACAGGCGTGATTGTCCGGGGGGGGGGCAGCGAAAAAATGGCAGCCAAAGGTCGGGGTAGAGGAGGGACAGAAATCGTCAGGAAAACTCTCCGTAGTCGGTGTTGTGTGGTTTGACAATGCAGGGAGGTCAGGACAGGGGCAGCAGCACAGGATCGTAGTCAGAAGAGTCGTTTAGCAAACAGGTCAGGACAGGCGGCAAAAGTAGCAGTGAGTAAAGCGTAGTCAGAGAAGAAAGAAGAAAGAAAGAAGAAGACGAAGAAACGGAAACCAGGGTCACAACGGGGGAAATATCAAGTAAAGAACAGCACTAGGCATCAGAAACAAGCTTTCTCAAAGGCACAAGGCACAAAGAGATCCGGCAAGGTAGAAGGGTTAACAGAGACGGGCAGGGTTTTCAAGGTTTGTTTTGGGGTTGTTTTGTTGAAAATAGTTTGAGGGGCAAAGACAAGCGCCAATTAGTGGCGCGTGGCTGGGCCCTTTTTTTAAATTTGCAGAAGCAGCTGTCCGGCCGAGAGCACCACAGCCGAAGGGGACGGAAGAAAACCGAGGACAGATCAGACGCGGGGGACAAAGAGCCAGTGAGACCCGTTAAGTGGCGTTGCGGCGCACAAGAAGGACAAGGTGAAGGCCCGCGAACCCGCGGCAGGGGGTCGTGGACCACCCGAGCCGGACAAATAATAACACCACTTAAATTATTACGTAAATTGTAAAACAACTTTTATGAAGAGCCGCCGAGACAAAGACAAGAAAGCAGGAGCGTGGGGTGCATACATTGGGGTAACCGAAACAACAGGAGATCGGAAGGGGAGAGGAGAAGGGAAGGGTGGGAAGGTATCAAACCTATATACCGAGAGTAGAGGTGCAGATCATGTGGACGTAAATAGTGTATTTGTGGGGGGTTGGGACGGTTAAGATATGGTAAAACGTAAGTACAGCTAAAACACCAAAAAGAGAAACGGCGCTTCCCAATTGGCATACACCGAAAAACAAAAGGTTACACTTTAAGGAGGACAGGGAAAAAAAAAAGAACAAAAAAAAGGGGGTTTAGGGGTTAGTTTTGGGGGGGTATGGATTTTAGGTTTTTGTAGGTTAAAAGGATAAAAATAGTATTAATATTTAAAGGAAAAATGAAGCACTATGAAGGGAACCGAATGGAGTGCTGAATAATTGATAGTAAAAAAAATACTTTATTAATGACTATTAAGACATAATGTTAAAAGCAGGATTGAAAATCCTCCAGACAATTGGCTGAGGGGGAATGAACAGTGCCAAGGCAAGGCGACAACAAATGAGAAATTCGTCACCCCGGGCAGAACCATAGGAGGAATTACACATGGGACACAAGCAGGCAACATGTACTAGGTTAAGGACAGACAGATAGGTACATATAATGACGGACAACAGGGGTTTTTTAAAGTGGACACACAAGCTGCTAACATTGCCGAAACATAGGTAATGCTCACAAAAAAGGTAGGAGAGATAATACCGTACCAATGAACAAAGGGGTTGAGATGAAGTAGGACCGCCACTAGCGCTATGGATTAATATATGCAATGTCTTCAACAATCTTCAGTTGGTCCCTCCCTAAACAGCATGGTGGGAAAACTGAGGTTCTTCTATTGGTCCTGCATAAATCAGAGCCTTCGCAAGGGTACACTGGTTGCATATACAAAATAAAGGATTGTACAGCAATATTACACTAGGAGTGCGATCTTTATAAAACATCGTTTTAATCATTTTGACATTTTTTTCTGGGTATTATATACAACAATATTTATTCCAGTGCTTTAGGTCAGTTTTTTAAATGTTCCTTCACCAACAGGATTACACATATTATGTTTTATTCTATAGCACCGTCCCATTTTGGGTTTCCTTCATGTGCCTTTTCCTCACATTTCACACCCCTTGTCCTCACTTGTGCCCATATACATCACTACCTTGTATTATTCAATATTTGTGATGTTTAAATGTTGCACGTATACTCTACCATGCTGTGTAGATCATATAATTCACTTTGCGAGCTGTTCCGACAATTCATTGTAACCCCGCCGCGGTTGTTTTGATGATAGCGGTTACGAAGAAGGTTCTGGTAACGCTATCACTCTAACACACTGCGGCGTTTATTCAAAAGCACTAGGAGCTGAACCTTACGTTTAGTACTTCGCGAACGCGTGCTGTGCGTTCAGAGATGGATCTTCTGCCTACCTTTGGTTGTAAACGAGTGGCGATTTGAGCCCTGTTGCCTTTTCTATCAGCTAAAAAAAAGTCTTTGCAATTTTTTTCTCTCCTATGACCTCTGGCTCAAAAATCACAAGGCATTTCAGCCCACAGAACTGCCGCTCCTGGATGTTTTTTTCTTTTTCGGACCATTCTCTTGTAAACCTAGAGATTGGTTTAGTGCGTGTGAAAAAATCCCAGTAGATCAGCAAGTTTCTGAAAAATAATCAGACCAGCCCGTCTGGCAAACCAACAACAATGCAATCAAAGGGCCTCCCAAATTCACCTTTTCTTCCCCATACTGATGCTCGGGAGAACTGGCAGGCGAGAGATGGTCCTTGACCATGTCTACATGCCTAATCAACATGAGGTGCCGCATTTGTGATGGGCTGATTCCCTGATTTAAGATAGAATTAAGTGTTAACGAGCAGTTGGACAGGTGTAACCTAATTAAAGTGGACGGTGTGGGAGTGTAATGACTATTATTATTATACATTTTCTGTTCCCTCTTCTTCTTGTATGGCATCTCACTTGTCCTGGGCAAAGTTTTTGATTTTGTTAAAAAAAGTGGATTGAGGCTTTTTTCTTTTTTTATTAAACAGTATATCAGGCCACAATGTGCCGCAAAATCTTGTGATGGGTCGGGGCTCATAATTTACGATTCTACTTCTAATTATGCAGAGTTATTTTTAACACCGGAGGTGTTGCACACCAAGACTATTTTTTTAGCCTTTAATTTAATTCTTAAAAGTGTGATCCAAAAAATAGCCTTCACCATAGTAAATAATTTCCAGTCAGAGAAAGAAAAATGTTTGGTTCCAAACTTGGTGACTGTGTCTAAAACCGTTTCCCAGATCTTACAACATGGATCACAGCTAACCAACTGTGGTGTAGGACTTTTGTGCCTTGGATAAGATTCGATTTTTGACGCCGAAAAAACATTTCCATGCAGGATCAGAAAGACATGGGAAAATGGAATTTCTCCCCATGTGTGGAAGTTCACAGAGTACGATCGGACGATGTGTTTTATTTAGAAGAAAAAACATTTTCCCACTTCTGAAGCCATGAAAGAATGGATTTTCTTTCCTGTTGAATTTCTCTGAGGATTTTTTTATTTTTATTTTTAACAAAGAAGGGATTTGATATTTTTTGAAAAGAATTCCCAACATTCTGAACATGAATATGGCTTTTTTCTCTCCTGAATGGGAGTGACTTCGCTGGTAAGATGAATGTGATGTAAAAGATATGATGACTTTGGATCTAAACCGCTTCCCAACATTCTGAAGACATTACAGTCGTATGGCTTCTCGCTGTGTGTATTTCGCTGTGCTGCAAACTTTATTAGGAGAAGACGCGATTTGTTTTGTTTTTTAAAGAATTTTACTACATTCGAACAAGAAGATTACAAGGAAATATGGTTTCTCTCATGTGGTGGTATTTATTGTGGATGTTCATTAACGCTGGATATCGAGGTGAAACAATTTCCAAGCATTACATACAAGGGATATGGAATGGTGTGACTTTGCTGAAAGATCTGACTTTAAAGCATTAAAAATGTTGCCATTCTTAAACTGACTGATCCGCCGTTCTTTAATGAAATCGACCACATTCAATTCGGATCAGATGACGGATCTTGGGTGTGAAGGTATGAGGGATTGCTATCTGGGATATTGTATGATCTTCTGATGAATCTGTGTGTGATACAAACGCATCACCTGCTGTAACACTGGTGATGTATCCGATATGTTCCTCGTGAGCTCATGTTCGTTGTCATCTGCTGGGAATAATAAAACAGTTATAAAAATATAACATTTACATTGGTTGTGGTGTGAAAACTCATAAGGTTCTGTATTATACTGATGTAACATCACAGCCTCTTCCTCCGAGGATCCTGTGGTGAGCAGTTATTTCCTGACCCTGCAATAGCTCCCCATCCTTCAAGGACTTTTCTTAGTCAGATGGTCTCCATGGTTCTGTATTGTGTTATCAACTCACGGGTCTCTGCTTATATCTAGTAGTGGTTAGATACTCACCTGGACAGTATACCTGTAGGATATCTCCTCCTGGACCATTCGATCACGCCCCTACATATGTCCTCTGGAGCAGGAATACTTCTTCACATCTTCATCTGATACACCCAAAGACGAGGGGAAGGAACAAATATTTGTAAGACGTCACCAGCAAGAGAAAAGAAGGAAAGTCACAGAGGAGGTTTTTTTTAGGTGTATGAAATCATGGAACCAATTTAATAGGATCAGGCGATGGATTAGTCTTGTGAAGGCCTGAGGATTCATCTGGGATGTTGTCCTGCTCTTCGGATGTATCTTCTGTCATATAAGGTTCCTCTGCTTCAGATTCTGATATCATATGTTCATCTGAGCTCTTGGTACAGTCATCTGCAAAAAATGAACAGTGGCTGTGAGAAAACTCTTTCCTGCTTACCATAAGGTTCTGTATTATTACTGATGTAACATCTCAGTCTCCTCCTCCGAGGTCCTGGTGAGCAGTATTCCTCACCCTCATAGCTCCCACCTTCCAGCTTTTCTTACTCTATGTCTCCATGTTCTGTATTGTGTTATCACTCGTCTCTGCTTTACAAGCTTAGAGGTTGTGGATCCTCTGAACCACTGCGGACGATGGCACAAGCCACTACCTGGGACCGGAGTCTAAGTGGCACCCGATTGTCACCAGAGCCGGCCGCAAAGCGGGTTGGACTTGCTGCGGCGTGGTACCAGCAGGTCGTTCCACAGGCGTGGCTTGTCCGCAGTGGCAGCCAAGGTCGAGGTACAGAATCGGCAGGCAATCTCGTAGTCGGGGACAGGCAGGAGGTCAGGACGGGCAGCACAGGATCGTAGTCAGAGTCGTAGCAACAGGTCAGGACAGGCGGCAAAGGAGCGGAGTCAGAAACGGATCCGGGGTCAAAACGGGAAATCTCAAGAACAGCACAAGGCATCAGAAACAGCTTTCTCAAAGGTGCAAGGCACAAAGATCCGGCAAGGGTAACAGGAAGAGGCAGGCTTAAATAGTTTAAGGGGGAAAGACCAGCGCCAATTAGTGGCGCGCTAGCCCTTTAAATTTGCAGAAGCTGCCGCGCGCTGTCAGGGACGCCGCCACACAGCCGAAGGGGACGTAGCAGCCGCGGACGGAGCCGACGCCAACGGGACAGGAGCCGGGACCCGTAAGTGGCGCTTGTGGCGCGCTGGCGGGGGACAGAAGGCACGGATGAGCCCGCGACCCGCGACCACCATCGCGACCACCATCGCGGGACCACCCGTGACAAGCATCCAACTGTATAAGTGCATCAACAATACCTACAAAGTGAGCACCAACTCTCTGGGGGTCCAAACCAAAAAGGTGGTGCTATATGAGGCCACTCGTGCACTAGTTTGGCATATGGGCGGGGTTCATCCTTACTAAATACCATATTTTTCGGACTATAAGGCACGCAAAAACTACTTTGATTTTCTCAGAAATCAAAGGTGCGCCTTATTGTCTGGTGCCCCTTATATATGAACCGTACTTACAGACAACAGCTGCCTTGTACTGTGCACAGGTCTGCCACCTGCTGGTCATTCATCCTTATAATCCGTATATATGAACCTAGACGTTTTAGCAGGCATTTATTGATGGTGCGCCTTATAATCCAGTGCGCCTTATAGTCCGAAAAATATGGTAACTCTTTGCAAATTAATCTATTGGTGCATTAAAGGAGGAAAATTAAAAATATTTAATTAATTTTTTTATGTGAGTTATACCCATGCCCGCTACCCTTTTTGGTTTAAAGGGATTTTCCAAGGATTAAGGAAGGGGTAAGAATGAGAGAGAAAGTATATTTGTCCTGATTTGGCTACTGGTGGTTCACCAACACTCCTGGCTGGATGAGAAATGTTGGTGGTCATGGTCATGACACCATCCAACCAATGAGTGGTGTTTGTGACCTTATTTGATTATTTGAGGCCACTGATTGGCTACAGCAGTCCCTTAACTTCAAACACTTGTGGCCTAGCCAGGCTATTGATAAGATTTCTCCACAACAATGGGGATCATTTACTAAGGGCCCGATTCGCGTTTTCCCGACATGTTACCCGAATATTTCCGATTTGCGCCAATTTTCCCTGAATTGCCCCGGGTTTTTGCCGCACGCGATCGGATTGTGGCGCATCGGCGTGCACGTGATGGAAATCGGGGGGCGTGGCCGAATGAAAACCTGACGGATTCGTAGAAACCGCCGCATTTAAAAAAAAAAAAAAGTGTTGCTGGACACGCGCTTACCTTAACCAGGATCGTGAACTCCGGCGGACCTCGGCGGACTTCAGCGCAGCAGCGACACCTTGTGGACGTCGGAGGAACTGCCTTAGTGAATCGCCGGAAGACCTGAATCCTCTGCAGAGAACGCGCCGCTGGATCGCGAATGGACCGAGTAAGTAAATCTGCCCCATTGTCTTCCTTGGGTATTCTCCAGTGGGACACCCTGGAACCAAGAGGCTTTCGTGAAAGTGCTTAATCTTGGGCGCATGCGCAGAAAGCCGATAGTGTATTTCCCCAACATCACTGAGCCATTGTGTGGGCTGCAGGAGCACCAGAGGTGAGTCCCACATGAGACTACAAGTAGGTATCACTGTTTTTCTTTTAATGGAGCCGTAGACAACACCCATATAGGGCAATTTGGGGCACGAACCAACCAGTTAATAGGAACCTGAAGGTCGGTTAGTGTTGCAAGTCCCCCTGACAGCTTCCCTTTAAAGGAAATCTACCATCAAAATCCATCCTGATAAACCAGGGACATTACTCATAGATTCAGGCACCGGGACTGTGGTATCTTCTTATATTTGTTATCCATGGCCTTTCTTTCTTTTAAAATCAACTTCTAAAATTATGGTAATGACTCTGTACTCTGGCTTCACAGGCTGTTGTTACACTGAAGCAGCACATCTCAGTCTCACCCTCCCCCCTGCACTTCATATAATCTTGACATCAGTGAGCACACAGTGGGGGGGGGGGAGATCTCCTCCAGAATGTAACATCCTTTGAAGCTACAGCATGGTTGGGTTCTTTTCGGCACACCCATGGCCTATTTGTCTCATTAGCATAATTTTGAAAGTTGATGTTAGAAAGAAGTTGGGCATGGATTACAAATATAAGAAGATACCACAGTCCCGGTGCCTGGATCTATGAGTAAAAAATTTTTTTGGTCTCTGTGGCAATTTCATTTTAAAAATATTGGATTCTCATAAGAACCAGGATTAACAATAAAGCTTCATTACAGACGCCTGAGATAACTGTTACAGCTGTTTATTATAGTCTAGGGCTAAAGTACAGAAAATTAACAAATACCAGAGGTCCGTTTGTAACCAGGGGTCGTCTGTAAGTCGGGTGTTCTTAAGTAGGGGACCGCCTGTATATATGTATGTGTGTATATATATATATAATACAGGAGGAGGAGACTGCAAGGGGTTAAGAACTGACGACATGCAACAATGGGAATTGGCAGTGTGCGAGGGTAGTGCCTCTGTTACCTCTTAACCCCTCTCTCTCTACTCCCATCCTCGATGAATAACTCCCCTCTCCATAATATGACAGATAACGGCAGCCTCTCTCTAGTGACTGATCTTGTCTTCCGTTGCAGTGATGGGCGCGTTTATCTGTATTGCAGGCTTCCTTCTAACTGATCTTATATTCATCATCTGAAGCTCCAACCAAAATGGCAAAGCACAAGAGTCGTATGTCTGAGAGGATCCTTAACCTCACCCTGGAGATCATCTACCTGCTGACTGGAGAGGTGAGGGATTCTGGGTAATATATCACATGACATCACCTGAGTGCTGAGAGAATCGGTCTCCTCTATCCTCTGCATGGTTTATTCTTATCCTCTCACCTATTGTTGTCTTTATAGAAATTCACAGCCATCAAGACAGAATCTGGAAGACTGAGCATTACCCTGGACCCCATCACCGATCCTCCACTTCGTTTATTCAAACATGGTAAAAAAAATAAGAAGATCCTTGAAGTTACCAACAAGATCCTGGAGCTGCTGAGTGGAGAGGTGAGTGATGCTGGGACATTATATACTATTATACACAAGGGGTGATGTGTCTGGGTGATGACTGTGTCATTGTGGGCCTCTTATGAAATGTCAGGATATCAAGCCTTTCTTCTCTTATTAGGAACGGGGGCATTTACAAGGACACAAGGTCAGGATGAAGGACCATTATCCCCAAACATCAGCTGGTAAGGGGAGACTTTCATTTATGATGGAGACCAGTTTTGAGGACCCCTTATCCGTAATCTGATTACATATACACCATGTGATCAGTCGCTGTGTGTCTCCTCAGGGAGTAAGAGAATGCTGCCAGATAGATGTTTTCGACCTCATTATTCTCAAGATTTTCCTGTAGACCACCTAACCGATCAAAAGGTAAGTACCCTGGCCCAGGAGGTGGACTGATGCTATCTGATCCCTGATGAATGAACATAGTTGGCATAGTTTAGTGTGAAAAGCCCCTACACTTCTGACCAGCCTCCAGGATCCCCCTCCATACAGCGGCAGTCAGTGTGTTTTTTTTTTTCTCTTTAATCTAGGATGAAAGCCCTAGTGATTACCAGATCGTCATAATAGAAGACGATATTAAAAAAGAGAGTGAAGAGTCCCGCGTAATTATCAAGGAGGAAGAAATCACGACCGATATCGGCACAGGTGAGCGCTTGCTCCTATTTCGCAGTCCGCCTGTACATCCAGACTTACTTTGTGGTACAGCCAATGGATTCTTTCAGTCATGAGGGAAATCCGTCTTTGTATTTGACGGTGCAGGATCTTCATTTTAAAAACAAAAATCATTATTCTTGCGCTATAATTCTTTCCTGTATTCCCAGCAGTAGCAGCACACAACATATTGGGGCACATTTACTTACCTGGTCCGGAGGAGTTCCCGAAAGTGCATTGTCCGGCGACAATACACTGTGCCGCGATTTAATAAGAAAGTGTGCCCGATATTCTGTCGCTTCCCCGATCAGGTCCGCCGGAGTTCACCATCTTCCTCCCGGTGCATGTAAGTGCATTGTATGCGACACAATTTTAAGTTTAATCCCGCGGTTTGTCTGACGGCCCGCCGACACCATCCCCCCCGATTTGTGTCGCATGAAACCCGTTGGCGCTGCGCCAAAATCCGATCGCGTATACACCAAAATCCCCTTCTAAATGTCAGTCCCAGCGGCGCAAATCCTAAAATGTCGAAATATCCGACTAAAGTGCGGTCCGCGGGACCCTTAGTAAATAAGCCCCAATAGGTTACAACCCCAGCTACTGGTAGGACAGATGACAACAGGTATTAATTTGGTAGCAGGTAGCCATATACGCTCACTAAGCCCCATCTCTCGTGTTATTATCTAGACAAAAGATTTATATAAAAAAGGGAGGGAAATAGTCTTGTGCTGCTGCTTGGACTACAGGAAAGAAGAATAGCGTAATTATAATTCTGCTTTTCCTGGTCGTCCTTCGCAGCAGCACAAAACACAGTTAATAGAGCTCTGTGGGAACCTGTCACTAGCTCTTTTTGTGAAAATAGAGCTAGTGGTGATCGGTAACATTTAAGTCCATTATCCCATCTTCTTCCCAGTGCAGCTCTGTTCTGTCTCTTCAGTGGATAGAATGTAGATTATACACCATACACTGCTGATCTGTTATCCACATACTTATTATTCCTCACACTGCTGATCTAATGGTAAGAGATGCTGTCATAATACCCCTGGAGTTCAGTATACACCCCTGATAACAACAGCCAGTTTCAGTGGTTTAGATTCTTCTGCCTCTACTACAAAACAACAGGAGAATCAGGAAGGGAGAGAGAAGGGAGATGAAGGGATCAAACCTATATACCAAATAAGTCCAGATCCATGTGGTACGTAATAGTGTGTGGGTCGGACCGGTATGGTAAGTAACACACCAAAGAGAGGCTTCCCATGAGCATACACAAAAACAAAAGGTACCCCTTTAAGGAGGGACAGGGAAAAAGGGGTAAAAGGAAGCACTATGAAAGACCAAATTGAGTCTGAATAATTGTAGTAAAAAATACTTTATTGATGGCAATTTAAGACACAATAATAAAAGCCGGATGAACATCCTCAGGCAATGCTGAGGGGGAATGACAGTGCAAGGCGGCGACAACAAATGAGAAAGTCGTCACCCCGGGCAGACATAGGAGGAATTACACATGGACAAGGTATGCACATGTGATGGGTAAGGACAGATGGTACATATAATAAAGGCAACGGGTGTAAGGTAGCACACAGTTGCTTACATGCATAAACATAAGTAATGCGCACAAACAGGTAGAGATAATGCCTTACCAATGAACAAAAGGTAGGATGAAGTGGACCTCGGCTGTCCGGGATATCGCCATCCTGGACAGCGCTACCAGCTTAATAGATGTGGTCCATTGTGTTGTGTGCTGCTGCGAAGGACGACCAGGAAATGTGGATTAAATCTCCTTGACTCTAACCTCTGCCCAGTTGTAAGGATGACATTGACGCGTTCTGTGTCTGATGGTCTTTGCTGGTCTTTTATAACTCTGTGAATTATCTTCAGATGACCATGACAGCGGACAGTCTCTGGAGGCGCACGTCATTTCATCTCCAGACTGCGAAATAGATGATGATGATGACAACGACGACATCGCAGCCGATCCATGGGAAGGAAACCCCATGTCTGTAAATATCCACCCGGCACTTCACAGCGCATCGCTACCATGTAATCCATCCCATCATGAGGAAGGCTTTCTCGATATGTCCGATTTCATAAAGGCTTGTGCTGGAAATAACATGTTTCCTTATTCGGAATATATTAAGCATTTTAACCCAAACCCTGGTATTTTAGACCTTCAGAGAATTCATGTGACCAAGAAGCCCTTTACCTGCACCGAGTGTGATAAGTGTTTTACACACAATTCATATCTTATCAAGCACATGAGAACTCACACAGGAGAGAAGCCCTTTCCTTGCGGAGAGTGTGGAAAATGTTTTACCGACAACTCTGGCCTCACCAAACACCAGAGAATCCACACGGGGGAGAGGCCGTACCAGTGTGCCGAGTGTGGCAAGAGTTTTACGTATAAAGCTGACCTGATTAAACATGAGAGAATCCACACGGGAGAGAAGCCCTTCCCCTGCCCTGAATGCGGCAAATGCTTCACAGACAAGTCTGGACTCGCCAAACACCAGAGAATTCACACAGGTGAGAGGCCGTTCCAGTGTGCCGAGTGCGGGAAATGTTTTGCCCGCAAGTCACATCTTGGAAAGCACCAGATAATCCACACGGGCGAAAAGCCATTCCAGTGCCCCGAGTGTGGAAGATGTTTTGCACGCAAGTCTCATCTAGTCAACCACCAGATTATACACACGGGTGAGAAACCACATCTATGTACCGAATGTGGAAAATGTTTTGCCCAGAGACCCGGCCTTATTATTCATCGGAGAACACACCGGAAGGTGACACAGTTTATATGAGTTGGAAGATTCGGCTGTGCAAACGTATCCAGCACCAGAAGATTCGATGTCAATGACACCTACAGGAGGTTCAGGTACATACCTGACGTGGAAATGGCCACCAAGTGATGGTGACTATACTCTACCATCCAGATATGGAAATGCCAAGACAGCTGGCACCTGTATATAAATGTTTGTGAATTCTACACGTTGTTCCATAGGTTCCTAACTAATATATATATATATATATAGCCCTACCAGAATTCATAGATCCTGAAGACTGACGTGGAAAGTATTTGTAGATGTAGTGAGGTTCAATTGCTGTGTAGATTGTTTTGGGTGTCGATACGGCTTTGGACAATGGAAGTCGGCGGTCCCTTAGCTGTTAAGCGTGGTAAGAGATGTCAATGATTAGCAATACATTATCAAGGAGACCCTTGGGTTTTGGAGACCCTCAGTATTCCCCTTCCTAATTTAAAATGAACAGTAAGATGTTGAGCAAGTAGATGGACCTTTGTCAAGATCCTCAAGTGAAGGCTGTCTCCACTGTTGGGGTAGGATTTAAGATCTGCTCTTTTAGTGTGCGTTGGCTGTGTTTCTAATGAATAAGCATCTTGTAAGGAATGACTCAGACTACTGCTGATTCAAGTCTCACTTATGCCATTGCCCGGGGCAAATCAGCACTGCGCAAGCTTTATTTGTTATATCAGTCTATATAGAAAAATAGGAAAGAAGCAGAAGAGGGAGGAGAATACTAATCATAACATCAGAGTTCCCAGCTTATGAAGTCTCTTGATCGGAGAACCTCCCTGCTGTCGCACATTGATGTCATCATAGTGCATTTCTGAAATTCTTTAGCCTTGATGTTTTGGGTTGTGGTCCACAATGCCGGCGCCATCTTGAGTTCATTGTTTCTATTACAGTACTTTTTAGTAAAATAAGACAAGATAAGACAAAATGACAGGATTTGATCTATCAGCAAGGTTTACCATAACACCACCTCTACAGACCCCTCTTACATTCTCATTTCCGGGTATCTTACAACTTGTTCGCCCTGTTTTCTGCTCTTGAGACACCTCTGTCTTTCCAGTGTACGGTTTTGTACCCCGGCATCTATACATGTGAATTAAAGGGGTCTATCACTGGTTGACCTTCAACAACGTGCACTGTAATGGTACAGCAGATAGTTGTATATCCAGGTGAATAAACTGACCGTAGCTTTGTGTCACTAGCTGGAAAGTAAGGATCCCCCACAAAACTTGAAGACTCATTCTCCCAGGACCGCCTCATCCTCAAGGCCTGTGCGGCCGCTGTGGGACAGCTCAGCAGGGCAGTCCTATGGGAAGACCTTTAACTTATTTGCCCTCAATCTCTGTTTGTCTGTTAATTCTCCTGTCAATGATGTTGTGGAAAACTTAAATTTTAAGCAATTCTGAGGTCCTTTTTTATTTTTCTGGGAACTAGGGCCCTTGTAAATTGTTCCATGTCGATTCCTGTTTCTAGTGTTAGAGATTTTCATCCAGGGCTCCAACAACCCTCACTAACTTGTAAGGTAATTTCCAAATTAATAGGTATTCGTTCCCAGTCCTAGGATAAGCAGCACAGAAAGACACAGACACCTGGTCATAAGGTGCACTCCATTAACCTTATATTCAAGGCGCGTAGCCGTATATATAGAAAACAGAAAGGCTTTGCAGAAGTTGATAGAAATGCTATAGGTTAGCTTGAATATACTTTGAGCACCACCCCTTTAGAGTTCATCAACATTATTTTGGGAAATGTATCTTTTCTTGTAACAAGCCTCTTCTCAAGGGAAACAGGGGTTTTATCACTAAATGTAATGCAAAGACCTCCCGCTAGTCAAAACCGTCGACTTTAAGGTGACCGCAGCAAGGACAAAGTATCTCTAAGCAGATTACACAAAATGGTGTCTGAATCATGAGATGGCAGTGAACAAGATGGCGTCTGGAGAGAAATATGTCATCTCTCATACTAGGGAGGCTGTGAGGACCTTCTGTGCCGTTGTGGAGGTTTATGGTAAAACCAATTACCGTGGAAAAATCATTTTTTAACTTCAAAAACAAAACAATTATCTACATTTCTGTGATGATACTGAATACTGATGTAGAATTTGCTGCAGCAGTGCGACCATGCTAAACATTCATGTCAGGAGAAACCCACTGACTATAATGGGTCATGGGATGGGGCTTATCCATGGAAAGGGCGGCTCCTTCCACTTTAGTAAGAAAACCTTGAGACTGATGTATCTAGATGACAGGACTGTAGATCCTGTGGGTGAGGATTATAGGACTATAATAGCTACTGCACCTGCTGATAGTTGCATCCGTCTTCCCTCTCACGACGTTACCTGGAATGCGGATGACGCTGACCTTCCGGGAGCGAAGGTTATTTGTTTTTGTTTTTTTGTAACTGATTTTATTACTTTTATATTTTGTTGGTGTTTTTGGTTTAACTAAACTGACTTTTCTGTATTTTTAGCGGAATATATTTGTAATAAAGTTCTTGTGCTAATTTGTTGCGATTCTCTTATTGTGCATCGGCAGCGAAGAGGTTGTGGGTGGGGCACTGGATAAGCACGGGTTCAATAACCTCATACGGTATAGCCAGTTTATTTCCCATCATCCGGCCATGGCATTGTTTTATTGCCAGGAACGGCCCCCATAAAGTTACCGTACAAAATAGTAGAAAATACATTATATCACCATAAAATCCAAAATTTTTCATAGATTCCATTTGTTAGTCTATCATAGCGATTGGGTAGATTAGTGGTGTCAAACTCATTTTGGGGAAATCTGAATGTCACTTTATTTGTGTATTAATGCATCTACAAAGCTGAGTACCATATTTTTTGGACTGTAAGCTGCACAAAAAATCCTTTGATTTTCTCAGAAATCAAAGGTGCGCCTTATAGTCCAGTGCGCCTTATATACGAACCGTACTTACAGACAACAGCTGCCTTGTACTGTGCACAGGTCTGCCACCTGCTGGTCATTCATCCTTATAATCAGGTGCGCCTTATAGTCCAGTGCGCCTTATATATGAACTGTACTTACAGACAACAGCTGCCTTGTACTGTGCACAGGTCTGCCACCTGCTGGTCATTCATCCTTATAATCAGGTGCACCTTATAATCCGGTACACTTAAATATATGAACCTAGATGTTTTAGCAGGCATTTATTGATGGTGCGCCTTATAATCCGGTGCGACTTATAGTCTGAAAAATACGGTAGATTGTTACATAACAGCCATGGTAAGTGTGCTGCCCTGCCACCACCCGGGGAGCTACGATGAAGGGGCGCTGAAGCGAGGCCTACGCTTCCTCTCTTCTGCAGCGGTCGGTGATGAGAGGAGGGAGTGAAGCCGCTGGGCAGTGCTGGTTCTAGCAGACGCTGGAGCTCTCCATGTAACCCCTCTCCAGACTTCTCCTTGGAGGTAAGTGAGCCTGATCTTCCACCAGCTGACATGACGGGTAAGGAGGACGACTGGGTTGAGGGCTTTGTAAGCTATAAACTTTCTCCTCACCATCAACAATCTCGGCAAAGCTCAACCCTTGCTGCCGGGAAAGAAGGATTTGCGAAGATTCCCCTTGTTACGTGCAGCCACAAGTCCGGAGAACTAACCCGCACACCTCCTCCCCGCCACTAAAATAGCGCTAATCTTTTCCGGAGGTCATTGTCAGGCCTACGCAATGGGGGTCATTTACTAAGGGCCCGATTCGCGTTTTCCCGACGTGTTACCCGAATATTTCCGATTTGCGCCGATTGTACCTGAATTGCCCCGGGATTTTGGCGCACACGATCGGATTGTGGCGCATCGGCACCGGCATGCGCGCGACGGAAATCGGGGGGCGTGGCCGAACGAAAACCCGACGGATTCGGAAAAAAACGCTGCATTTAAGAAAAAAAACGTGTCGCGAAAATTACACTTACCTTCACCAGGAATAGGTCGGTGAATTTCAGGGCATTCCAGCGCGCCTCTGGGGGACTTCAGCGCAGCAGCGCCACCTGGTGGACGGTGGAGGAGCTACCTTAGTGAATCCCGGCTGGACCTGAATCCAGCGCAGAGAACGCGCCGCTGGATCGCGAACGGACCGGGTAAGGAAATCTGCCCCAATGTCTTCAATCTATAATTGTCCTAAACAGCATGGTGGGAAAAATGCGGTTCTTCTATTGGTCCTGCATAATATGGCTTCGCAAGGGTCAACTGGTGCGTATACAAATAAGGGTGTACAGCGTTATACACTAGAGCTCGATCTTATAAACATGTTAATCATTTGCATTTGTTCTGGGTATTATATTTCCAGTGCTTAGGTTCCGTCTTACATCTATTACAGATTATTATGTTATTATTATATCACCTCCCATTTCGTGTGCTTTCCTCACCTCACGCCCCCCTGTCCTCACTTGTGCCCATTACCTCACTACCTTGCATTATCACTATTGTTTGATGTTGTTGCACGTATACTCTACCATAGTAGTCATAATTCACCGCCACATGATTCATAATACGTATCACTGCAAAATTGTGATCTCATCAGATATTTATTATTATCACAAGTTTTTCATTCTTAGGAGCCTCACATTGCATATGTTACCATCCATTGTTATATAGGTATCCTCTGTATGGTATGTTTCATGCCTATTCATTGGCACCTTAGCCATAAGTACATGTTGGGATAATGTTTTGAAGTCCCTTGTAAAGTTTTTTTGGACGCAGACTTTAACGCTATTATTGTAACACTAATGTAATTGAATAAAGTTTTTATACATCTACGCAGGCATCTTTACAAATCTCTTGTAACACATGTATCTGCACTAAATGGTGTTCAACTTACCCATTGCTTGTCACAACACATACCCGGCTTCCCTGCATTTACACGCTGTCGCGCAATACCGCTACGCCAGATACACGTGATCACTGACCACGTGACTGGTTATCATGCGGCGCGTCACATTACCACTTGGCTCCGCCCCACACATGACAGCAATCACGTGACCCGTTTGGCTCCGCCCCACACATGACAGCAATCACGTGACCCGTTCGGCTCCGCCCCCACACATGACAGGGGCTTTGCGCTCCCATTGGTTGACTGTTCCTTTTTAACACTCCCCTCACCGGAATGACGCTACCCCCAGACGAAGGCTCTGTTACGCGCGTTGGGGATATCGCCATCCCGGACAGTGGAGGTCCACTCCATCTGTCCTTCTGTTCATTGGTGAGGTATTATCTCTACCTGTTTGTGCGCATTACCTATGTTTATGCACGTTAAGCAGCTGTGTGTTACCTTACACCCGGTGCCCTCAGTATATGTACCTTCCGTCCTCACCTATTACATGTGCATGCTGTGTCCATGTGTAATTCCTCCTATGTCTGCCCGGGGTGACGACTTTCTCATTTGTTGTCGCCGCCTTGCACTGTCATTCCCCCTCAGCATTGTCTGAGGATTCTCATCCTGCTTTTATCATTATGTCTTATGTAGTCATTAATAAAGTATTTTTTACTACAATTATTCAGACTCCATTCGGTCTTTCCTAGTGCTTCCTTTTACCCCTTTTTCCCTGTCCCTCCTTAAAGGGGTACCTTTTGTTTTTGTGTATGCTCATGGGAAGCCTCTCTTTGGTGTGTTACTTACCATACCGGTCCGACCCACACACAAGAAAATATTCCCCACACCATGACACCACCACCACCAGCCTGAACCATTGATACAAGGCAGGATGGATCCATGCTTTCATGTTGTTGATGCCAAATTCTGACCCTACCACCCGAATGTCGCAGCAGAAATCGAGACTCATCAGACCAGGCAACATTTTTCCAATCTTCTACTGTCCAATTTCGATGAGCTTGTGCAAATTGCCTCAGTTTCCTGTTGTTAGCTGAAAGGAGTGGCACCCGGTGTGGTCTTCTGCTGCTGTAGCCCATCTGCCTCAAAGTTCGACGTACTGTGCGTTCAGAGATGCTCTTCTGCCTACCTTGGTTGTAACGAGTGGCGATTTGAGTCACTGTTGCCTTTCTATCAGCTCAAACCAGTCTGCCCATTCTCCTCTGACCTCTGGCATCAACAAGGCATTCGTACTGTGCGTTCAGAGATGCTCTTCTGCCTACCTTGGTTGTAACGAGTGGCGATTTGAGTCACTGTTGCCTTTCTATCAGCTCAAACCAGTCTGCCCATTCTCCTCTGACCACTGGCATCAACAAGGCATTTCCGCCCACAGAACTGCCGCTCACTGGATGTTTTTTCTTTTTCGGACCATTCTCTGTAAGCCCTAGAGATGGTTGTGCGTGAAAATCCCAGTAGATCAGCAGTTTCTGAAATACTCAGACCAGCCCTTCTGGCACGTGTTATCACTCGTCTCTGCTTTATCTAGTGGTTACTACTCACCTGGACAGTTACCTGTAGGAATCTCCTCCTTACATCGCTCATCGCCCCTCACCTCTGCTTTATCTAGTGGTTACTACTCACCTGGGCAGTTACCTGTAGTAATCTCCTCCTTACATCGCTCATCGCCCCTCACATATGTCTCTGGGGCAGTAATATTCTTCACATCTTCATCCTGATACACAAACTGAGGAACAAATATTGTAAGACGTCACCAGACGATGGAGATGCAATATCATGATGTCCTGAAGTCTTATCTCCATCTACCTGATGATCCTGTGGGACATATTTCTAATCCTGGTTATGGAGAGACACATTGATAAATCTCCCTCCATACATTTCCAGAATCTCTCACCTCTCCAGTCCTATCATCTGTTATTCCCATAGATAATGATGTAATGTGACCTCATCACAATCTCTCACCTCTCCAGTAATATAGAAGAGAATCTCTAGGGTGAGCTGGAAGATTCTCTCCACCCTCCTGTCTCTGTCCATTGTCTGAAACTGAATAGAGATAACACAAAGTGAAATGTACTTTTTATAAAATAAAATTACTAAAATCATTATAAGAAAACAATAAAGCACTGAAGAAACTACCACCAGAGGATGCTCCCTGTCTATTCTTAGTTATATCTGTTGTTATTCAACCAGGGGCGCACCTGCCATGAGGCGAGTTGAGCATCTCGCCTCAGGCGGCGTGCTTCCCGCTCAACGAGGGGGCGGCAACGGCCGGCACTGAGCTCCCGGGCCGCATGCTGTACGGGACCGCGTTGCAGCCCTCCGTCAGTCCACCTTGCTCCCCGACGCTGCCGGTACCGAGCTTCCGCCCCCCTGCCTGCATCAAACTCCTGCCGGCCGGCAACACTTTCTGGTGCTCTGTCTGGCACCATGCTCCCAATGTGCTGCCGCCCCCCACTCCCCGCATACTTTCGCTCCCGCCCATACCTCCGCTCCCGGCTGCCCCTCCATTCCCTTCTCAACCCCTGCTCCGCTTATGCGGCTGCCATAGACACAAATGTACTGGCAGCCGCCGCACCACTAGGGCGGCGCGGCAAGCTGGATAATGAGCGATTGCGGGCACATAGTGTGCGATTGCAGGCAATGTGACCGCCCGAATCGCCACACTTGGTGGGGGCCCATTTTAGGGGGCGAAGTGGTGGGGGCCCCGGGGCGCGCGCCTCGTGCGCCCCCCCCTTTAATCCGGCTCTGCTGGTAGGATTAGGAGACACTCAGTGTTTTATCATCCTGCAGTCTGAACTAGGTTCTATGGCTGTCTGACCTGATGTCTGCTACTCCCCTCACTGATTCTGTCTTGCAAGGGTTAACACTGTGGATCTGTAACTCCTTGCTCATTCCACCTGTGGCAGGACTGAGTTCCCTATAAGTGTCCAGTTTAGCTTTGACTCCTTGCTGGTCAAACTTCTATCTTGCTGTGTTCTCTAGCTCTCTTGTATTTCTGATTTCTGGTTTCTGAATTCTTGCCTGTTTATTGACTAGTCTATTTGGATTGTGATTTGGTTATTGTTCTTCCCCGCTGACTCGGATTGTTTACCTCGCCTTATTGTGTTTGTTTGTCTGTATTGTTATGTGTTCACACCTTACCCATGGCAGGAATGTCGCCCAGTTATTGGCCTCCGTTTAGGGGGGACCCAATAAGTAATTAGGGGCAGATTGGGGGTCTCAGTGTCATGGCTGACTGTCCTTGTTTGTGTCCTGCCATTACAGTGGCACAATCATATACTGTAGAGGTGGCGTCAGAAGCAGCAGGAGCAGGATCCCACATAGTGGCACAATGATATAGTGTGGAGGTGGCAGCAGCAGGAGCCCACAGAGTGGCACAATGATATATTGTAGAGCTGGCGGATGATTCCAGTCCCTGGTAAATATGGAAGGAGGCAGATGGAGCAACTGACAGCAGACGTAAGGCATCAGGCGGGTGGCAGCATCAGAATAGTGGATGAGGCAGGTACTGATAACCCAGACTCATTTCTCAACATTTGGGGGAGCCATCATGGATGATCTAATCTGATGCATTAGGTATTGGTGTGTTGAAATCCTGGCCAATCAAAGCCTGATTCATCTTGAAAAAGTAAGTCTCTCCACATTACGGGTGGACAAGCGGGTTCTGCTTGGGGAAACGATGGCCACGCCGCACTGAACACCCGCTTTGATGCCACACTACTGGCCGGGCAGGAAAGCTTCTCTACTGCAAACTCCACAAGTTGCAGGCCAGTAGTCCATGGGATCCTCTACCTGAGGTGGTAAAGTGCTGTCTAAGTAGGCCACCACAGCAGGGTCTGCTCCATGTCCTGCTGCTGCTGCTGGTGGCGGCTACCCTCCTCACTAGGCAGGTGTAGGAATTTGCTCATTAAGGAATCCAGACATAAGCTGCTGCTGATTGAGCTGCTACTGCTGCTACTGTCGTGGCAGTAGTATGTGAGCAATGACTGCCAGGAATCCCCCAGTCAGACCTGACAGAGGATGGATTGTCACCTGAGTGGAAAAACCACTGATTTCACTTGACTCTGCTTGTGCTCCAATGTCCTTCTCCTCCTCCAGTTCAGCCCCCACCGGACTCATGTGGCCATGAGATTTAGTCTCCTCTTCTCCAGTGCCCTGACCAGACAGATTTTGCAGCATGAGTTCCAGGACATGAAGCAGTGGAATGACGTTATTCATCCCACAGTCCTGGCGACTGACAAATAACGTGGCCTCTTCAAAGGGCATGAGCAAACGTCAGGTGTCACGCATGAGCTGCCAGTGGCTGACATCAAAGTTACATCATCAGCTTGAATCATCAAAAAATCATTAATGGCTTTTCTCTGTTCATAAAGGCAGTCTAACATGTGGAGGCTGGAATTCTAATGGGTGGAAACATCGCATATCAAACTATGTTGGGGTAGATCGTTCTGACGCTGCAACTCGAGGAGGGTGTGCTTGGCTTCGTAAGAATGGCTGAAGTGCATGCCCAGTTTCCTGGCTTTTTTTAGAATGTCTTGCAGATAGGTGGAAGACTTGAGGAATCTGTTGACAACCAGATTAAACAAGTGTGCCATGCAGGGAACATGGGCCATCCCTTCTCGCTGCAGCGCGTAGACCATGTTCTTCCCATTGTCTGTCACCTGTCACGCGGAGCAGTTCCTCCCCTGTGTGACTTTGTTCGCCCCGGCAAACCAGTTGTAGAACTGTGTGACATTGCTGTGCCCTGCACATGTGGTATGATGAAGCAGCACTTGTGGAGGCTGAGGTGGTGGTGAAGAAAGAGGAGGTGGACACTGGCGCAGTAGCTGCTGGTTGACAACGCGGAGGAGAAAGCAGCGTCTTGTCGAAGTGTGGCTGCGCGGAAAGCACATTCACCCAGTGGGCTATAAAGGACGTGTAATGGCCCTGAGCGTAGCTCCCTGGCCACGCTTCACATTATGGCCGCAGATTCTAACTTTCCTCAAACATTTCGTACTCGCTGAATAGTGGCACTGAGCCCAGACTACCGAGTAGATCTCTGGCTGAGGGAAATGAACAGGCAGGGGCGCACCTGCCATGAGGCGAGTTGAGCATCTCGCCTCAGGCGGCGCGCTTCCCACTCAACGAGGTGGTGGCACCGGCCGACACTGAGCTCCCGGGCTGCACGCCGTACGGGACCGCGTTGCAGCCCTCCGTCAGTCCACCTTGCCCCCCGGCCTGCCTGCATCAAACTCCTGCCGGCAACACTTTCCAGTGCTCTGTCTGGCACCATGCTCCCAATGTGCTGCCGCCCCCCACTCCCCGCATACTTTCGCTCCCGCCCATACCTCCGCTCCCGGCTGCTCCTCCATTCCCTTCTCAACCCCTGCTCCGCTTATGACTCCCACCCTCCAGGCTCTCGGCTCCCGGCTCCCTGCTTCCACCGCTCAAGCTTCAGGCTCCCTTCCCGCTCTCCGCCCCCTCCAGGCTCTCGGCTCTCCGCTACCGGCTCCCCCTCCATCCCGTCTGAACCCCAGTAATATAGAAGAGAATCTCTAGGGTGAGCTGGAATATTCTTTCCACCCTCGTGTCCCCGTCTCTGTCCATTGTCTGAACCTTAATGAAAATAAGCATATAGTTAATTTGACAAACTCCAACATAAACAATACTTTCTTACTCTGAAGTTACTGTAAAATAATCTCAGTTTGCAGGAAATATATGACTTGCATTTGTTCTAGGGAATTAATTGCAGAACTCTTACCCTTTGTCCCTAAAACAAATGTAGTTTGCAGATCATAGATTCCTGCAGACTGATCTTTGTTCTTCGGGAAGCAGCCACCCAGCACCAGCTGATTAGCACACACCTGGTAGTGGCTCTCGTAAACTCCAGTCTTTCCCATTAGGAAAATCTCTAATAATACTTAAGAAAATGTATGTTTGTATGACCATATAGCTTCTGTCAGTATCATGTCCAACGGTACCTTTTTTGCTAGTACCTTAGTTGCAGCAGGACCTCTGACTGAATGTGCTTTGAAGATGTTAGTGTCTATACCAGCATTAGACATTGGGGCAAATTTACTTACCCGGTCCTGTCGCGATCCCCGATTCGGACAGTCCGACGAGGATGAAGTCTGGCGCGATTCATGAAGATCGTGCGCCCCAGTTCCTGCATCCGTTGCTTCACCGCCGAGGTCCGCCGGAGTTCACCTTCTTCTTCCCGGTGCTTGTAAGTGCGTGTCTTGCGACACATTTCCAAATGTTAAATCTTGCGCATTGTTCGAATCCATCGGGTTGTCCGGCGGCCTGCCCCCCGATTTCTGTCTCGTGCAATCCGGTGCCGATGCGCCAAAATCCGATCACCTGTGACACAATCCCCAGCGATGCGGCGCAAAATGGAAATCATCAGGAAATCCGAAGAAAATGCGCTCCGCGGAACCTTAGTAAATGTGCCCCAATAAGTCTGGGTCTAAAGTATCCTCCATTGCATCAATCTCTACTAGACTTTAGTCTATGTGTGATGTTTTTGTTAAGCCTTTAAAGGGGGTTTCCCACAAACTAAACTTAGGTCCTATCCACGGGAGTCGAGGAGGCGGAGATTATACACGGAAGATAAGTTCTCTCTTTCTCAGAACCCCAACCTCCCCCCCCTGGTCACTTTTATTGATGGTCCGGCATCCAGAGACATCACTAACCAGATCTCCTGCAGTCCGATGCATGATGTCAATCACGGAGGAAGAGACTTTTACTTGTGAATAGAGGTCACATGGAAAACTTTAACAATAAATGTCCCCCAGTAATCCTGTGACAACACTGGTGACTATACACTTACCTCCACCTGCAGAGCTGTGCAGCATAAATATGTGAGAGCAGAAAGGACCTGTGATGATGTCATAATCATGTGATCAGCCCAATGTGTGGGAGGAGTCAAGCTTCTGGCTTCGCTGTTGGAAAGGCTACAGGTAGGACCTGTGATTATGTCATAGTCATGTGATTAGTCACATGTGTGGGAGGAGTCATTTTCCAGGACATGTTGCTAAAGTTCAGATTTCTGTTGTCACCAGGATAGATCTTCCTCTAATCTTATACAAGTGAGAAGAGGCGATGGGTGGAAGATGTCGTTCATCACTAGACGGTTAACGCATCTTCACCTTCCTGCTGTTTCCTGAGAATGTGTCAACAAGACACTATTTGTATCATATACGTAACATATGTGCACCTCATACTGTCCCAACTTTCCTTCCTTTCTAGGGTGTTCTGTCAATTAGCTTCCTCTACAGTAATAGAGGGGTCTGTAACCCTTAATGACTTGGTTATTTTTCACCTTCCTGAAACGTCCCATTTTTTCAAATCTGCCTTGTGTCGCTGTAAGTGGTTATAACTTTGGATGCTTTGATGTATCCTGGGGATTTTGAAATAGTTTTCTTGTGTTTGCGGGACCTGCTCAGCTTTCAAGTGACTTTAAAAGGCCTAAATAATAGTGTCAGGCTTAGAGGTTGTGGATCCTCTGAACCACTGCGGACGATGGCACAAGCCACTACCTGGGACCGGAGTCTAAGTGGCACCCGGTTTTCACCAGAGCCTGCCGCAAAGTGGGTTGGACTTGCTGCGGCGTGGTACCACCAGGTCGTTCCACAGGCGTGACTTGTCCGCAGTGGCAGCCAAGGTCGGGGTACAGAATCGGCAGGAAAACTCGTAGTCGGGGACAGGCAGGAGGTCAGGACGGGCAGCACAGGATCGTAGTCAGAGTCGTAGCAACAGGTCAGGACAGGCGGCAAAGTAGCGTAGTCAGAAACGGAACCAGGGTCACAACGGGAAATCTCAAGAACAGCACTAGGCATCAGAAACAGCTTTCTCAAAGGCACAAGGCACAAAGATCCGGCAAGGGTAACAGGAAGAGGCAGGGTTAAATAGTTTGAGGGGGAAAGACCAGCGGCAATTAGTTAACACTTAATTTCTAATCAGCCAATCACATGGCGACAACTTTAGGCATGTAGACATGGTCAAGACAATCTCCTGCAGTTCAAACCGAGCATCAGTATGGGGAAGAAAGGTGATTTGAGTGCCTTAGAATGTGGCATGGTTGTTGGTGCCAGAAGGGCTGGTCTGAGTATTTCAGAATCTGCTGATCTACTGGGATTTTCACGCACAACCATTTTCACGTGCTTCCCGCTCAACGAGGGGGCGGCACCGGCCAGCACTGAGCTCCCGGGCCGCACGTCGTGTGTATATATATATATATATATGTGTAATATGTGTTTATATATGTATAATGTGTGTATATATGTAATATGTGTATATATATGTGTAATATGTTTATATATATATGTGTATATATGTTTGTGTGTGTATATGCTGTATCTACTGTTTGTTTATGTGTATATATGCTGTATGTATATGCAGCATTTGTACTACATGGTGGTATTCTGTATCTTTTATACTACTTGGTGGCACGCTCGATGCATTTTATACTACATGGCAGTATGCTGCATACATTTTATATTACATGGTGATACGCTGTATGCATTATATACTACATGGCAGTATGCTGCATGCATTTTATATTACATGGTGATACGCTGTATGCATCCACCTTGGAGGCTGTATATTCCTAGTGCCCAGGTAATCGCTATAGATGATTTCATCAATTACTACTACCTTTATATTACAATGTTTATGCTGGCACTTTAGATTGATTCTACTTACCTCAATATCCCGTTATCTTCCATGCCTCCTTGATGTTTTTACCTCCTTTCCAGTGTCAGCTGGTCATCTCCCAGTGTGTTAATGTCTGTTTTGTACAAATTAATTTCTGTATGAATTTTTAGTACATACTTAATAAATCTTTTTGGTAATAAGTTGCTGTGCAAATCTGGTTTCCTTTCTTTAAGTAGGTTTTGTATATTCAGTACCAGTTACAGGTTTACTTTAAATTTCACTTAGAGGAGTTTGGAACATTTCTCCATCTCTGTTTCAATTGCTCTTTTGGAGATTGCTATATCCTATACATGCATGCAAGGTCTTCCTCAGACCATAGTCCTACTACGAGAATTCCTGTACATTACCTCATGTTGCTGTGGTCACAGAGATTTGAAAACCCCACAATTCACTCAAATTACCCTGGGAATTATTGGTCACACAAAAGCCATGCTGCAATTTTAAGCCCCAAATCAAAATACCTTTGCCTCTGCCCCAGTTCTCACACGGCCTGATATGGAGAAGCCATTCCAGCTGGAGGTTGTCGCCTCATCCGTTCGTGCTGCAGCCGTTCTCACCCAGAGATGGCCCAAAAGCCGAACCCTCACCCGCAGCTTCTTCGCTAAGACCTTCACAGCTGCAGAGAGGAATTATTTCATTGGTAATCAGGAACTTCTGGCCATAAAGCTAGTTTTGGAGGAATGGTGCTATCTTCTGTAAGGAGCTCATCATCCGGTCTATATCTATACTGACCACAAGAATCTCCTGTATCTCCAGACTGCTCAGTGTCTCAATCTTCATCAGGCTCGAGGGTCCCTCTTCTATTCTCGATTCAACTTCCTGATTCACTTCCGTCCAGCCGAGAAGAACATCAAAGCTGATACCCACTCTCATGCCTCTGATTTTGTTGGGGAAGAATCGGCTCCTCATCATATCGTTCCGTTGAAAAGACTGGTTGTTGCTGCTCCTGTGGACATACAGCAGCTTCCTCCTGGCAAGACCTATGTCCGACCTGCTCTTTGGAAGAGGATACTAACTTGGGGACATTGCTCTCGTGTGGCTGGGCACCCTGGGGTGCAGAGATCTATTGCTTGTTACTACTGGTGGCTAGATCTGGTCAAGGACGTTCAAGATTTTGTGGGTGCCTGCGCTTCATGTGCCTTTAACAAGTCATCACGTCTCAAGCCAGCAGGTCTGCTCCTGCCATTGCCTATACCCAGTTGCCGGGGGACTCACATAGCCATGGACTTTATTATGATCTCCCATCTTCTTCCGTTAATATAGTCATCTGGGTGGTAACGGATCCCTTCTCTAAGATGTGCCACTTTGTTCCTCAACCAGGTCTGCCCTGCCAGCCTGTTCTTCCGGCACATCTTCTGGCTTCATGGAGTTCCCCTGCACATTGTTTCGGAACATGGAGTCCAGTTTGTTTCCCATTTCTATTTGAGGTCAACTGCAAGTTAAACTGGACTTCTCTTCTGCATATCATCCGCAGACTAATGGTCAAGTGGAGGATGTCAACCAGACTTTGGGCTGAATTCTCATACAATTCTCTGGACTCTGTGTATCTGTTATATCCTATACATGCATGCAAGGTCTTCCTCAGAATCTGCCGGTGCCGCTCCCTTTGTTTTCTTTGGACAACATCCACACCCAACTCTTCCTCTGTCTGAACTTTCTAATGCTCCTACCGTGGAGGAATTGGTTCAAGATCTCAAGTCCATCTGGGAGCAAAAATGGCAGTCTATACTTCGGGTCCGCCCGCACCCAAACCCAGGCAGGCAAGAGAGGCAGGTCTCCTCTAGTCTTCTCTCCAGGTGATAAGGTGTGGCTGTCTTCTAAATACGTCCGGCTGAAGATTCACAGCTTCAAGCTTGGTCCTCGCTACCTGGGTCGCTTCGAGGTGCTGAGGCGCATCAATTCAGTGGCCTACAAGTTGCGCCTTCCTCCCACCGTGCACATCCCAAACTACTTCCATGTATCGTTACTCAAGCCTGTCATCCTGAACCCCCTCTCCTGGCAAGTACCTCCTCCTGCTCCTGACTCCACCGACATCTTTGAAATAAAGGAGATCCTAGACATGAAGACGGTGAGAGGTAAGCGGTTCTTCTTGGTTGACTGGAAGGGGTCCGGGCTGGAGGAGAGATCTTGGGAGCCCGAGAACAATATCCTGGACCATGAGCTCCTACAGAGATTCCTCCAGCCCAAGTAGTGGGGGAGGCCGAAGGGGGGGGGGTACTGTTGTGGGTCACGGTGTGCTCCAACATCCCAGATCTCATACCCATGTGTCCTCGTTCCTGCCTCCGGTCCGGCATCTGTGTGCGCACATCCCCGTCTCCTAGGGCATCTGCGTGAGGTCTTCAGGAGCTTTCAAGGGCCAGCACATCGTTAATTGGTCCTGGCGACTTCCCATAATCCTTTATATTCCAGCATATCCCTGCACACCCTGCTGGATCTTTGTGTCTCATAGCCTTAGAGTAAGCTTGTCTGTTGCCCAGTGCGATTATCTTGATTTCCCGTTGTGACCTCGATTCCGTTCCTGACCTCGCTCCTGTGCTGCCTGTCCTGACCTGCCGCTACGTCCCGACTCTGATCCTGTACTGCCTGTCTTGACCTCCTCCCTATCCCCGACCTTGCCTTACCATACAAAGTTGTGCCTGTGGAATGACATGGTAGTACCACGCCGCAACAAGTCCAACCTGCTTTGTGGTGGGCTCTGGTAAAAACTGTCTGCAATTCTACAGGGGCCATGCCCAGAAGGCCTGTGAGCCATGAAGAGGTTCCTGGGTTTTGCAAACTATTATCGGCAGTGTATTCCACACTTTTCCATGCTGGTGTCTACCATCGTGGAACTTACCAAGAAAGGTGTCAATCCCCGTGACTGGTCTCCTGCAGCTGAAGAGGTGTTCTCCAGGTTGAAGTCCGCTTTTGCCTCGGCTCCTGTTCTCACTAGGCCTGAGACAGAAACCCTTTCATCTTGAGGTGGATGCCTCCTCCGTAGGAGCTGGAGCTGTGCTCACCCAGAAATGGCCTATGCGCCACACTCTCACATGCGGTTTCGTTTCTAGGACCTTTTCTTCCGCAGAGAGGAATTATTTTATTGGGGACAGAGAACTGTTGGCTATTAAACTTGGCTCCGTAGGAGTAGCGGTATCTGCTGGAGGGAGCTCTCCATCCCATTTGTGTGTACACAGACCACAAGAACCTTCTTTACCTCCAAACAGCCCAGCGCCTAAATCCCTGCTGATCCATTTCCACCCTGTGGACAAGAATATCAAGACTAATGCACTGTCCCATGCTTCGGATGTCGTTTGAGAGGAGCCTGTTCCTCAGCATATCATCTCTCCTGAACAACTTTTTGAAGCCGCTCCCGTGAATCTTCGTCAGTTACCTTCTGACAAGACGTATGTCAGACCTGCACTCCTGTCTTTGGGACATTCTTCACGAAGGTTGGGCAATGCTCCATGGCTCTCATCTCCCGCTACTACTGGTGGCCAGGTCTGGTCCAAGATGTTCAGGATTTTGTGGGATCCTGCTCTTTCAGTGCCCGCAACAAAGCCTCTCGTCTCAAACCGGCTGGACTGTTACTTCCGTTGCCGATACCCAGTCGCCCATGGTCCCACGTGGCAATGGACTTTGTCACTGATCTGCCACTATTGCCTCTGGCAATACTGTCATCTAGGTGGTGACGGACCAGTTTTCCAAGATGGCCCATTTTGTTCCCCTTGCAGGTCTTCCGTCTTTTCCACGGCTTGCCAGTTTGTTCTTCAAGCATATCTTCTGACTGCTTGGACTTTCGCTGCACATTGTATCTGACTGAGTGGTCCAGTTTGTGTCCAAGTTCTGGCGTTCCTTGTGTAACCAGCTGCAAGTTAATTTGCTTTTCTTCTGCCTACCACCCTCAGTCGAATGGTCAAGTAGAAAGGGTGAATCAGACTTTGGGGTTTTACCTCCACCACTTTGTCTCTGCCTGTCAAGTTAACTGGGCTGATTTGCTTCCTTGGGCTGAGTTTTCCTATAACTCCTTGGTCTCTTGGTCTGCTGGTGCAGCTGCTTTCTTTGTGGTCTACGGACGAATCCCTCAGCCTCCTATTCCGCTGTCTACTCCTTCCGATGTCCCGGCGGTAGAGTATCTGGTGCAAGACCTGCCAGTCTCTTCTCCGTGCCACAGACTGCACCAAGACTCAGCTGACAAGAAGCGACGCACGCCTGTCTTCTCTTTGGGTGACAAGGTGTGGTTATCTTCCAGATATGTTTGGCTGAAGATACCAAGCTACGAGCTTGGCCCCCGCTTCCTCGGTCCCTTTGAAGTTATCAAGCGCATCAACCCAGTGGCCTTCAAACTCCACATTCCTTCATCCATGCGCATCCCAAACCCCTTGTTTCCCTCCTGAAGCCTGTTATCTTGAACCGCTTCTCTTTGCAATCTCCTCCTCCTGAGGTTGACTCCCCAGATGTCTCTGAGGTTAAGGAGGTGCTGGACATGAAGACCATGAGAGGTAAACAGTTCTTCCTTGTAGATTGGAAGGGGTTCAGGCCTGAGGAGAGATCCTGGGAGCCAAAAGAGAATATTCTGGACCGGAGGTTTCTTGGGACAAAGAAGAGGGAGAGGCCGAAGGGGGGGCGTGTGTTCTGTCACTGGTGCCCTCGCGATCCATGTCACGGATTGCAGGCAAACCCGTGCCCCTCTCCGTTGTGCGGCTCCCCCCGGCCTGCAATCACCTCTCCACGCGCCTGCGCCCATCCGGGTTAGCGCACCACTGATTGCCGCTGGCACTTCTGGGTTTCCATAAACGCCGGCTGTTCCCATGATTCCCTACCGAATCTTTGAGCTGTTTTTCAAGAAGCGAAAGCTCCCTCTGTGTTCCTGTGTTTCCATTGTCTTGCGTTCTTGTGTTCCCATTCCTATCCTATTTGCTGACTTCGGACCTGTACACTGATCTTGCATCTTTGCCGCCTGCCTTGACTACAAGCCTGCTTCTGACAACAAGCCTGGACTACGATTCAGTACTGTAAACTTGGCTGCCACCACAGGCTGTGGAACGACCTGGTGGCACCCTGCCGCAGCTCTGGTGAAGACCAGGTGCCACTTAGATTCTGGTCCCAGGTGTCAGCTAGTACCATGTTCCGCGGTGGTCCAGAGGGTCCACTCACCCCGAACCCTGACATGGATCCTCTTTAACACCAGGGACGATGACGTAAGCCGACACCTAGGACCGGAGTCTGTACCCGGTTTTCACCAGAGCCCGCTGCAAAACAGGTTGGACTTGTTGCTGCATGGTACCATCATGTTGTTCCACAGGCGCGACTTTGTCAGCGGTGGCAGCCAAAACGAAGTACAGAATCATAAGGCAAGGTCGTGGTCGGGACAGGAAGGAGGTCGAAACAGGAAGCACAGGATCAGAGTCGGGGACTTAACGGAAGATCAAGACAAGCAGCACGGGATCAGAGTCAATAACGGAACCGGGGTCACAACGGGAATTCAGAAACACAGCAAAACACATGGAATAGCTTTCTCAGTGGCACTAGGCACAAAGATCTGGCTGGGAATGCTGGGAGAGGCTGGCTTTTATCAAATTCCTGGAAATGGCCAGCACCGATTAGCAGTGCGCTGGCCTTTTAAATCTTCGATACAGGGACGCACACGCCGGGCTGCTGGAGCAGGAATGGGGGCAGGTGATGCAGGGAGGGAAGCTGGGGGGGGCACAGAGGCACGGGTCTGCAGAGGATGCCCCCTGTCTATGGCAATGGTAAAACCTCCTCTCCTCTAGGTGTAGATGATGCCTCCTGTCTATGGTGATGGTAGAACAGCTTCTCCACTAGTTTAAGAGGATTACTAGTTTTAGAACCGCCCTACCTGTAGGTGTAAAAGATGCCCCACTCTTTTGTGGTGGTAGAACCATCTCTCCTCTAGGTGCAGAGGATGCCCATTTATGGTGATGGTAGAACCATCTCTCCCGTAGGTGTAGGGGATTCCCCCTGTCTATGGTAATTGTAGAACCACCTCTCCCGTAAGTGTGGAGAATGCCCTCTGTATATGGAGATGGTAGAACCTCCTCTACTCTAGGTGTAGAGGACGCCCCCTGTCTATGGTGATGGTAGAACCTCCTCTCCCGTAGGTGCAGAGGATGCCCTCTGTCTATGGTGATGGTAAAACCTCCTCTCCTCCAGGTATAGAGGACACCCCCTGTCTATGGTGATGGTAGAACCACCTTTCCTCTTGGTGCAGTGGATGCCTCCTGTCTATGGTGATGGTAAAACCTCCTCTCCTCTAGGTGTACAGGATGCCTCCTGTCTTTGGCAATGGTAGAACTGCCTCTATAGTGATGGTAAAATCCCAAAACTGTGTGAAATTCCTCTTTGTGGTGATGCATCTTGTTGACATCCTGATATAGTTACCTGATGTCATTACACGTGCATGTATCACGTTGTCTCAGTTCAACCCTGAAGGGAAATAAGTTTCTTAAGGCAAAGTAAGATGAATTCTGTGCTCTGACTTCTTGTTACACTTCAGACTGGATATGAAAAATGTGAAGGATGTGCCTTATCACCATCATTCAGAATTACAGACCAGTTGGACAACATATCAAAGACCTGTCTTGTTTGGTGACTGTTGCTCTGGTTTACCAAAAGTACATGAAATACAGACTGGTCTCTCATAAGACTCAAAAAATTATTTCCATTCAATTCTGGTGGTCAACCCTGTTTTACCTCTTTCACACGAACATTTAGTCCTATGGCACCCAGTTTCAGCACAGTGAGCACACCCGTGTCACGGTTGTTCTAGCATGTTTTTCTTAAATAGTTTTCCACTAATTCCAGCTGTGCCAAAAAAACAGTTTTGGCTATTCAGCATTTTTTCCACTTGCATGGTCTTCTGCTGGAATGGAGTGTCCCCTTTTTAAACAGTATTGCTATTTCAAAAAAATTATTTTTAGTTCCATCTTCTGTGTATATCGAGTTGGTTTTGTTAACCTTTGTATTCTGTTTCATTGATTGTAATTTTACCACAGCACAACCAACCTTAGCTAAGAGGAGCCGTCAATCTTGGTAGGTCATGCTCATTATTCCTCCCCTCTGGACAAACTGGCCAATGGGGAGAGAAGTGAGAAAATTAGAAAGACAAGTTCGGTTTTTGAGAGAAAAGGGAAAGATAATAATCTTTAGATAAAAGATAAGAAAACAAGGTCTAAAGAAAGAAAGGAAGACGAAAGAACAAGTAGTTTACTCTACCAAGAAGCAAAAGGGACGAATGATCAGCAAACATTCCTATGGAAAAATCTGCTGATAAAATTCTCTGTTATACCTAGAGATGAGCAGACGTGAACTTAAGGTAAGGTGTCCTCTGTTCAGGCAGCTCCACCCAACTCGGATATGTTGATCGATGGGCTCCAAAGCCAATCAGGTAGCTTTATGCCCCAAGCAACTAGGCATGGCTGTGATTGACCAGGTGGACAACCCATTTAAATCAATTTCGATGTTCCACATTGATGGGGAGAAATATTGCAATGGACTTATATGTTACTCATGTGCCGCTATCATCTGGATGCTCTACTGCTGGGGTGGCAGATGACTAGTCCTCGTTAGGGTCTTCAAAAATGGGTAAGGTTTTATTTTAAGAGAACATCTTATTTATTTTTTCCACGAACAGAAAACCCACATTTATCCAAATTTCTTTATGTTTCGGAAGATCAAATTGTGAATTTCAATTAAGAAATTTCCAACAAGACAGGAAGACCAACACAACCATAGTCAGGATGAGTTTATGGTCGAAACCACAGGCAACCAAATTATACATAAGAAGAACTGATGGAGACTTTAAAAAAACATTAAATTACAAAATATGTTAATTTTCTAAGAATTTTGCCGTTGTGGGAATATTAAACCTAATGTCATGTTCCCACACAAGTCTACATGAATGCATTTTTTGTGTCCCGGCTCACTAAAGGATTAGTCATTAAAAGGGCTATCCTACTATACTTTAGATAGACCTGCCACCGGATCTACCTTAATAAGTAGATCCATGATGGTAGATTTCCTTTAACATCACCATCATGTGTCATAATATTCAAGGAGTGCATTACAATTCAATTTAAAGCAAAACATCAATACTTAAGTTAAAGGAAATATAACACCAAGATGAAGTATTTTTTTAATGGTTTTAAAAATTCTGCAAGGGGCTGCAGACTTTATTGCCATCTATACAGCCCGAACCCCATCAGCTCATTTGCTTAATTTTTTTTATCTTTTTTTTTCCGTAAAAACAAGGTCCTAAAAACCTAAAATAAGAGCAGAACCTGACAGAGGGGGCACAAACCAGCATGTAAGTGTGCTTGGTCTACAATCCTTCATCCTGGTGGTAGATGTCCTAAAATGGAACTGTCCTTCTTATATGACATCATACTTGTCCTGGGTGACTTTTTTGATTATTAAAATGATACGATCTGATGGGTAAAATTTTCCCAGATTCATAACATGAATTCAGCTTCTCCACTGTGTGAGGACTTCTGATGGTTAAGAAGATTTGATTTCCGTGCAAACCATTTCCCGCAATGTGTACATAAAAATGGCTTCTCCCCTGTGTGAGTTCTTTGATGTCTAACAAGATTTGCATTGGATCCAAAGCATTTCCCACATTCTGAACATGAAAACGGAGTTTCTCCTGTGTGAGTTCTCCGATGTCTTACAAGATCCGATTTCTGGTAAAAACATCTACCACATTCAGGGCATGAAAATAGCTCCCCTTTGTGACTTCTCTGGTGTATTACAAGAGCTGTTTTCTTGTTAAAACTTTTCCCACATTCTGAACATGAAAATGGCTTCTCTCCTGTGTGACTTCTCTGATGTATAACAAGATCTGAGTTTTGGTAAAAAAATTTCCCACATTCTGAACATGAATATTGCTTGTCCCCAGTATGAAGTCTTTCATGTATAGTAAGCGCTGATTTAACACTATAACATTTCCCACATTCTGTACATGTAAATGGCTTCTCCCCCGTGTGTCTTCGCAGATGTACAACAAGAGCCGACTTGCGGGAAAACAATTTCCCACATTCTGAACATGAAAATTTCTTTTCCCCTATGTGAATTTTAAGATGTCTAACAAGATAAGAACTTTGACTAAAACATTTGCCGCATTCTACGCAAGAAAATGGTTTCTCTCCTGTGTGACTTCTCTGATGTATAACAAGATCTTTAAGAACAAAATGCTCCCCACTTTCTAAACATGACTTTGTGTTCTTATCCATTCCTGATGATTCAGTAGAAAGGACACAACTTATAGCATCAGATGGTGGATCTTGTGTGTGAAGGTCGGAGGATACATCTGGGATATTCTCATGATCTTCAGATGTATCTGGTGTGATACAACCATCACCTGCTGTAACATGTGATGATATCAGATGTTCCTCTGAGCTCCTGGTGTTGCCATCTGTGAAGGATAAAACACATTATATAATGCAACATTGATGGTGGTAAGAAAACTCTGAACACTGTAGTTCAGCAATCCGGGTACATGCAGCATTTCTTGTCTGCCCATGGTGGCTATGACTTTCCTGCTTACCATAAGGTTCTGTATTATTACTGATGTAACATCTCAGTCTCCTCCTCCGAGGTCCTGGTGAGCAGTATTCCTGACCCTCATAGCTCCCACCTTCCAGCTTTTCTTAGTCTAAGATGACAACACCAGGAGCTCAGAGGAACATCATCATCACATGTTACAGCAGGTGATGGTTGTATCACACCAGATACATCTGAAGACCATGACAATATCCCAGATGCATCCTCAGACCTTCACACACAAGATCCTTCATCTGATGCTATTACATGGGTCCTTTCTACTGAATCATCAGGAACTGATAAGAACACAAAGTCATGTTTAGAAAGTGGGGAGCATTTTGTTCTTAAGATCTTGTTATACATCAGAGAAGTCACACAGGAGAGAAACCATTTTTTGCGTAGAATGCGGCAATGTTTTAGTAAAGTTCTTACTTGTTAGACATCTAAAATTCACATAGGGAAAAGAAATTTTCATGTTCAGAATGTGGAAATTGTTTTCCCGCAAGTCGGCTCTTGTTGTATCTGCGAAGAACACACGGGAGAAGCCATTTACATGTACAGAATGTGGGAAATGTTATAGTGTTACTCAGCGCTTACTATACATGAAGACTTCACACTGGGGGCAAGCATATTCATGTTCGAATGTGGGAAATTTTTTTCCAAAACTAGATCTTGTTATACATCAGAGAAGTCACACGGGGGAGAAGAATTTTGGTTCAGAATGTGGGAAAAGTTTTAACAAGAAAACAGCTCTTGTAATAAACCAGAGAAGTCACAAAGGGGAGCTATTTTCATGCCCAGAATGTGGTAGATGTTTTAACCAGAAATCGATCTTGTAGACATCGGAGAATTCCAACAGGAGAAACTCGTTTTCATGTTCAGAATGTGGGAAAGCTTTGGATCCAATGCACAATTTGTTGACCTCAGAACTCCCACAGGGAGAGCCATTTTTGTACACATTGCGGGAAATGGTTTGCTCGGAAATCAAATCTCTTAACCATCAGAGTCCTCACACCGTGGAGAGCTGATTCATGTTATGAACTGCGGAAAATTTACCCATCAGACGTATCATTTTAATAATCAAAAAAGTCACCCAGACAAGTATGATGTCATATAAGAAGGACAGTTCCATTTTAGGAATCTACCACCAGGATGAAGGATTGTAGACAAGCACACTACATGCTGGTTTGGGCCCCTCTGTCAGGTTCTGCTCTATTTAGGTTTTAGGACCTTGTTTTTACGGAAAAAAAAAGATAAAAAAATATAAGCAAATAAGCTGATGGGGTTCGGGCTGTATAGATGTCAATAAAGTCTGCAGCCCTTGCAGAATTTTTAAAACCATTAAAAAAATAATATCTTGGTGTTATATTCCTTAACTAAGTATTGAATTTTGCCTTAATCGAATTGTAATAACTCCTTGAAATTATGACACCTGATGGTGATTTAAAGGAAATCTACCATCATGGATCTAACTTATTAAGGTAGATCCGGTGGCAGGTCTATCTAAAGTATAGTAGGATAGCTTTTAATGACTAATCCTTTAGTGAGCCGGGACACAAAAAATGCATTCATGTAGACTTGTGTGGGAACATGACATAGGTTTAATATTCCCACACCGGCAAATTCTTAGAAAATTAACATATTGTAATTTAATGTTTTTTAAAGTCTCCATCAGTTCTTCTATGTATAATTTGGTTGCCTGTGGATTCGACCATAAACTCATCCTGACTATGGTTGTTTGGTCTTCCTGTCTGGTTGGAAATTTCTTAATTGAAATCACCAAGGAATTTGATCTTCCGAAACATAAAAAGAATGGATAAAGTGGATTTTTGTCCATGGAAATAATAGATGTCCCCTCGAAATAAAACCTTACCCATTTTTGAAGACCCTAACGAGGACTAGTCATCTGCCCCCAGCAGTAGAGCATCCAGATGATAGCGGACATGAGTAACATATAAGTCCATAGCAATATTTCTCCCCGTTAATCTGGAACATCAAAATCGATTTAAAGGTGTTGTACCTGGCCAATCACAGCCATGCTTAGTTGCTTGGGAATAAAGCTACATATTGGCTTTGGAGCCCATCGATCAACATATCCGAGTTGGGTGGAGATGCCTGAAAGAGGACACCTTACCTTAAGTTCACGCTGCTCATCTAGGTATAACAGAGAATTTTATCAGCGATTTTTCCATAGGAATGTTTGCTGATCATTCGTCCCTTTGTTCTTGGTAGAGAAAATCTTGTTCTTTTGTCTTCTTTCTTTCTTTAGACCTTGTTTTCTTATCTTTTACCTAAAGATATTATTTTCCTTTTCTCTCAAAAAAAAGACCTTGTCTTCTAATTTTCTCACTTCTCTCCCATTGGCCAGTTTGTCCAGAGGGGGGAATATGGCATGACCTACCAAGATTGACGGCTCCTCTTAGTAAGGTTGGTTGTGTGTGGTAAAATTACAATCAATGAACAGCATAACAAATCAAGGTTACAAACCGAAACTCGATTACACAGAAGAGGAACTAAAAATAATTTTTGAAATAGCAATACTGTTTAAAAAGGGGACACTCCATTCCAGCAGAAGACCATGCAAGTGGAAAAAATGCTGAATAGCCAAAACTGTTTTTTTGGCACAGCTGGAATTAGTGGGGAACTATTTAAGAAAAACCTGCTAGAAAAGTGACACGGGTGTGCTCACTGTGCTGAAACTGGGTGCCATAGGACTAAATGTTCGTGTGAAAGAGGTAAAACCGTTGACCACCAGAATTGAATGGAAAATTTTTTTGAGTCTTATGAGAGACCAGTCTGTATTTCCATGTACTTTTGGTAAACCAGAGCAACAGTCACCAAACAAGACAGGTCTTTGATATGTTGTCCAAACTGGTCTGTAATTGAATGATGGTGATAAGGCACATCCTTCACATTTTCATATCCAGTCTGAAGTGTAACAAGAATCAGAGCACAGAATTCATTTACTTTGCCTTAAGAAACTATTCCCTTCAGGGTTGAACTGAGACAACGTGATACAGCACGAACAATACATGCACGTGTAATGACATCAGTACTATATCAGGATGTCAACAGATGCATCACCACCAAAGAGGAATTCACACACCGTTTTGGGATTTTACCATCACTATAGAGGCAGTTTACCATTGCAAGACAGGAGGCACTGTACACCTAGAGGAGAGGAGGTTTTACCATCACATAGACAGGAGGCATCCACTGCACCAAGAGGAAAGGTGGTTCTACCATCACATAGACAGGGGGTGTCCTCTATACCTGGAGGAGAGGAGGTTTTACCATCACCATAGACAGAGGGCATCCTCTGCACCTACGGGAGAGGAGGTTCTACCATCACCATAGACAGGGGGCGTCCTCTACACCTAGAGTAGAGGAGGTTCTACCATCTCATATACAGAGGGCATTCTCCACACTTACGGGAGAGGTGGTTTCACATACCATAGACAGGGGGAATCCCCTACACCTACGGAGAGATGGTTCTACCATCACCATAAATGGCATCTCTGCCCTAGGGAGAGATGTTTCTACAACAAAAAGAGTGGGGCATCTTTTACACCTACAGGTAGGGCGGTTCTAAAACTAGTAATCCTTTAACTAGTGGAGAGGCGTTCTACCAATACCATAGACAGGGGCATCATCTACACTAGAGGAGAGGAGGTTTTACCATTGCCATAGACAGGGGGCATCTGCAGAGACCCTGCCTCTGACTCCCAGCCTCCCCTGCATCACCTGCCCCCATTCCTGCTCCAGCAGCCCGCGTGTGCGTCCCCGTATCGAAGATTAAAGGCCAGCGCACTGCTAATCGGTTGCTGGCCATTTCAGGAATTTGAAAAAGCCAGCCTCTCCCAGCATTCCCAGCCAGATTGTGCCTAGTGCACATGAGAAAGTATCTCATGCGTTGTGGTGTGTTTCTGATTCCCGTTGTGACCCCGGTTCCGTTATTGACTCTGATCCCGTGCTGTTGTCTTGATCTTCCGTAGTCCCCGACTCTGATCCTGTGCTTCTGTCTCGACCCCCTTCCTGTGCTGACCACGACCTTGCTTATGATTCTGTACTTCGTTGGTCGCCACCGCTGACAAAGTCGCGCCTGTGGAACAACATGATGGTACCAATGCAGAACAAGTCCAACACTGTTTGCAGCAGGGTCTGGTGAAAAACCGGGTACGGACTCAGTCCTAGGTGTCGGCTTACGTCATCGTCCCTGGTGTTAAAGAGGATCATGTCAGGGTTCGGGGTGAGTGGACCCTCTGGACCACCGCGGAACATGGTACTAGCTGACACCTGGGACAGAAATAAGCAGGCACTGGTCTTCACCAGGCTGCGGCAGGGTGCCACCAGGTCGTTCACAGCCCGCGTGGCAGCAAGTTTACAGTACTGAATCGTAGTCCAGGCTTGTTGTCAGAAACAGGCTTGTAGTCAGGGCAGGGGGGCAGAGATGCAAGATCAGTGTACAGTTCACAAGTCAGCAAATAGGATAGGAAAGGAAACAAGAACGACAAAGACAAGAAAAACACAGAACACAGAGGGAGCTTTCGCTTCTTGAAAAACAGCTCAAAGATTCGGTAGGGAATCATGGGAACAGCGGCGTTTGATGGAAACCAGAAGTGCCAGCGGCAATCAGCGGTGCGCTAACCGGATGGGAGCAGCGTGGGGAGAGGTGATTGCAGGCCGGGGGGAGCCGCACACGGAGCCGGGCCAGGGTTTGCCTGCAATCCGTGACATGGATGCGAGGGCACCAGGGACAGAACACATGCCCCCCCTTCGGCCTCTCCCTCTCTTTGTCCCAAGAAAACCTCCGGTCCGAATATCTCTTCTGGCTCCCAGATCCTCCTCAGGCCTGAACCCCTTCCAATCTAAAGGAGACTGTTTACCTATCATGGTCTTCATGTCCAGACACCCTTACCTCAGAGACATCTGGGAGTCAGCCTCAGGAGGAGGAGATTGCAAAGAGAAGCGGTTCAAGATAACAGGCTTTCAGGAGGGAAACAAGGAGGTCGGGATGCGCATGGATGAAGGAAGTGGAGTTTGAAGGCCACATGGGTTGATGCCATTGATAACTTCAAAGGGAACGGGAAGCAGGGGCCAAGCTTGTAGCTTGGTATCTTCAGCCAACATATCTGGAGATAACCACACCTTGTCACCCAAGAGAAGACAGGCGTGCGTCGCTTCTGTTCAGCTGAGTCTGTGTGCAGTCTGTGGCACGGGGAAGAGACTGGCAGGGTCTTGACACAGATACTCTACCGCCGGGACATAGGAAGGAGTAGACAGCGGAATAGGAGGCTGAGGATTCGTCCGTAGACCACAAGAAAGGAGCTGCGCCAGCAGACCCAAGAGACCAAGGAGTTATAGGAAAAACTCAGCCAAGGAAGCAAATCAGCCCAGTTAACTTGACAGCAGAGACAAAAGTGGTGGAGGTAAAACCCAAAGTCTTTTTCACCCTTTTACTGACCATTCGACTGAGGGTGGTAGGCAGAGAAAAAGCAAATTAACTTGCAGCTGGTTACCAAGGACACCAGAACTTGGACACAAAAACTGGACCACTCAGTGAGTACAATGTGCAGCGGAAGTCCAAGCAGTCAGAAGATATGCTTGAAGAACAATGCAAGCCGTGGAGAAGACGGAAGACCTGCAAGTGGAACAAAAGGGCCATCTTGGAAAACTGGTCCGTCACCCCAGATGACAAGTATGCCAGAGTAGAGAGGCAGATCAGTGAAACAAGTCCATTGCCACGTGGGACCATGGGCGACTGGGTATCGGCAACGGAAAGTAACAGTCAGCGGTTTGAGACGAGAGGCTTGTTGGGGCACTGAAAGAGCAGGATCCACAAAATCCTGAACATCTTGGACCAGACCTGGCCACCAGTAGTAGCGGGAGATGAGAGCCACGGAGCATTGCCTAACCAATCGTGAAGAATGTCCCAAAGACAGAATCCTCTTCTGGAGTGCAGGTCTGACATACGTCTTGTCAGAAGGTAACTGACGAAGATTCACGGGAGCGGCTTCAAAAAGTTGTTCAGGAGAGATGATGCTGAGGAACCGGCTCCTCTCAAACGACATCCGAAGCATGGGACAGTGCATTAGTCTTGATATTCTTGTCCACAGGGGGAAATGGATCAGCAGGGATTAGGCGCTGGGCTGTTTGGAGGCAAAGAAGGTTCTTGTGGTCTGTGTACACAACACGGGATGAAAGCTCCCCCCAGCAGATACCGCTACTCCACAGAGCCAAGTTTAATGGCCAACAGTCTCTGTCCCCAATAAAATAATTCCTACTCGCGGAAGAAAAAAGTCCTAGAAACGAAACCACATGTGAGAGTGTGGCGCATGGGCCATTTCTGTGGAGCACAGCTCCAGCTCCTACGGAGGAGGCATCCACCTCAGATTGAAAGGGTTTCTGTCTCAGGCCTAGTGAGAACAGGAGCCGAGGCAAAAGCGGACTTCAACCTGGAGAAACACCTCTTCAGCTGCAGGAGACCATCACGGGGATTGACACCTTTCTTGGTAAGTGCCACGATGTAGACACCAGCATGGAAAAGTGTGGAATACAATGCCGATAATAGTTTGCAAAACCCAGGAACCTCTTCATGGCTTGCAGGCCTTCTGGGCATGCCCCTGTAGAATTGCCGACAGTTTTTACCAGAGCCACCACAAGCGGTGACTTGTTGCGGGTGGTACTACCATGTCATTCCACAGGCAACTTTGTATGGTAAGAAGGTGGGGATAGGGAGGAGGTCAAGAAGGCAGGTACAGGATCAGAGTCGGACGTAGCGGCAGGTCAGGACAGGCAGCCAAGGAGCGAGGTCAGGACGGAATCGAGGTCACAACGGGAAATCAGATAATCGCACTGGGCAACAGACAAGCTTACTCTAGCTATGAGCACACAAGACCAGCCAGGGTGTGCAGGGATAGATGGAAATGTGATGATATCAGATGTTCCTCTGAGCTCCTGGTGTTGTCATCTGCAGAGAATAAAACGGATTATATAATGTAACATTGATTGTTCATAGTTTCATAGTTTATACGGTTGAAAAAAGACACTTGTCCATCAAGTTCAACCAAGGAAGGGAAGGGATTGGATGAGGAAGGGATTTAGGGGAAACAATTCTATATAACATAACCATCAATGTTATTTAGGTGTAAAAAGGCATCTAGACCCTTCTTAAAGCTCTCTGCTGTCCCTGCTGTGACCAGCGCCTGAGGCAGGCTATTCCACAGAGTGACAGTTCTTATAGTAAAAAAGCCCTGTCGCCTCCGGTGATTAAACCTTGTTTTCTCCAGACGGAGACAGTGCCCCCTCGTCTTTTGATTTGATCTAATCTGAAACAACTTTCCACCATATTTTTTATATGGACCATTCATATATTTAAATAAATTAATCATGTCCCCTCGTAGTCGTCTCTTTTCCAGACTAAATAAATCTAGTTGATTTAATCTTTCCTCATAACCAAGACCCTCCATACCCCTTATCATTTTTGTGGCTCTACGTTGAACCCTCTCCAGCTCCAGGGCATCCTTTTTATGGACCGGTGCCCAGAACTGGACAGCATATTCCAGGTGAGGCCGAACCAGTGCCTTGTACAGGGGTAATATTACATCCCTATCACGAGAGTCCATACCACTTTTGATACACGACAAGATCCTACTAGCTTTAGAGGCAGCTGATTGACATTGCATGCTGTTATTCAATTTATGATCTACTAGTACCCCCAGGTCCTTCTCAACAAGGGACTCTCTACCTGTAGGAAACATCCAGAGACTGAATTCCTTCTTTCCATACATATAATGAAAGGACGTGTGGATTTAGTCCTGTCTATTACCTGCTGATGGAAGAGAATCTCTAGGGTGAGCTGGAAGATTCTCTCCACCATCTTGTTACTGTCTTTGTCCATTGTCTGAACCTGAATGCAAAAAAAATTAGCCAGTGGTAAATCCGACAAAATTCCATGTAAACGATAGTTGGAGATAACCAGTCGCTGATGTTTTAAAAAAAACTGTGAAAAGGTGTCTTGCAACACTTTAATGGCGCCAATAGCAAATCTAGACCATACGGCTATGACTGGTTAATTTGTAAACATTTCTAGGCTCCATAATGTCAGAGAAGACTGGTGTAGGAGGACTAGAGTATGGCAGCTCCTGTTCCTTTATTCATCCTCTTCCATGATCATAAAACTGAATTACATCAAGAGCTTTAATGTTCGTGTCGATCTGCCTTCAGGGCCAAAATCCCTCCTGCTGGTCAAGAGATCTGAATCGGCTTCTGGTGGCGGGTGACTAATGAGCACAGACATAATCTGTGACCTACAAATTATTACCAACTTTGACCTCAAAATAATAATAATTATTATTATTTATATAGCGCACACGGATTAGGCAGCGCTGCAACAGTTATAAGATTCGAAAGCTGAACCAAGATGGCAAGTTATTCCCTATCACATGAGGATCAAACTGCTAGACCCCCACCTATGAAGAGATGGGGGCTTCCAGGAATCGATAAATCTCCCGTTAGTGAGAACGGGATCCCCATTCCCCAGATTACTGGCACTAGCACTGTTCTCGTGATGCAGTTGCTGTTGTACCTTCACTGATCAGCCAGTTATTCTCTTTCCTGTGGATAAGGAATAAGTGGAAAACTTTGCACAGCTCCGTCTTAGGATGAATGTGCCCCCGGCAATCCTGACGGACAACACCGGTGACTACACACCCACCTACCCCTGCAGAGCTGTGCCCTAGATATATGTGACAGGACCTGTGATGATGTCATAGTCATGTGACCAGCCCCATGTGTGGGAGGAGTCAAGTGTTGCTGCTGGAGAAGCTTTACGTGAAACACTTCTGTCTTAGCCAAACATCATGTAAAACAATGGGATTTATGTGCATCATTTAATATACTACAGAGAAAACTAAAACAAGAAAATAAAATTAAATTAAAAACCAGCTTCCATTGTGAATGTTTCTGTAATGTATTAGCTTCTTCGCTCCTTCTTTTATAAAAATTAAGTACTGTATATACTCAAGCAATTAGAACAATCCTTACGAGAGATTAACAAGTTCTTAAAAGCATTGACATTTCTAAAACATCCTACAGTGTTTTTAAAACCTGATAAAGGCTTGATGCACATGAATGTGTAAAATGATATTTTTTCAAGTCCAACTTCCATCAGTTTGGCTTCATTTTTACATTGTTTTACTATTTTTAACAGGCATGTGGCATCCGTCTGGAATCTTGCCGTAATTTTACAATAAACTTAGTGTTAGGGTTGGGTAACACTGAAGACAGGGGATAGTGTGCCCTGAGCTCGCCCCAACCGCTGTCCCTTCCTATAGCAGCCCCCTTGCTAAACAATGGGGCGACTACTTGAAGACTCGGAATACACTAGTTAAGTGCGGGAAGGGAACAACGCGAACAGACTAACAAACATAAAACACAAAGGCCGAGGTCACATGTACCGCTAGGCGTCCGTTCATAACGCGAAGCTAGCACACAGGGGGAGGTCCTCGGCCTGAACGCACATGCGTTTCCAGGGAAACACATGGGATTGATAAGACGATCGCATGCGTTTCTCTGGAAACCCACTTGCGTTCAGGTCGAGGACCTCCCCCTGCGCGCTAGCGGTACGTGTGACCGCGCCCAAAAGAGAGGTAAACTAGCCGCAGTCACAACGAGAAGGAACGTCAAGAGCAAATTCAGTAAGCAAAAGGGTCAACATCAAAAACTAGAGATCACAACAATACAGAACACAGAGCAAGTCGATCCTATAAGCCAGTGGTGGCGAACCTATGGCACTGGTGCCAGAGGCGGCACTCGGAGCCCTCTCTGTGGGCACCCAGGCCATCACCCCAGAATGAAGTTCACCAGACAGGACTCAAAGAATCTTCATGCAGAATCTTCTTGCAATGATAGACAATTTGCTCTCCTCCTTTTAACTGCCTTGGTGTCCTCAGGAGGCTGATATGATTGAAGTTGTTAAAGAACAGGGAAATTAAATTACTGCTTAAATTGTTGCGTTGGCACTTTGCAATAAATAAGTGGCTTTTGGTTGACGTTTGGCTCAGGCTCTAAAAGGTTCGCCATCACTGCTATAAGCCGAGAGCAAGCGATTAAGGGACTTCAAACACTGGCACAGGTGACTAGTGAAGCTGCAATTTATGCAGCCAGAACCCCACCTCCAGAACCTGATAGGAGTTGGACAACTTCTGGGAATTAACCCCTCATGGTGCAAAACAACAAAGCACAATAGCAGGCACCATGCAGAGGTACCACAACTCCCAGAAGTCCAGAACACAACCCCTAAACAGCGCAAGGTCTTAGCAGTCGCTGCCTGGAGAGTGTGCCAGAGACCGCTGGTAGTGGATGAGAGGTGGAGATGTGCAGAACGCTGCTAGCAGCACCAGAAGCATGGGAGGAAGGACCACAAGTCCCAGCGTTCTCCCCTGCGAACCTGACACTTAGTGACCCTCAAGACTGTATACTAGCAATAACCACATCCCATATTAGATACAGGCAGTCCCGAGTTTATTACCTGCTTTTAGGAAGCTTGTTAACCCTTTGAGAGCTTCAAAATATTTTTTTGAAAAATGGAATTAAAATTTTAAATCGTCTAATTTTGTCAGTAATAAATAATAAATTCACACTTTCACAAACGATAAAAGGAGAAAACCCATCTTAAAATTTGTTATTCCTCCCTTGTACAGAGACACCCCACGTGTAGAGCGTACAGCGAGGCGCAGAAGGGAAGGAGGGCCATGCAGCAGCCAGTTTTGTCCTACAGGATATATTGGGGCACATTTACAAAGGGTCCGAATCTCGTTTTTCCGAATTTTTCCGATTTGCCCCGGGATTTTGGCGCACGCGATCAGATTGTGCCGTAAAAATAGCACTCACATACACCGGGACGGAGGAAGTGAATTCCGCCGGACTTCAGCACAGCAGAGACACCTAGTGGACATTGGGCGCACGACCTTAGTGAATTTCGGCAGAACCCGAATCAGCGTCGGAGAACGCGCCACTGGATCGCGACTGGACCGGGTAAATAAATCTGCCCCATTGTTTTTTGTTTCTCAAATGGAGCCATTTCATGAGCTACAGAAAAGTAGAAAAAACATTAATTCTGTAAGTTTCTGACTTTATGGGTTGCTGTTTGTAATAAATAAAATGATGGATTTATGATGGAGACCTTCAGCTATGGCAGTCTATTCAGTGTCAGGCAACTCTTCCTTTGAGGTCATATTAGGTTTTCATGATATTTATTTCCCTCCATTTGGGGACCTTTTATAATATTTGTTTCTCAGCTCTTGTATCAGGGTGAAGATTTTAGGAATATTACTGCTCCAGAGATGTATGAGAGAAGAGAGAGACGTAAAGTAGTCTTGACTACAGGTAACCGCCCAGGTGAGTACATTTCAACTTTCTAACCAGAGCCATGGTTAAGATTATATTATACAATCTATTGTATTCTTTGCAGATGACCATTCCAGGAGCTGAGAGAGACATCTGATATCTTCACAGTTTAAAATGAGCGATCCTTATATAACACAAGATACATTTGAAGAGCAGGACAATAATCTTGATGCACCCTCATGCTTTTGCAGCAACAATCTATCATCTCTTCCCATAAATTGGAGAAATTATCTTACAGTATATGCCCCATGCACAGGACTGTTGGGGGGCGTATGTACATCCCCCATAGATGGGAATGGCCGCGCAGAGCATTAAGGTACCGCACGAGTACCACTCTGTACAAGGGGAAAAGACAGGACATGTCCTATCTTTCCCTGTGTAACGCCGCCGTGCGCAGTGTATCTCTATGGAGAGGGGATGGGATGCACCGTACATGTGGCTGCTTGGCCACGGCCAGGTCACACGATCGTGTGCATGTAGCCTATGAGTTATTATTACTTTACACAGTTGACATGGCTGATAAATCTTATATGGGGGTATTATTACCTCACACACTGTATATATGGCTGATAAATCTTATATGGGGTATTATTACCTCACACACTGTAGACATGGCTGAAATCTTACCTCATGACTTCCTGTAGTCACCTTGTCTTCTCATGCATTGGCTCCATCTCCTGATAAGGGGCCCCCAGTTGTAAGCTGGGGGACGCATGGTATCACAGCCCCCCCTCCCCCCTTCTGTCATTAGCTAGTATATGTGAGTTATAGCTTCAGTGATTTGTAGGAGTTAGGTATGTATAGGGTTAATAGAGATAGTATAAGAATGGTATGTGCTGTTGCTGTGGTAAATGTGAAGTTTTATTTCCCTAGTACAGTAGTTGGTACAGTCTTCTTTGGAAGCTCCCAGTTGCTGGGCAAAACATCTGGAACTGAACAGCTGATTGGCAGTTGTTTTCAGGCGGGAAACACAGAAGGTAATAAATGAAAGGAATCTGCCTGGTCAAGCAGTTCATCAGGTGAAGCTGGTGAGAGTTCTTCAAGTCCAGCTAGAAAAGAAGAAACAGTTATCATCCCGCCCCCCCCCCTCCCTTTATTTTATGTATTATGTAATTAGTAGTGGGATTTAGTCACCCAGTCATTGCTGCGTGGACTGGTTTATTAATTTTAACTTGAGAGTTATTACATGAGTTGGAATTGTTATGGTGGTTTTTAAAGAATATTTATTTAATTGATTATTTATTTATTTAAATGAGTATATTATTTATTAAGTTATTTATGTAACCCATAATTAACGCCGCAGCCAAAATTGTTCCAAAAAGTCGTTGTTGTGTATTTATTTAGCATTAGTATCAGTGGGGCTTGTGATACCATGCACTGACTGTAGACATGGCGGATACATCACATTTAACTCCTCTATAGTGCAGCTTCTTCATGGCTCCCGGTGTGCTGGAGCTGCGTGATAGGGAGGACAGTGTCTGAGGACAGATATCTGCCATTACTGGGTGGACATGTATGCCACACACTGGTGAGAGAGGAGAAGTGCAGGCAGGGAGGTCACATGATGAAATGATGATAAGTAATCTGTCTGCATTATTTCTAATATTCTCTAATAATCTAATCTCTCAGTGTATATGTCCTCCATGTTAGTACAATGTATTGACCAAGTTGGGTTTGTCACCTCCATCCTTCCTCTGTATGAAGTCTTATGTAGTGACCCTGCAACACCCCTAAACAATCGTAGTCATGGCTAGTTGCTAGAGGAGTTCATTTATCGGGCTGACTGTTCGGCCACCAATATGTCTGGGTCAGGTGGCCAAACCTCAAACTTGAACAGCGGGTCCTCATCTCTACTAGTCACCTCTGAGTCTACCGATCCTGATATAATCAGCACATCACTGCCGGTCACTGATCTCATCCTATGGCCCCTCCCTGTACATGGAGTCTGCTATTATTTATATGGCTTCAATGTCTGTGTTTGGCCTCATGCACACGACCGTATATACCACGTCCATGGGTTAGCCTCAAAAACGCAGCTAGCTCACAGCCCCATTGACTTCTATTATGCACGGTGCAGGGAGAAATGGTGTGCTTGGGCGACCACAAATTATAGAGCAGGTCCTATTCCTGCCCCGATTTGCAGCACAACTGCTCTGCCCGGCCAAAAAACATGTGTGCATTTAACCTTTTTGTGTACTTATGACACTTATTATTACCTTACATATATTGTAGCCATAGTAATTGTTTTATATATGTTCCTCTGCCTGATAAATTCATCCTGGGGCTGTTTTCTATAGAGCTCATGGCAAGGGAGTGGGTCGGCGAGCTCGCTGCAGCCAGTAACTTTACACAGATGAATAGTCCTTGGCTGCGTCTATGTCCTACCTGGCATAGAAATAAAACATGGTGCAGCCACCTGCCGAATACTTCAAGAGCACTGGCGTATGATAAATATGGGCGCTAGCACATGGACAGAGATTGGTGGGGGTCATTCTCCTGTGTCCACTGTGTATATTCCATCTGTCAGGAACCAGGGGTTGTGGATCCACAGGACCACGACAGACAATGACGTAAGCCAACACCTGGGAGCGGAGTCTAAGTGGCACCTGGTTTTCACCAGAGCCCGCTACAAAGTGGGTTGGACTTGCTGCGGCATTGCACCACCAGGTTGCTCCACAGGCGTGACTTTGCCCGTGGTGGCAACGAAGGCGAGGTACAGAGTCGGCAGGCAAAATTGGAGTCATTGTCAGGCAGAAGGTCAAGACGGGCAGCATGGGATCAGAATTGGGGACGTAGCGGTAGGTCAGGACAGGGGGCAATGGATCAAAGTCAGGAACGTAGCAAGAGGTCACAACGGGAACCACACAAGCAGACAGGTAACACTTTCTCAAAGGCACAGAGCACAAAGATTTGGCAGGGAGTGAAGGGAGAGGTCAGGCTTTATTAGAAGCCCAGGAGTGGCCAACCAATTAAAGGTGCGCTGGCCCTTTAAATTTTCAGGGGCCGGCGCGCAGACCCTAGGAGACGGGGACGCACGTGCTGGACCCCCGGAAGCAGAGCAGGAGTGCAGACAGGTGAGTGAGCCTGGGAGAATGCTGGGGCACAGAGAGGGGCACGGGTGCACCTACGACCCAGGACATGAGTCACAGGAGCACCCGTGACACCATCTGGCATCCAAGGCTCCATATAGTATTAATGCTCTTCTCAGGCTTCTATAAGCACTAAGCTATATTTAAATATATTTATCTCTTCACATCACATTTTGCATTTTTTATGGGTCACCTTACTGTGGTGTTTTTTTGGGGGGAGGTTTTGTGTGGCCCTGTACTTTTTTCATGTACTATGACACAATTTTAGTCTCACGACATGCACTCAGGGTGTGGCACACACATATTTTAGGTTTTTTGCTTTGTCTGTGTTTTTGTTTCTGTCCTCCCCCACCCCCTTTAATAGTGTAGGGTGGTCCCTTCTCTGACAGCCATCAAATTTAACACTTGCCTGATGACATGTTGGGATTGCTATCCAGATTTCTTTGGTTGAAATTATCTTTGTGTGTCCTGGGCCTATTTTACTCAGCCTTAACATTTTCCCCCTTTTCTATTGCCATTTTGGAATCTGTATTCAGATTTTTTTACTTGAAAAACCTCTTCCAGCATGTTCATCACTACTTTTATGACAATTTGGGATAATAATCCTGTCTTTTGGGTTGAAATACCCATGTCTGGCCTTAAACACATCCACAAAAGTCACCCAGTCCACATATCCACCCAGTGTTAAAAAAAATTGTTATTAATGTCAATTTTTGACAAATTAATTTAGATCTAATCAAATCTTTGAAAAATATTTGACAAATCTGTTGAATCATAATACTTGCTAAATTTGTTAATCTCTTCCTCATACATTTGAATTCACACAATGCATTGCATCGCATTTTTTGATGCGTTTTTGACGCATTCCAAAGGCTTCAGCGTTGATCACATGTTGAAGTAACATTGCGTTTTAACAAACGCAATGGAAACGCAATGTTACTTTAACATGTGATCAAGGCTGAACCCTTCGGAATGCGTCAAAAACGCTTCCAAAACGCGACGCAACGCATCGTGTGAATGCGCCCTTAAAGTTTTGTGAATTTTCTATATTGATCACATGGTTATGACATCATCACAGGTCCTATCTCCTACATCAGAAGAGCTGCAATTCTGACTCCTCCCATAGACCGATCACATGATCATGACATCATCACAGGTCCTTTACCCTCTAGGGTTCGGCTCCCCCCATAAATACAGAGCACATTGCTGCAGGAGGAGGTACAGTGCGGGGCCTGCAGGGTTCCTGTGGGGGGTTGTTTTCTCGTCAGTTCAGGAGGATAACGTACATCGGTTTTAGAATTACTTGATTGGATTTGTAAGGAAAATATCTTCACTGAATCGAATTGTACGTTAAAGAGTTGTTAAAATGTTTTGACGATAAAGGGAAGACAGCCTTACGTATTGGGGCACAATTACTTACCTGTCCAACAGAGTTCACCGATAATGTCCGACGATAATGCACTCTGACGAGATTCACTCATGCGCCCAATATCCTGTTCGTGTGCCAGATTTCCTGCATGTGTCGCTTCCCCGCTCAGGTTCGCTGGAGTTCACCTTCTTCTTCCTGGTGCTTGTAATTTGAAAGTTAAATTGAAAGTTGAATCAGTCGGATTGTCCAAATGCCCGCCCCCTGATTTCTGTTGAATGAAAGTTGCGCAGCTGTGCTAAAATCCAATCGCGTGTGACACAATGCCAGCGCAGACACCTTTGAAATACATGTCAAAGCTGCGCAAATCCCATAAATGGCGAACAGTCAGACGAAAGTGTGATCTGGGACCCTTAGTAAAGAGGCCCCATTGTCTCAGGCAGAAAACGCCTGTTGAAACTTGTGGGATGGAAGTATTTAGGTCCAGAGGAGAGAACCTGGGAACCTACGGACAACATTGACGCTCCTAATCTCATTTATTATTCTATTGTGACCAGAAGAAGAGGCTTTGTGTGAAGGGGACATTTATTCTGTCTCCGGTCTACGTCTATTAGCTCTGAATGCTCTTCCTAAACGGCCTTTTAAATGTTTAATTGTTTCCCCAATACATAAAGATCCCACCGATCACAAGAACATTAGACCCGTTAATTGATGGAGATGCAGGTTGACCATGTGTCCTACTGCTTCAGTCACTACGATGGGAGTGTCGGCTCTCCTATCTCCAATAATCCGATCTATGAAGACGGCTGATGGATGGCAAATGATGTCACTTATCTCAGGGTCTTCATGGGTCATGTGATTGTTTCCTAGTGAAATATGTCTGTTTGGTTTGCATTACCATAGATGCGCAGTATAAGACAATTTTCAACAAATATGTATGTGAAGGCTGTGAGTTACGTTCAGGTGACCCATAGACCATGCTTTTCTTCCAGAATATTGGAGACTGAATGGGCTCTTACTTCTAGATCTATGAAATATTCTCTAAAATGGTAATAGTTTTATTCTTATCTCACCATTGTGGTTCATAATTGCCTTGCATTGATCATTAGGTTTCCACATGTTTTTACACTGATTTTATCTCAAACATGGAGAAAAATTCTTGACAAGATGTTCAATTAATATTCAACCCATAGACATTAGGACATCCTCAATAATATGCTCAATGCTTTACCTCATTCACTTCAGTAACTGTAATTTTATACCTGGGATTTTGTACGCTTAAACAAGGGCTGATCTTTCCATTTAGGTTTGGATAATGGAGAGGGACAGGGACAAGATGGTGGAGAGAATCTTCCAGCACACCCTAGAGATTCTCTTCTATATTACTGGAGAGGTGAGAGATTGTGAGAGAGAGCCTTGCACAATGACATCAAGCAGCCTCTAATGGTCTGCGCAAATGGTCAGAACAAATCCCATGAGTGTGGTTATAAGGGCCAGATGTTCACAAGTGTTTTGCTTATGTGCAAGGCGTGGCATGTGCCAGAAAACGTTGGCAAGATTGGCAGATCATCATTAGCACCCAATGCTCTTCATGATGAGAGCATGTTCACATTGAGTACTATGTGACAGACGTACAGGGTTTTGGTGATGCCATGAAAAATGTTCTCCTGTAACATCCTCCAGCATGACCGGTTTTGGCAGAAAAATTGCACTAAAAAGACCTAGCTGTTGTCCGCTTCGTATGACGAACCGTCAGAGAGTCTATGGGCAGAGTCTGTGGACTCCCTGGACCACCGCGGGGGATAACAACACTAGCCGCAACCCAGGAGCGGAGTCTAAGTGGACTCCGGTCTTCACCAAGCCTGCCGCAAAGCGGTAAGTCTTGCTTGGCGCGAGGAGCCACAGGTCGCTCCAACGGGGCGACTAGCCCCGCGTGGCAGCCAAGGTAGGGACACAGGACCACGAAGGCAGACCTCGGAAGGACGGCTGCAGGACCTCAGGACCTCCATAGGATTACAGGACAACCACAGAATTACAGGACTGCCACAGGATTCCAGGACCGCCACAGGACTACGGAACGGGAACACCACAGGACACGGAGGCGTTGGAAATGCTCAGGAATCACGGAGGTGTCTGGAAATGCTCAGGAGGATTTCGCTTCACTTAGAACGTCTTAAACGTCTTTTGGACCGGGGGCTGTTGGAGCCCTTGGAAAGCTGGAGCAGCGCTGGGAAGCTGTAGAGGCTAGAGCGACTCTTGGGAGCCACAGGACAGCACTAGGAAGCTACGAGGCTGGGATGCCACTTGAGTACCCCCGAAGCTCGGAGGCGGAGCCACTGGAGCACACTGAGAACTGCGGAGACTTGAGTGGTTTCCTGGCACACCAAAGCAGCCTTGGAATGCCGTGGAGACTCTGAAACGGCCTCTGGAAGGCCGGTGGAACTCGGGAGCAGCCCTGGGAAGGCCGGTTGGAGACTCTGGAAGCTGCAAGACACTGAGGACACCGGGCAAAGCAGGACAGTCGGGAAGCCGGACTTGAGGTTTTCAAAACTGGACCAGATTTTTGCCAGGAACGTTGTATGGGTAGCCATGTCTGGATCACCACTATCCCACAAAGGGTATCTCAGGTCAGGGCCTCTCCAGAGAGTAAAGAGAAAGCAAATGCCAACTTAGTGCGTTCGTAGTGAACTGGAGGACATCAATTTTGATGTGCAGTGAGCACTGGGCACAAAGCTCCTGCAAAAATTGGGGTTGCCATCAATTTGTTAGGCACAAAAATTTGGGTCCAGAAATTTTCTTGAGACTGCTGGGCAATACGCTTGGAAGTCACCCATTACCTGGATGGGTCCTTGGTACTTTTAGGGGGATACAAGACCTTGCGAGTCCATGGCCGGATCTTACTGTCACATTGGGTGGGTCGAACGTCAGAGTCTATGGCAGAGTCTGTTGACTCCCTGGACCCACCGTGGGGGATACAACTAACTAGCCGCAAACCGGGAGCAGAGTCTAAGTGGACTCCTGGTTTTCGCCGCAGTCCGGGGAGCCACCAGGTCACTCCACGGGTGCGACTAGGCCCGCGGTGGCAGCCAAGGTAGGACAACGGGGAACACGGAAGGGCAGGACACCCGGGAACACAGGACCTCGATAGCAGACCTTGGACCGCAGGACCTCGGAGGGACGGCTGGCAGGACCTCAGAAGACCACTGGGATACAGGACCACCACAGGATTACAGGACCGCCACAAGATTACAGACCGCCACAGGATTACTGAACCACGGGAACACGACAGGAACACGGGAACACGACAGGACAGCGGGAACACCACAGTAACACGGGACTTCTGGAAACGTTCAGGAATCACGGAGGCGTCTGACACGCTCAGGAGGCTTTCACTTCAGTTAGAATGACTTGAAGATCCGCAGGGAATGCTGGGAGCTTCCAGAATATATAGCAGAGGCGGGATGTCAGCGCCAATTAGGAGGACGCTGGCCCTTTAAATTCCTGAGAGTCTGCGCGCGCACACCCAGTCGGAGGAGGCATGCGGCCCGGACGGAACCACAGCCTGGAGCCTGGAGGGTAAGTCAGACCGGGACGGGCAGCTTATACAGCGGAGCACGGTGGAAGAAAGTGTCACGGTGACCGCGCGATCCATGTCGTGGATCCGGGGTCACCTGACACCTTTCTTCCATTAGCTACCGGGGTGAGATTTTCAGACGCATTGTGAGACCGTATGCTGTTGCGTTGGCCCTGGGTTCCTTCTGATGCAGGGCAATGTAGGCCTCATGTGGCTGCAATGTGTTAGCAGTTCCTAATGATGAAGGAATTAATGCTATGGGACTGGTCTGTCCATCTCCTTATCTAAATGCAATCAAGCACATATGGGTCATCAGTAGCACCACATATTGTGCAAGAGTTGACTGATGCTTTACTCCCTTCTGGAGGAGATCCCTCAGTGGAATATCTTGCCACGTCATGAGGGGCAGGTCCCAAGATTAAAGGGAGGTCAACAGGAACGTTGGAGGCCTACGTAGACACTACTGAGTCTCATTTCTTGTCTTGAGGCATTTCCACTGAAGTTGGAGCAGCCGGATATTTGATTTTCCACTTGATTTGATTCTCCTTTTATTCAAGTTTTGATCATTCCAAATACACCTACATGGGATATCATTTTGTTTCTGATTAATTTGTGTGTTTATGCTTCTGAGCATTTCACTATGTAATTAATAAAGAATGAAACTGGAATATTTCATTCATTGAGATCTTAGAAGTGGTTTTTTATTGTTCACGTTTGTTCTTTTTTGGGCAGTGTTTAAATGGAATTGTGAGCTTTTTGTCACGGTGCTCCTGCGACCCATACTTGGTCGCGGGCTCATCCATTCCCCTCTGGTTCGCAAGCGTGGTGTCCGTGGCTTTTTAATTGTTCTTGTTTAGGCACCATCGAGATCCTCTGCCTCTATTGTGCCAACCCCGGAACTCTACTTCAGACCTTCCCACATTGTCCTCACGCCCAGGAACACAGCCACCTAGGGTTCTTGGGAGAAGCATCTCTAGGTGAGATAAACCTTCTCCACGTCGAACATACCTGTCTTTCCAGCTCCGGGACGGGGTAATCAGTTTCCAGCCCTTGTCTTCCTGGATCCGATTCGGCAGGAAACTTGTGGATGTTGCCCTGTCTCTCCAGTACCCCGTTTCTGTGGTCCGTCTCAAGAAGCTGCTGGTCATTTCGTCAGTCAGTGGCAGATTCTCAAGACCCGATTCGGTACTGCACTGAACCCCTATGCCTAAAGTGGGGGTCTTGACAAGGAGAGACTTTCCTTTTACATGCTAACCTGGTGCACTCTTCATTTTCTGGGTCTCCGTGGGTTGCAGGGCCACGCACCGGGGCTCAACCGGCAGACAGGTGAAGTTCTTCGCTGGGGACCGGAATGACAGTCAGTTGTCTGGACCTTGCCTCCCATCTCCACCGTCTCGCTTCCGAAGTCCTCCAAGTCTCTGGTGGGTCTCCCCACTCCATATGTGGACTGTGCTGATATTTTTTGGAGAAACAAGCAGACTTTTCCACTGCACTGCCGCTACGATTGCTCTATTGACCTGCTGCCAGAATTCTTTGATCGCTTACATGGAGCCAGGTCTTCACCAAACTAGACCTCCGTGGGGCGTATAACCTCATCCGGATCTGCAAAGATGATGAATGGAAGACCGCCTTCAATACTTGTGAGTACTTTGAGTACCTGGTTATGCCATTTGGACTCTGTAACGCACTAGCTTTTTACAGGAGTTCGTCAACAAGATTTTCAGAGACATCCTATATACCTGTGTCGTGGTCTATCTTGATGATATACTAGTGTTCTCTATGAACTTGAGTCCCACCATCCCCGTGTGGCAAGTCCTCAGTTTTGTTTAAGAGCCAATCGCCTTTCAGCCAAACTCGAGAAGTGCCAGTTCCACCAAGAGAGGTTTCCCTTTCTGGCTATATCATCTCTGTCTGCGGGTTTCTCAGTGGCCTCACCATGTAGACTGCACACAATAAAGAGATTCCTGGGCATTGCCAATTACTCCAACAGTTATCCTGCACTTCTCCTCTCTTGTAACCCCATTGTGACGCTGACCAAAAAGAACGCCAATCCCGACTCTGGCCCTCGGTCCAGTGATGAAGTCTTCTCTATTGAAGTCAGCCTTTGCCTCGACCCCAGTTCTCCACCGGCCTGATACCGAAGAAGCCATTCCAGCTGGAATTGGTGTGCTTTCATATCATCGTTCTTACTGGTGGCCTGATCTGGTCAAGGACGTCGAGATTTTGTAGTTCGCTTCCTGTGCCCGAACAATTCGTCACGTTCTCAACCTGCAGGTCTGCTCTTGCCGTTGCCGATACCCAGTTGCCCGTGGACTTACATAGCCATGGACTTTATTACTGATCTCCCATCTTCTTCCGGTAATACATTCCTCTGAGTACTAAATGATCGGCTTTCCTAGATGTCCCATTTTGTTCCTCTGCCAGGTCTGCCGTCAGCTCCATGTCTTGCCAGTCTGTTCTTCCTGCACATCTTCCGGCTTCATGGACTTCCCCTGCACATTGTCTCGACCGTGGGGGTCCGTTCGCATACCGTTCTGGCGATCCCTGTGGGGTCAACTTCAAGTGAAGCTGGACTTCTCAACTACATACCATCCGCAGTCCAATGGACAAGTTGAGAGGGTTAATCGGTCCCCGCCGACAGGATGACTGGTCTACTCTGCTGCCATGGGCTGCATTCTCCTACAAATCCCTGGAGTCTGAGTCTGCTGGTGCCACTCCTTTCTTTATTGTTTATGGACCACATCCACGCCTACCTCTTCTCCGTGTCTACTGATGTTCCTGCTGTGGAAAAGTTGGTGGAAGACCTTAAGTCCATCTGGGAACAGACTTGTCAATCTCTACTTCAGGCGTCCACCCGCAGCAAGTGTGGCTCTCCTCCAGATATGTCTGGCAGAAATTTCAAAGCTATAAACTTGGACCGCGTTTCCTGGGTCCCTATGAAGTACTGCGCCTTCCACCCATCATGCGCATCCTGAACTCCTTCCATGTCTCCCTCCTGAAGCCAGTCATCTTGAATCGCTTCTCCCGACAGGTACCACCCCTGCTAATGAGGCTGATGCAACTGCTGTCTATGAGGTAAAGAGGTCTTGGGTATGAAGTTGGGCAGAGGAACAAGCGGTCTTTCTCGTCAACTGGAAGGGGTTCGGTCTAGGAGGGAGGTCCTGGCGAGTCACAACGGAGAACACCAGAAAATACATGAAATGATCGCCTGTGGAGATTTCTCCACCCAAGAAGAGGGGAGGCGTGAGTGGGGGGGCGGAGGTCATGGTGTTTCCTGTGACCCATACCTCAAGTTGCGGGTTCACCTGTGCCCATCTGTGGTTCGCAAGCGCTCTTACTGTCCCCATTCCTGGTCCTCTGGTGTGTTGTGTGCGCATATCTCTCCCAAGGGCGCGTGCACCGCCCGCTTCAGGCCAGGGCTTGTCTATATACTGACATACATATACCATCCCTGCATAAAAATGGAGATCTACCGGTAATTGCTTCATAATTTAATGAGGGGGCGGTCAGAGATGGTTATCAAGGCCGATATGCCCGGGGTCTAAGGGCCCCAAATAACTAAATATATGCCCACGTTCATTATCTCAACAGATGACAATTGGTAGTAGTGGTGCAGTTGCTATGACAACACGACATGGAGGCAATGTAGATGGTAACAGTATATGCCAGTCTTTACTGAAGATAAGTAATTCCAAACAGCCCAACAAGATACAGCACCTAGTGATGGGTTAAAACCACCAGGCTCATGCAGGGCAACAATATGTGAATATGGCTTTGTAGAAGGTAGAGTGATTACAATACACCTCCCAGTGATTGTGTAACTCTGGGATAACCACGCCTCTTAACTCTAAAAAATCAGGTTAAAGGTGGAGTGTGATAGGTGACTGGCTGCCTGGAAGCATTCACAAGTTCAGTTTTCCAGATGGAATGAAAAAATTAATGGGTGTGCTCAATGTTTGTTACACCCATTATCACCTCCTAACCACCCGAGCTGATCACTGTTCCTCATCATAAAAACACATACTCATCTTTTAAATTTCCTCGCAATAGCTCCCTTCTGTCTTGCTGTATGTACCAGGGTCTGTAGGTGATGGACATCATGTGATGATGTCAATCTCTGCCTGTCAGCTTCACTGCTACACAGCTGAAGCAGAGGAGCGAGAATTGCTGTGGGGGAATGTGGAATGGTCTGTTTTTTAATTTTACTGTGAGGGGTGCAATAATAAACGAGGTAGCTGCTGGGAAGGGAACACAATAAGAATGGGAGGGCTGCTGGAAGGGGTCCACAATAACAGGGGGAGTAGCTGGGGGTTGGCAAAAATACAAAGGGAGCTGCTGCGGGGAGCACAATGTGAGGAGGACATTAGGGGGTGCAAATAAGTGGGGCTACAATGTGAAAGGTCAGAGTGGGACACAATGTGAGGGGGGATGGAGGGCACTAAGGGGGAAAAATACTGTGGAGTAAGGGAGGAGCAAAAAGCACGGCTCAGGCCAAAAAAATGTCTGTGTCGCGCATGGCATCTTTGTCTCTCTTTCTCTTTGATATAAGTTGGGAGTTATGCATTATGACCCACACTGCTTGTAGCTTCAAAAACTGCATCTGAAAAATCACAACATGTGGCCTGAGAACGTGGAGCAGTCAGGGAGGCTGACTCTTTATAGTAAGCTAAGCCTAATGATCCGGATCACTAAGAAGAGCCACTGGTTGATCACATGGTCATTACTCATCACAGGTCCTACCCCTCCAGCAGCACAGGCCTTCACCCTGACTCCTCCACACATTGATCACATGATCATGACATCATCACAGGTCCTTTACCCTTATACACTTTGGCACCTCCCATAAATACAAAGGAGAGCGCTGCGGGAGGAGGAGGTGCGGTGCCTGCAGGGCTTCCTGTGGGGGGTTGTCGCTAGGTCAGTTGAGGATATAACGTACGACAATTTTGGACACTTCTTGATGGGGATTTGTTAGGTGAAGGATCTTGACCTTATCGGACGCACGTTAGAGGGTTCTACAATGTGGTCGATATAACGAATACAGTCTTACGATGGTTCAGGCTGAAAATTTGGTGAACAGGGTTTATTGTGTTTTAATACATTTTCAACTCACCGTGATGTCTTAATGAAGTTTGAGTGATCTTGTGTATTGCGAGTAATGGGGCAACATTACTTAGCCAGCCCTGTCGCGATCTACCGCTGTGCGGTTGCATCGACTATGAATCACACCGTTGAATCACAAAGATCGGGCGCCCAATTCCTGTATCTGTCACTTCCCCGCTCAGGTCGCGGAGTTCACCTTCTGTTCCCGGTGTCTGGATGCTTGAAATGCGACACAATTTTAAAGTCGTCCAAATCCGTCGGATTGTCCGAAGGTCCACCCCTTGATTTGTGTCACTTGAAAGTCGCGATTGAAGGATCGTGTGATTGTTACTTGGTAACAGACCCGCAAATACATTTGTTGTTTTTGTGTTCTCATGGCTTCTTTAGAAGGTCCGAGGAAACACAACCTTCTGGATGCGCCCATATTAAACATGAGCTCCTGCATGACTGTTTAAACTGGATGGACTGTGGCGCGGACTAAAGAAACATTTGTCTGTCTGTAAGTTCCAGAACACTTTCTTTGTCTACTTATGTACCAGCAAGCATCATGTGATACAGGACAATAGATAACAGGTCAGTCTGGACCTCCGGCTACACAAGTCACTAGCATGTTGTGTCCCATGGGACTCTTCTTTCTCTTCAGTAGGGTCTCGGTTCTAGATTTAGACCATTTTCTAAAATAATAATATTCTACTCATCTCACCATCGGGGTGAATGCTCTATGGCAGTGGTGGCGAACCTATGGCACGGTTGCCAGAGGTGGCACTCAGAGCCCTTTCTGTGGGCACTCAGGCCATTGTCCCATTTCACCAAACAGGAATCAAATCCACCAAATCTTCCTGCAGTCCCAAGCATCTTAAAAATACCGCTTCAGGGCTAATTTTAAAGCGACATTCATTGGCTGTTGAACTGCGGGAAAATGAGAAGGACAGAACGCATTGTCTTTGGAGGTCCTCCTGCTGGACCCACACTGTCCGTGGAAGAGAAGCTACAATGATGGTCTGAATGCTCACCTTCTTCAACTTTATTGTGGTCTTAGGAGAGCCATACAATTGAATGATTGTGAAGAACAGGTAGCAATAAGTTACTGCTTGAAATGCCATGTTGGCACTTCATGGTAAAATAGTGGATTTTGGTTGTAGTTTGGGCACTCAGTCTCTAAAAGGTTGCGCCATCACTGGCCTATGGTATTCATCGTTTTAGTTGCCGCACGTATATCAAACCTGGTTATTCACTAGGATATTTTTCCCTTATTAATTTCTTTAAACAGGACCTCGGAGGAAGAGACTGAGATGTTACATCAGTGATAATATAGAACCTTATGGTAAGAAGGAAAGAGTTTCTAACCACAACCAATGTTAAGTTTATATTTTATAATCTGTTTTATTCTGCAGATGACAACACCAGGAGCTCAGAGGAACATCTGATATCAGAAAATACTCAAAATACTCATGAACAGCATGATTCTATTAAATGGGTTGTAGCTACACAATCATTATGGACTGTTGAGCCGAATATAGGTCATAATGTTGTATTTCAAAGTCATCACAATGGGGAGAAGTCGCATAAAGGTTCAGAATGTGGTGAAAATTATGGTGATAAAACAGAACTGGAAAGACCACAGAGAATTCATACCGAGGAAAAATCAATATCGCAAATGGAATGTAAGACATGTTCTACAGATAAAGGAAATTGTGCCAACCATCGGAGAAGTTACACAAAGCAGAAGCCATTTTCATGCTCTGAATGTAAAAGAAGTTTTAACTATAAATCAGACTTTCTTGCACATCAGAGAAGGCACACGGGGGAGAAACCATTTTCATGTTCAGAATGTGAGAAATGTTATAGTACGAAATCAGATCTTGTAAGACATTTAATAACTCACACGGGGGCGAGGCCATTTTCATGTAAAGAATGTGGGAAATCTTTCATCCAGAAATCACATCTCAGTAGACATCTGAGATTTCACACAGGAGAGAAGCAATTTCCATGTTCAGAATGTGGAAAAAGTTATTTCAATAAATCAGATCTTTTTAAACATCAAAGAGTTCACACGGGGGTGAGGCCTTTTTCTTGTACAGAATGCGGGAGATTTTTCAATGATTCACAAAATCTTAAAAGACATCAGAGAACTCACACTGGGGATTAGCCATTTTCATGTTCATAATGTGATAAATGCTTTGAGATACTGTTTTCAATCTTTACAATTTAAAAATACATAAATACATAAGATCAAAACCTGTAAACATCTATAGAAATAGTCTTACACCAATAAATGTTTTTGTTCTCATAAAATACAAAGTATATGACACGTCACAAAAATCTATAGAAACGTCACAGGATTGTTTGTGGGTTTTTTTGCAAAAAATAGTGTTTCTGCTCAGATCTCAATCTAAAATATCACAAAGATGCATAAAAAATATTTTTAAAAAAATCATATTTCATATGAGAGAGGTGAATTGAATATCCAGCCTTATACCTGCAGTGTATGTTGTGACAGTTCAGATAGGATCGAACCCAAAAGTGATGGCAAATGTCATTAGTATAGTCAGGCACTCAAGATTAGTCGGATCTCGCAGGATCTTATGCCGTATCGGTAGTTTTCTCTATGTCGGAGGACAATGGGACGCCGTGTCAGGCGTTTAGGTTTGTATTTCACTCCGTTGTTCCTACCACCGCGTGTGTTGCGTAATGGCGTTCGGAGACGCCAGCTGAGATGTATATGGCTATATCGTCTCGTTACTCGTTATCTTATGAGGTTTCTGCAATATTTTGCAGTATGTATTCGTCGCAGACAGTGGGATATATCCACCTCAATCAGTGGAATTTTGAAGTTGTTATAAATACAAAGATTGTTTCGCTGCAGATTCTTTGCTGCGGGAGCTGTCTTTGAATAGTTTGTGCCTGCGTCCAGTGGTTGATGGATAGGGTTCAATCCCATGATTATGGCTAGACGCTTTTCAGAGCGAGATGCTCCTTCCTTACCTAGAAGCCTGGAAATCTGAAGTAAAATGTGTGCTGGATTGAAATGTCGTTCCTTCATATATAGAGGATCGTTTTCTGAGGGTCCTGCGTGACCTAATGAAAGTTATATGACAAATGTGCTTTTATTTATTACTGATATGCTACTGTATTCATACCTCTTCCTGTGAACTTTAAAAACTTTAGTAAAAATGTAAGTTGAAAAAAAAAAAAAGAATGCATGAAATGTTTTACACACAAATTTGTTTTAAATATAAAAAAAAAATCATGGATGGCAAATACAGTCAAATTATGATGTCATAAAGGAGGCTCACATTTACATTTCCGTGAAACCTGTTCTGCTATGAATCTAAACTGAATCAATTTCTGCTGCTGCTGTGCAGATGGAGCAGACAACAGGTAGTTGTCAGGTAGTATAAAAGAGTGGTAATGTAGGTGGTGTCCACAGACTATTTCTCTGTTCTTATTCTTTTGGTTGTCTTGAGGCGATATTCACATATTTACAATCCACAGAAGAAGTGCAGCTCATACAGGATGGCATGCGAGATGTGGCTAGAAGGTCAGCTTTGTCAGCAGTTTCCAGAGCAAGATGCATATGCAAGGACACAGGCCAGTACACCAGGAGACATGAAGGGGTACATACGGGCACAACCTAACAGGAGGATCACTACCTCCTCTACTGTACAAGGAGAAACAGGAGAAGCAGTGCCAGAGCCTTGCACAATGACATCAAGCAGCCTCTAATGGTCTGCGCAAATGGTCAGAAACAAATCCCATGAGTGTGGTATAAGGGCCAGATGTTCACAAGTGTTTTGCTTATGTGCAAGGCGGTTGGCATGTGCCAGAAAACGTTGGCAAGATTGGCAGATTCATCATTAGCACCCAATGCTCTTCATGGATGAGAGCATGTTCACATTGAGTACATGTGACAGACGTGACAGGGTTTGGTGATGCCATGAAAAATGTTCTCCTGTAACATCCTCCAGCATGACCGGTTTGGCAGAAAATTGCACTAAAAAGACCTAGCCTGTTGTCGCGCTTCGTATGGACGAACCGTCAGAGAGTCTATGGGCAGAGTCTGTGGACTCCCTGGACCACCGCGGGGGATAACAACACTAGCCGCAACCCAGGAGCGGAGTCTAAGTGGACTCCTGGTCTTCACCAGAGCCTGCCGCAAAGCGGTAAGGTCTTGCTGCGGCGAGGAGCCACAGGTCGCTCCACGGGTGCGACTAGGCCCGCGGTGGCAGCCAAGGTAGGGACACAGGGACCACGGGAAGGCAGGACCTCGGAAGGACGGCTGGCAGGACCTCAGGACCTCCATAGGATTACAGGACAACCACAGAATTACAGGACTGCCACAGGATTACAGGACCGCCACAGGACTACGGAACACGGGAACACCACAGGAACACGGAGGCGTTTGGAAATGCTCAGGAATCACGGAGGTGTCTGGAAATGCTCAGGAGGATTTCGCTTCACTTAGAACGTCTTAAACGTCTTTTGGCCGGGGGCTGGTGTAGCCCTTGGAAAGCTGGAGCAGCGCTGGGAAGCTGTAGAGGCTAGAGCGACTCTTGGGGAGCCACAGGAGCAGCACTAGGAAGCTACGGAGGCTGGGATGCCACTTGAGTAGCCCCCGGAAGCTGCGGAGGCCGGGGAGCCACTGGAGCAGCACTGAGAATCTGCGGAGACTTGAGTGGTTCCTGGCACACCAAAGCAGCCTCTGGGAATGCCGGTGGAGACTCTGAAACGGCCTCTGGGAAGGCCGGTGGAGACTCTGGAGCAGCCTCTGGGAAGGCCGGAGGAGACTCTGGGACGCTGCGGAGACACTGGGGACACCGTGGAAAGCAGGGCAGGCGGAGAAGCCGGACTTGAGGTGGGTCAAGCCTGGACCAGATTTTTGCAAGGAACGTGGTATGAGTAGCCATGTCCACCACTATCCCACAAAGGGGTATCTCAGGTCAGGGCCTCTCCAGAGAGCAAAGAGAAAACAAATGCCAACTTAGTGCGTTCGGTAGTGAACTGGGAGGACATCAATTTGATGTGCAGTGAGCACTGGGCAACAAAGCTCCTGCAAAAATTGGGGTTGCCATCAAATTTGTTAGGCATCAAAAATTTGGGTCCAGAAATTTCTTGAGACTGCTGGGCAATACGGCTTGGAAGGTCACCCAGTACCTGGAGTGGGTCCTTGGTACTTTTAGGGGGATACAAGACCTTAGCGGAGTCCATGGCCGGATCTTACTGTCACAGTTGGGTGGGTCGAACAGTCAGAGAGTCTATGGGCAGAGTCTGTTGACTCCCTGGACCACCGTGGGGGATAACGATACTAGCCGCAAACCGGGAGCAGAGTCTAAGTGGACTCCTGGTTTTCGCCAGAGTCCGGGGAGCCACCAGGTCACTCCACGGGTGCGACTAGGCCCGCGGTGGCAGCCAAGGTAGGGACACGGGGAACACGGGAAGGCAGGACCACGGGAAGGCAGGACCTCGGATAGGCAGGACCTTGGACCGGCAGGACCTCGGAGGGACGGCTGGCAGGACCTCAGGAAGACCACTGGGATACAGGACCACCACAGGATTACAGGACCGCCACAAGATTACAGGACCGCCACAGGATTACTGAACACGGGAACACGACAGGAACACGGGAACACGACAGGGACACGGGAACACCACAGTAACACGGAGACGTCTGGAAACGTTCAGGAATCACGGAGGCGTCTGGACACGCTCAGGAGGCTTTCACTTCAGTTAGAATGACTTGAAGATCCGGCAGGGAATGCTGGGAGCTTCCAGAATATATAGCAGAGGCGGGATGTCAGCGCCAATTAGGAGGACGCTGGCCCTTTAAATTCCTGGAGAGTCTGCGCGCGCACACCCTAGTCGGAGGAGGCATGCGGCCCGGACGGAACCACAGCCTGGAGCCTGGAGAGGTAAGTACAGACCGGGGACGGGGCAGCTTATACAGCGGAGCACGGGTGGAAGAAAGGTGTCACGGGTGACCGCGCGATCCATGTCGTGGATCGCGGGGTCACCCGTGACACCTTTCTTCCATTAGCTACCGGGGTGAGATTTTCAGACGCATTGTGAGACCGTATGCTGGTGCGGTTGGCCCTGGGTTCCTTCTGATGCAGGGCAATGCTAGGCCTCATGTGGCTGCAATGTGTTAGCAGTTCCTAAATGATGAAGGAATTAATGCTATGGACTGGTCTGTCCATTCTCCTTATCTAAATGCAATCAAGCACATATGGGTCATCAGGATGCACCACATATTGTGCAAGAGTTGACTGATGCTTTACTCCACTTCTGGGAGGAGATCCCTCAGTGGAATATCTGCCACGTCATGAGGGGCAGGTCCAAGAATTAAAGGGAGGTCAAACAGGAACGTGGAGGCCTACGTAGACACTACTGAGTCTCATTTCTTTGTCTTGAGGCATTTCCACTGAAGTTGGAGCAGCCGGATATTTGATTTTCCACTTGATTTTGAGTCTCCTTTTATTCAAGTTTTGATCATTCCAAATCTACACCTACATGGGATATTCATTTTGATTTCTGATTAATTTTGTGTTTTATGCTTCTGAGCATCTTCCACTATGTAATTAATAAAGAATTGAAACTGGAATATTCCATTCATTGAGATTTAGAAGTGGTTTATTTTAATGTTCACGTTTTTTTTGGGCAGTGTTTAAATGTGAATTGTGAGCTTTTTGTCACGGATGCTCCTGCGACCATAATCTTGGTGTCGGGGCTCATCCATTCCCCTCTGTGTTCGCAAGCGTGGTGTCCGTGCTTTTTATTGTTCTGTTAGGCACCATCAGGAGATCCTCTGCCTCTATTGTGCCAGCCCGGAACTCTTAATTCAGACCTTCCCACATTGTCCTCAGCGCCCAGGAAACACAGCCACCTAGGGTTCTTGGGAGAAGCTCTTAGGTGAGATAAACATTCTCCACGTGAACATACCTGTCTTCTCAGCTCCGGGACGGGGTAATCAGTTTCCAGCCCCTTGTTCCGGATTCCGATTCGGCAGGAAACTTTGTGGGTGTTGCCCTGGTCTCTCCAGTACCGCTTTCTGTGGTCCGTCTCAAGAAGCTGTTGGTCATTTCGTCAGTCAGTGGGCAGATTCTCAAGACCCGATTCGGTACTGCACTGAACCCCTATGCCTAGAAGTGGGGGTCTTGAACAAGGAGAGACTTTCCTTTCCCTTGAGCACATCTTCAGTTCTTCTGGGTCTTCAGTGGTTGCAGCGCCACGCACCAGGGCTCGACTGGCAGACGGGTGAAGTTCTCCGCTGGGGACTGGAATGCCAGACATGTTGTCTGGAACTGCCTTGTCCCATCTCCACCGTCTCGCTTCCGAAGTCCTCCAAGTCTCTGGTGGGTCTCCCCACTCCATATGTGGACTTTGCTGATGTTTTTTCTGAGAAACAAGCAGAGACTTTTCCACCGCACCGCCCCTACTATTGCTCTATTGACCTGCTGCCGGAATTCTTTGATCGCTTACGAGGAGCCAAGGTCTTCACCAAACTAGACCTTTGTGGGGCGTATAACCTCATCCGGATCTGCAAAGATAATGAATGGAAGACCGCCTTCAATACTCTGTTTTTCAGGAGTTCGTCAACAACATTTTCAGAGACATGCTGTATACCTGTGTTGTGGTCTAGCTTGACGATATCCTGGTGTTCTCTACGAACCTTGAGTCCCACCAGTCCCACGTGTGGCAAGTCCTCAGTTGTTTAAGAACCAATCGCCTTTCAGCCAAACTCGAGAAGTGGCAGTTCCACCAGAAGAGGTTTCCCTTTCTGGGCTATATCATCTCTGACAAAGGTCTGCAGATGCATGTAGGACTGCACACAATACAGAGATTCCTGCGCTTTGCCAATTACTACCGACAGTTTATTCCGCACTTCTCCTCTCTTGTATCTCCCATTGTGACGCTGACCAAAAAGAACACCAATCCCAGACTCTGGCCCCCGGCAGCTGAAGAAGCCTTCTCTAGATTGAAGTCAGCCTTTGCCTTGGCCCCAGTTCTCACACGGCCTGATACGGAGAAGCCATTCCAGCTGGAAGTTGGGTGCAACAATCTATTGCTTTCATATCTCGTTCTTACTGGTGGCCTCATCTGGTCAAGGACGTTTGAGATTATGAGTTCCTGCGCTTCCTGTGCCCATAACAATTCGTCACGTCTCAAGCCTGCAGGTCTGCTCCTGCCGTTGTAAGCTACAACTCCCACTTCTATCAAGAAAATAGACACAAATCCAGCTCCACCGCAACAGTTTTTGGCCATATCCCTCCTAACTCACCCTTATCCCACCTATTACTGCCCCCGTTATCTCTCCAGCTCCCCTAACAAGTTCCCCACCCAGTCCCTTTCACTGGTAAGCCCCACTTTTGTGCCCCTATAGTCCCCCTCCATTGTGCTCCCCTCGCACGTCCCTGTTGTTGCCCCTTTATTTGCCCCACCCCCAGCTGCTTACCCTTGGTAAGCGACCCCCCATGATGCGCGTTCACACAATCCTGCATGGATCAGCACCTTACCAATGCATATTCCACATTTTTGACACTGCATAAGCTCGCTTGCCCTTCAACACAAAGTTGCTCCTGTAGTTTGGAAGTTCTGATCTTCAGTAAGACTGCATGGTTACCATCTACATTGCCTCCCATGTCTGTCTAACAACTGCACACGACTACCTGAATTGTCTCTGTTTGAGATAGGAACGTGGCAATAGTCTTTAATTGGACCCGGCCACCTAAACCCCGGGCCACACCTGGCTCAGAACATCTCTACTCTGACCCCGCCCCATCATTAAATTATAAGCATACCGGTAGATCCTCCATTTTTTATGCAGGGATGGTATATCTATTGTATACAGTATATATACAAGGCTGGCGCCAACACTGGGCATACCTGGGCAAGTGCCGGGGTCCAGGGCTGATGGGGGCCCCACATAAGGCTGTATACAAGAAAACCATTGGTCCGTAGTGTAATACATCATAATTATTTTCTGAATCAAAATGTTTCCAAGCAAATTGTCAGGCTCCAGGGGTAGTGGACCCACTGGACCACCATGGACGATGACATAAGCCGACATCTGAGACCAGAATCTAAGAGGTACCTAATGCCATGGCCTGAAGCGGGCGCGCTTACGCGCCCTGGGAGAGATAGACGCACACAAACAACCAGAGGACTGGGAACAGGAATGGGGACAGGTAAGAAGCACGGACAGGCCGCGCTTGTGAACACAGAGGGGCACAGGGGTCCCGCAACTCAAGATATGGGTCACAGGAACACCCATGACAGGCCTTCCCCTCCTCTTGGGCTGGAGAAATCTCCACAGGCGATCATGGTCCGGGATATTGTCCTCAGGCTCCCAGGACCTCTCCTCCTTCCTGTTGACGAGAATGAACCGCTTTCCTCTGACCAACTTCATATCCAGGACCTCCTTTGCCTCATAGACAACAGTTGCATCAGCCTCAGTAGCAGAAGGAGGTACCTGTCGGGAGAAGCAGTTCAAGATGACTGGCTTCAGGAGGGAGACATGGAAGAGTTTCGGATGCGCATGGTCGGAGGAAGGCGCAGCTTTATGCACAGATTTAAGTACCTCAAAGGGACCCAGAAACGCGGTCCAAGTTTATAGCTTGGAAATCTTCAGCCAGACATATCTGGAGGTGCCGCACTTTATCACCTGGGAAAAAATGTGGTGGGGGGGCTGCGTTCTTATCAGCCTGAGTTTGGTGCGGGTGGACGCCTGAAGTAGAGATTGACAAGTCTGTTCCCAGATGGACTTAAGTCTCCACCAACTTTCCACACAGGAACCATCACAGAGAGAGGTAGGCATGGATGTGGTCCATAAACAACAAAGAAGGAGTGGCACAGCAGACTCCAGGACTTGTAGGAGATTCAGCCCATGGACAGAGTGGACAAGTCATCCTGTCGGGCGGAACCGATTAACCCTCTCAACTTGTCCATGGACTGCGGATTGTATGAGTTGAAGAATCCAGCTTCACTTGAAGTTGACCCCACAAGGATCGCCAGAAACGGAAACAACTGGACCCCCACGGTCCGAGACAATTTGCAGGGAAGTCCATAAGCCGGAAGATGTGCAGGAAGAACAGACTGGCAAGACATGGAGCTGACGGCAGACCTGGCAGAGGACCAAAATGGACATCTTGGAAAGCCGATCTTTACTACCCATTTGACTGTATTAACCGGAAGAAGATGCAACTGGTATCGGCCACGGCAGAGCAAGAACCGCAGGCGATTTATCAGACAGACAAGCTATGGTTAAAGTACCCTGGGGGGTCTGAAAAATAGTAAAGAAAATTTTAAAAAGTGAAAAATTAAATAAAACAAAAAAAATTAAATCACCCCCCTTTACCTAGAACTGATATAAATATAAATAAACAGTAAAAATTATTAACATGTTAGATATCGTCATGTCCCAAAATGTCCAATCTATCAAAATATAAAAACTGTTATTCCCGGCATATAACCCAGTAACAGAAAATAGCACCCGAATTCGAAAAATGCCACTTTTCTGCCTTTGTGCAACATATCAAAATAATCAATAAAAAGTGATCTATAGGCCGTACAGTCCTCAAAATGGTAGCATTGAAAATGTAATCAAAAGATGCAAAAAATGACACCACAAACAGCTCCATACACTGAAGTATGAAAAAAGTTATTAGCGCCAAAACATGGCAAAATGAATATTTTTTTATTTGTACAGGAGGTTATAATTTTTGTAAATGTATGAAAACATAGATTTGGTATCTCTGTGATCGTACCGACCCAAAGAATAAAGTAGACATGTCATTTGGGGCCCACAGTGAAAGATGTAAAATCCGAGCCCACAAGAAAAATGTGGCCTTTCCAGTACATGACATCGAATATTATATACCATCACTATGAAGTCCAATTTGTTATGCAGAAAACAAGCCCTCGCATAGCTTGTTACATCATGGAAAAATAAAAAAGCTATGGATTTTTGAAGGTGGGGAGTAAAAAAGGAAAATGCACAAATGAAAAAGGGCCTCGGGATGGAAAAAGCAGATTCTAAGAGAACTGTTCCTGTTGTCCTCGTTATGGCTTCATGAAGAGACTCATGTACAGGACTCCACAGCCAGAGAGCATAAGTGAGGGTCTCGAGCTAGACGAGTCCATCTGTTGTGCCTACCAAGAGAAGCACATGCTCCACCAGAGCAGGAATTGTGGTCCTGCAGTTAAAGCTCCATTGAACATAGCACTGCAGCCGCCTCATACAAGCTCTACAGAAAGGACGCTTCCTCTCGCCTGCTCCAAACTCTTCAGCCAGCACCAAATCCAGCATCTCAGGGAGTATTTAGAAGGACACAAAGATGTGTACAAGGACATCATGATGGAGGACCACCAGCCCCTCACATCAGCAGGTAATAGATATTTATGTAAATACCCCTTTAGTGTTATCTCTATTCATTTAGTGACATGTTACTGTATTTGTTTCTCAGTTTGTGTATCAGGATGAAGATGAGAAGAATATTACTGCTCCAGAGACATATGTGAGGGGCGATGAGCGATGTAAGGAGGAGATTCCTACAGGTAACTGCCCATGTGAGTAGTAACCACTAGATAAAGCAGAGACGAGTGATAACACAATACAGAACATGGAGAGATAGGGGCACATTTATCATACACTGGCGCTCACATATGAAAAGTCGCCAACAGCAGAGATTGCACCAGCGAGGGGACAGTAACACCACGCGTTGGCCCACTCAACACCTTCCGCTCAGCCCCTTATGCCCCACTGGTGTGAAAGTGGCAGAGAGGGCAAAATAATCACAAGTGCTAGCAATAAGCTGGCGTGGCACAGAAGTCCTAATAAATATTCCCCATAAATTAAGAAAGCTGGAAGGTGGGTGCTATGAGGGTCAGGAAAACTGCTCACCGGGGCCTCAGAGGAAGAGACTGAGATGTTACATCAAGAATTATATCATATCATATAAATGTTCTGCAATACATTTTCCATTTTATCAGTAAACTGTAACAGTATAAGTAACTTACAAAAATGACAGAGACTTCTTGTTGGATTGAAGTTTCGGCTACAGCTATTTTTTTTCCTATGTTAACTCGCAATATCCAAAAAACAGGCTCTTGGGATAGAATCACACAATTTTGAGGCCTGGAAGCTGTATGCCCAGCTGGCAAGTTGACCAACTGAGCAACCACCATCTCAAATGTTTCACTATTCCGCCATCAGCAAATCCTTGTAACCCTACAGGGACCAGTGACATCCAGCAACAAGAAGCGTTTGCGTTTTGGAAGGCCCCCAGAGTATTATATATCCAGGCCTTTCTCGATAAGGTAAAAACAGTTTGGCCACATTATATCTGCATCGCTCCCTATGAACTCCCTGTGCCGTACTACAATCCTCTACACCTGGAATGCATGAAACGAACCATATGGGAATTCACAGTATGCCTGGTTTACTCGACGACAGAATACTTAACAACTTTCTAGATAACTCAGGGAACTTTCTTGGACCATATCATCAAAATCTCTTAGAAGGATGATTGCACACTGCCAAAGTTTCACCTCATTAAGGTCAATAATTCAGACACTGCCTCTGAAAGGACCTGAACCCATTTTAGGCTCTGGATAACCCTACAAAATATGTCCACCTGATGAAAACCCCAAAATCTCCTTTCTGCAGGGCGAAAGGGAGCCCCATGACCAGCTCAAACTAGGTACAGGTGACCCAAAAGTCAAACAGTTGACCTCGGGCAAGCATTAATCGGCGAACATGAAAAGAAGGGGGTAAAAAGCAGTCCTAAGTTGAGTGAATGTTATGTGCAAAACACCCAATTCTCATAAACTCTGCATCTGGGAGGCCAGGTTTATCCAGCTCTGTAGCTGCCTCAATATGAGAGGAATTAGTGCCCTAATATCCAGAGGTCCATCCCAAGACCCCTGCCACTTTTTAAATATCACCTGCAATTTAATACGGCCAAGCTGTGGGGGGCACCACTCTTATGAGCGGAAAATAGGGACCCACTCTGGGTATAAGAGAAACTCACCCAAGTCACTGTCAGTAGACAAATACAAGGATCCCTGCCGTACCTGTCAATTTCCATACATTGTACCCATATACAAACAACACTCGGTGACTTACTCCTCAATAAACCCCAGGGGTGAGTGGCTGATAGGGGCAAGAAGCTCCTTGGCATTTGCAGGGGCTATCTATATACTGAGTGGGCACATGCAGTAGAATAGGGTCCTGTCAAAAATGGACGCTGGTGGGGAAGGCCAACAAAAATCTTCCAATTGGGGACTACAAAATTCCTAGTGGCGGCCATGCCCCTGGGCATGTAATAGCCGCCAGTCATGAATGGAACCTGCATGTGATGTCTTATCAACTTCGCAGAGCCATGGCAGGAGCACCAGCATAACTCCCGGGAGGAGTGACTGTGGTCTGTGACTGTGGGGAACAACAAGAGGCAATACTGAAGTGACTCCGCCCCTGACTACAGGGGAGTGAAAGAAGAGGCTGACAGCATGTGAGTGGTTAATTACAGAAGCTCTCATACTGCGGGGAGCTACAGTGACAGCCTCCAAAGACACAACTAGTGGGAACTGAACTGACACCCCAGCAACCACCTGAAAAATGTGGAGTGGTGTCCTTTGAGGACGGTGCAGGACTAGTTTGAGCTCCCATTATTAATGTGGGAACTGTACAGAGAGGAGATGATGGGGCTGGTGCTACAGAGCCCTCAGCAGTGTCAGCATCCAGCTGAACAAACAGAGACGAGAGTAAAGTTACTGCTGTGTCTCTCCTCTGCCTCACTTATTCTCAGTGAGCCGATGACTAGGGATGGAGTGGGGTCTAGACGGGCTGAGACAAATAGGAGCCTGGGGACTACATGACCTCCTGCCTGGGGATGGGAAGGGGAACAGACACTGGCAAGTAGATAGCTAAGCCCTCAACTTCAGTGACTAAAGGGATCTTCCAAAGTTACCAAAACCAGCTTGAGACAGCTTGAGTGTTGCCTCAAAGAGGAAGAGGGCCGGGAGGAACAGCCATATTAACCCCCACATCCTTTTGAAGGGAAGGTCATCATGAAAGCAACAGGGGAGAGGTGAGAGCCCATCTTAAGGGTACTTCCCACCACCCTATTAAAGTGCGATAGTACATTAGATGTTATTAGATACCTTGCTTAAGAAGTAACGTGTACCCCACAGGAAGTGTCTTTGGCTCTGCCGCTCTCTGCCTCCTCCATCTGCTTCTGCAGGACGGGAAATGCATGTTCATGTGAGAGGAATATGACCACACACAAATACCTGCCCGGTCATAATCAGGGCTGAGTTTAGGGTCAGATCCAAGGGCAACCAAAAAGGCACAGCAGAAGGACTGAGGGAGACAGGTTGGAATTAAAATTGTGAAATGCTGAATTTTTGTTACGGTAAATTTAAAGAATGTATTATTTTGCCATCCTGCGTATATTTAAAAATTTTGTCTTTGTGGGAATACCCCTTTATGGTCATATTATATAATCTGTTTTGTTTCTTGGCAGATGACAATACCGGGAGCTCAGAGGAACATCTGATATCATCACATGTTACAGCAGGTGATGGTTGTATCAAACATTACACTTACCTGATATCCGGCAGCAGGTCCAGGTCAGGCAGGGGATACATCATGGCAGTGAATGGAGCTGTCTCCTCTGTGCAGCAGGCCCGGGCTGGTGGGCGGGGCTTCTCCTGTCAGCTCTGCCCGGGCTGCACCTCCAGGGAGACCAGCCACAGATTTGAATGTGGTGCTCCCGCGCCTCCTCCCCCTCGCTCCTCCTCCTGTTCGCTCCTCTGGCTGCTTCTGTGGTAGTGACACAGGAAGCGCTAGCAAGGGCTTCCTGTGTCACAGCAGCGCCGCACAGGACGTCCTGCGCCGCGCTGTAAGCAATAGTACTTGCATCTGAATGATGCAAGTACTATTGTTAGTAGTAGAGGAGCAGCCTCGATTAAAGGCCCATGCCATAGTGACAGGAGTCGGGGCCCACCGGGGGATTCACCGGCTTCCCGGCGGGCCAGACCGACCCTGAGCCTGATACTCCGGAACGTACACTATGTACACACACACAGCTCCTCACAATACACTATATATACACACACAGCTCCTCACAATACACTATATATACACATACCCAGCTCCTCACCGTACACTATATACACACACACACAGCTCCTCACAATACACTATATACACACACACAGCTCCTCACCGTACACTATATACACACACACAGCTCCTCACATTACACTATATACACACACACAGCTCCTCACCGTACACTATGTACACACACAGCTCCTCACAATACACTTATATATACCACACACAGCTCCTACAATACACTATATCTACACATACCCAAGCTCCTCACCGTACACTATATAACAAACACACAGCTCATCACACTACACTATTACACACACACAGCCCTCACGTACACTATATAAACACACACAGCTCCTCACCAACACTATTACACACACCACAGCTCTCACCGTACACTATACACAACACACAAAGCTCTCACAATAAACTGTATATATACACTACCAGCTCATCACGTACACTATATAACACACAACACACACTCCTCACCGTACAATATATACACAAAAACAGATCCACCGTACACTATGACACCCACACCGCTCCCCCGTCCACGATATACACAGACACAGCTCCTCACTTTACACTATATACAAAGAACAGTCCTCAACCGTACCAATTATATAAACACACAGAGCCTCCACCGTAACTATATATACAAACAAAGATCCTCACCGTACCACAAATATATATAAACACACCACAGTCCTCCCTGTCACTATATCACATACACACAGCTCCTCACCGTACCCTATATACACACACAGCTTCTCACCGTACACTATATACAACCACACGCACCCTCACAATACAACTATATATCCACCACACGCTCTCCACCATACACTATATACCACACCCAAGCTCCCTCCACCGTAAACTATATACCACACACACAGCTCCTCACCATCATATATACACACACAGCTCCTCACCGTACACTATACACACACAGCTCCTCACCGTACACTATATTACACACACAAAGCTCATTACTGTACATATATACACACACCAGCCTCACCGCCACATTACACACACAGCTCCTCACCGTACCACATATACACACACACAAGGCCCTCACCGTACAATAAGATAAACACAGCTCCTCACGTACATAATCACCCACAGCTCTAACCGTACACTACAAATAACACACACAGCTCTCACCGTACACTCGATGCACACACACAGCTCCTCACCGCGACACTATATACAACACGCACAGTCCTCCCCCAACAATATATACACACACAGCTCTCACAATACACTATATTACACACACCACAGCTCCTCCCCGTACACTATATTACCCACACAGCTCCGAACCGTACCACCATATACACACACACAGCTCCTCACCGTACACCATATACACACACACAGCCTCCTCACGTACACTATATTACACACACTGCTCTCACCGTCCACCCTATACACACACACAGTTCTCGCCATCACTAGCTTACACCACACACAGTCATCACCGTACACTATGATAGGGCATGGATCCTAGATCCTTTGCTCCCCCTTATTCAGAACATGTTTATGTTATATTTTCTCTCAGGTCATCCTTAGGAGAAGATTGAGCTGAATAAATAAGGTTGAATACCGAGTGAAATATGCGTGTTTAGATGACCAGGAAGAGACTTTGGACCGGTTATTACTACTCTTAATTACAGGACGTCTGATTACTATCAAGTGATAATGACCATTAAGGTAGCTGGGCCAGCTCGCACCTGTACTTAATGGGAATCAATTCTGGACTTTATCCCCCTGATATGCCCGGCAAATAGAAACATATGGTTAATTATTAAAGATAGTTAAATGGAAAACGACAATTTTATAATATTCCTCATGGTTCGATGAAACTATCCAATATTGTAAGACGTTAATGTAAACTCCCTTCTTTTGGGTATATAAGACGATGTCCTGCACCAATAAAGCAGCGTTTTCTGCCGGAGAACCCAGGGTGTGTTGTTCTGAATTCTCGGCGAGCTGTCATCATCCTGAATTGGCCCTCCAATATACTGAATTGTCCCCATGCGGACGCCCTACAACTTAGACAACACCACACACAGCTCTCACCGTACATATTCCACACACAGAGCTCCTCACTGTACACTATATACCACACGCGCTCGTACCCTATATACACACAGCGCTTCAACCGTACAATGACAAACACCAGCTCCTACCATACATATACACACCCACAGCTCTCACCATACACTATCTATACCCACCACAGCTCCTCACCGTACCCTCTCTACACACAACACACCAGCTCCCAACTCATCCGTACATGCGGTAAGTATAGCTTATATCCAGCTATATCACACACCAGCGGATTGCCAGCGCTAAGAGTAACTATTCTTGTGTCACATCAAATCACCCTGATCGCACGCAGTGCTCGTCTCACCTGTAGTATCCTATCTCCCCTTTATCACACCCACACCGACACAGCTACATTCCCACAGGTTAACTACTATCCACACCTTCACCACACACCAGGGTACCATACTACCGGTGTAGCTACACTTCATCACCACTGATACCCCAGCGCGACCACTCACAGCTACTCACGCCGAGCATTCGATATACCCAGGCTATCACCGCTTCGTCCCCACCCCTAGACGATCATTAGACCCATCACAGCAGCTTCCTCGACATTGAGCGTGTATACACTATGATCTTTGACACACCACACGCCCCACACCACAGCCGAGCGTCACACGACACTGTGCCTACAAGCACCACACTCCAGCTAGAGGGCCTGTCACACTCGGGATAACTTATACACACCATCGCGTTCCTGCACAGCAACATCAGGTAGACGCAGGGCGCCGGCCCAGCTCAATGGTATATACAGCAGCGCCTCACCCCCGACACATATACACACAAACAGTCCTCACGTACACTATACACAACACACACCACAGATCCTCACAGGACACTATTTCACCCACAAAGCTCTCACCGTACACCATATACACACCAGCTCCTCAACGTACACCATATACACACACACCTCTCACGTACACCATATACACACACACACATCATCACGCCTACACCATATATACACACCCACCTCTCACCGTCACCATATATAAACACAGCTCCCCCACTTACCGATATATACACACACACAGTTCTCATCGCTACACTATACACCACAAACACAGATCCTCAACGTACACGATATACACACACAAAGATCCTCACTGTATACTCTAACACACACACAGCTCCTCACCGTACACTATATACACAAACACAGCTCCTCACCGTACACTATATACACACACACACAGCTCCTCACCGTACACTATATACACAAACACAGCTCCTCACCGTACACTATATACACACACAGCTCCTCACCGTACACTATATACACACAGCTCCTCACCGTACACTATATACACACACACAGCTCCTCCCCGTACACTATATACACACACACAGCTCCTCCCCGTACACAATATACACACACACACAGCTCCTCACCACACACCATTTGATCAGTGATGTGCCAAATCGGTGGATTTTGACACTACACATGCTAGAGCGACTATATGAGCAGTGGTTGATAAGTAAGAGTTCTCCTTATGGAGACTTTGCCTGTTACGGCCACCTTTCAGGAGTGTGTTGACTTACAGCCATTGATGATCAACTGGAGAATTATGGAAATATGCAAATATGATTTCTAGGATGGGATAAGAAAAATGTTGCCTCTTTTGGCTACCTTGTAAGGCAGCTCCCTTACCATCAAGCATAACTTTCAACATAAATAAGCTGTGGACAACCCTGCCAGGCAGCCAGAGTGGTCAAAATATGAGAAGGGTGCATGAGTAATTTAGACATCCAGAAGTGGAGGCTGGTCTAAGATGTCTGTAGGGTGCTGAAGCACAGTGCAACATTTTTGCTTTTTCCTGGCTCAAAGCTTTTAAAAACTTATCAGAGACAGGTGGAATTTAAAGCTTAAAAGGACATCTACCATCAGGATGAAGGATTGTAAACCAAGCATTCTGACATGCCTGTGCGTGCCCCCTCTGGCAGTATCTTCTTATGCCCTGGCTTTTATAATTTATGCAAATTATTCCCGAGGGGCCTCAGGCTCATTTGCATAAATTCAAAACCTTTTTTTGAATTTAAAAAAAAAAGGGGCATAAGGAGTTTAAAGAAAAGCAGATCCTGCCAGAGGGGGCACACACCATGTCAGTGTGCTTGGTTTTCTATTCTTCATCCTGGTGGTAGATTTCCATTAACTGTAAAGTTACAGGCAAAAAAAATAGTTTTAGCACAGCTGGAAAGAGTCTTTGGCAACAATTCCAACAATACCTGTATCATGTCGTATCAAGCCTTCTCTCGTCTTCAGCTGTGCTATACGGTTTCCCATGGTGACTAGAAAGCATGGCAAATGGAGATTAGGGGCAAGGTAAAACCTCTGCTAGCAGCTAAATACCTGCTAATTAGAGTAAATTAGAGAATTGCTTGTTTTTGATTAGTGCAGAGTTAGGCAAAAGTTTTTATACTTTACTTCTGTACTTTAAACATACAGTGTTATTTGAAAGAAATAACACTTGGTGAGGGACCAAACCTCCAAATATTAGACCTTAGTGTGGCCTAACTGCACGCAGACAAAAGCTAAAAGAAATTACGTCTAATAATGATCCATACCAAGTTTCGAGATGTAGTCTTTTATATCAATATGAAATATTCTATACACATAGTTCATAGATTTGTATGTGGGTTCTGGTTGATTTTTTGGAAAATTGAAATTAATTGTTAATTGTATTTGTTTTTTTTAATAATCATTTACAGTAGTGGTTCTTTTAGAATGATTGATTTGTGGCTAAAATATTTCCTAAATTCATCACAAATGTGGATTCATCACTGTGTGAGAATTTCTGGTGGTCAATAAGATTTGATTTCCGAGTAAAACGTTTCCCACAATCAGAGCATGAAAATGGCTTCTCCCCTGTGTGAGTTCTCTGATGTCTAACAAGATCTGATTTGACACTATAGCGTTTCCCGCATTCTGGACAGGTATACGGCTTCTCCCCCGTGTGACTTCTCAGATGTACCAGAAGGTCTGATTTTTGGTAAAAACATTTCCCACATTCTGAGCACGAAAATGGCTTCTCCCCTGTGTGAATTTTCTGATGTCTTACAAGATCTGATTTTTGGCCAAAACATTTGCCACATTCTGAACATGAAAACGGCTTCTCCCCTGTGTGAAGTCTCTGATGCATAACCAGAGCCGATTTAACGCTATATTTTTTTCCGCATTCTGAACAGGAAAAGGGTTTCTCTCCGGAGTGAACTCTCTGATGTTTGACGAGGTTTGATTTCTGGTTAAAATAACGTCCACAATCTGAACATGAAAATGGCTTCTCCCCTGAATGAATTTTCTCATGTCTAACGAGGTCTGATTTAACAACATATCTTTTCCCACACTGTGAACATGCAAATGTTCTCAATCTGCTCAACAGTCCATGATGATTCAGTCGCTAGGAACCACTTAATAGGATCAGATGATAGATCTTCGTTGTGCAGGGCTAAGGGTAGATCTTGCATATTGTCATGTCCTTCATATGCATCTTGTTTGGTATAATGATCTTCGGATTCAAAATTTAAAGATATGAGATGTCCGTCTGTGTCTCTGGTAGAGTTATCTGCCAAGACAAAATGGATTTTATTAGTTTTGAATAACTTAACATTAGGAATATAGCAGGGCCTTGACAGGGCTAATTTTATCTATATCCTTCTATAGTAGGTACAGAGTTAGGGGGAGGATTCTGCTGGAGATAGGGTCAAATTGACCAATAACATCTGCATGTATGTATCAGATCACATGAAATCCTAGCATACTCCATGGACTTCTACTTCTCCCCATCCTCCATGGAGGCTGTTGTAATTTTATGTGATCAGATATATACATGGAGTAGAATTTACAAATGTTACTGGGTAAAGGACCTTAGATGAGATCACCCTGGTCACATGACCTGTCGAGAACAGGCTTGGGACATGGGGAGGTGCCCACCGAACAGGATATTCTCCCTTCGATGCCAGGTAGGATAACAAAGTTGATTAACGGGGACGTGAGGGAAACAATTTTTAGCTAAAATAAGTCATTTAGTTAATAGGATTCTATGGGAACCTGTTCTAGCTGTATTTATGATTTGCATGGGAACAAAACTTTTTCCAAATGTTTTTGTAAACAGTTTTTGTTTTTCCAAAGAGTTTCTGTCGATTCAGGGAGATACTTTCTCCCAGACAGATGAGGGTCACCATGGCCTGCTTCTGTATCCTCAGCTCTGTGTGTAAACTGGTGGTGCAGATGCTGCAATGACCGGATGAGGAGGCAGGAGAAGAAGGAGTAGAGGAGGCAACTGGAGGCAAGAAGTGATGTCCGGCAATCCTCAGTGGTGGAATTATCTGCGCCAAGAGCTGTGCGTGGATGACCGGCTGGTGGAAAGTAATGACGGCTATGATTAATGTATTGTGGGAGCAGCCGCCATAAGATCTCCACCTGCCTGAATGGTGGCTTTCCAAAGGCCAAACATTTGGAAATACTCCCAGTCAGGACCAGATCTTGTGGATGAGATGGGCCAAAGTTCTGTTTTTTTCTCAATTGTTTGGGGGAAACATAGCTGAACGGATGGTGTGGACAGGCTTGGTGATGATGATGATGTTGTTTTAGTCCTCAATATCTAAGATCTACCAGTCACCCATCTCCTTCTCAACAAGGACCACATTTACTCCTCCAAGGATGTTGGAGCTCCATTGCTTTTCAGATTTGTTCAGAAGTGGCGTTGGCCCAATAATAAAGCTCTCTGGAATTTTTTTTATATACCATATATACTCGAGTATAAGCCTAGCTTTTCAGCACAAAAAATGTGCTGAAAACCCAAACTCGGCTTATACTCAAGTAAAAAATATAGGTTTTCCCAGGTTTTTGTGGTAAAATTAGGGGCCTCGGCTTATACTTGGGTCGGCTTATACTCCAGTATATACGGTAATAGCAAAATAGTCACAAGAATCACAACAGCCCGTACACCAGGAGGGGAGGGGAGTGATCTGGCGACTTTTTTGGAATAATTTAGAAAAGTTGCAAATCATAAAACTGGCCTTGCACAGCGCCGCACTAGAAGTAGTTCTATGTTTAAGCCTCGAAAAAGGCCCTTGTGATTTTTTGGCCAAAAAGTCAGTGATAACTCTCCCCCATATCTCCACGTTCTGTATTATGTTATCACTCGTCTCTGCTTTATCTAGTGGTTACTACTCACCTGGGCAGTTACCTGTAGGAATCTCCTCCTTACATCGCTCATCGCCCCTCACATATGTCTCTGGGGCAGGAATATTCTTCACATCTTCACCCTGATACACAAACTGAGGAACAAATATTGTAAGAAGTCACCAGACAATGGAGAAGTCACATGGAAGGGCTTTGGTGATGAGAAAAAAATGACAACCATTTGATGAGACAGAAGAGGTTATCTGAGACACAACGCTGCAGGTCTCCTCAATATCGGTTCCTTTTTCCAACCACCATCCCTAAGCACTATAACTATAAACCATCATCTCCAGCTTTCTCCATGAACAATTATAAAATATTTATACTGAGGTATAAAACCAGACTGAGACTTTCACAGCCTCAAGGTATATATCATGAAGTCTCATCTCCATCTACCTGATGATCCTGTGGGACATATTTCTCCTCTGAACAATCCTGTGGTAGAAGAAGAGGACTGGGACATCTCTCGGTGATGTTCTCTTACTGGATCTACCTGTAGGAAACACATCCAAGACTGAATTCCTTCTTTCCATACAGATAATGAAGGACGTGTGGATTTAGTCCTGTCTATTACCTGCTGATGTGAGGGCTGGTGGTCCTCCATCATGACGTCCTTGTACACATCTTTGTGTCCTTCTAATACTCCCACTCCTCCATGAGAAATAGACACCACATCTGACACCTTATAGGAACCTGACAACACAATGATCCCGTCATCACCCAGATCCCTTCATAGCGTTACTAGTAAAATGTCCCAGCATTCCCAGCAGTTGTCACCTCTCCAGTCAGCAGCTCCATCTACTTGTGGGTGACTTCTAGGATCTTCTGCTCATGGATGCATCATGTATCAGGGGTGAGGTGGAGGAGCACGGGATTGGTCTCAGGTTCTCCCCCCGTCCTTCCCATACACAGGGGCCGACAGCGCCCACTAGAGGTCTTCTTCCTACTGTGTAATCCTGGTATGGAGAGACACATTGGATAAATCTCCCTCCATACATTTCCAGAATCTCTCACCTCTCCAGTCCACTCATCTGTTATTCCATAGATAATGATGGTCATGTGACCTCATCACAATCTCTCACCTCTCCAGTATATAGAAGAATCTCTAGGGTGACGGAACATTCGTCCACCCTCGTGTCTCTCTCCATTGTCTGATCCTGAATAGAAAGAAGATCAGCCCATGTTAAATTAGACAAAGTCCCATGTGAAAAGCCACAATTACTGAAATGAATAAGTGAAAAAAAAATTGATGTTTCCATGGGAAATGTTGTGTAATAATGAATAGATTGTCAGAGAAATGTCTCTATGTCTGTGTATCCGCGTAGTGTTACCATGAGTTCTATAGTTAGTAGTAAAGACTCCTGGAGTCTGTGGAGACAAACATTTGGGCACATTTACTAAGGGTCGTGCTCCAGTTTTCTGTTGGACTTTGCACGTTCTTTCTAGTGTAAACTCCTCGAACAGGTATTTAGGAAGTGTCCGCGCCACATGTGTCGCACTTAACCCTTTTGTGTCGCGGCTGCACTATTCTTCATGCAACACAACCTTCTGCACTGAAGGGGGCGCTCCAGTGCTCAGTCGGAACTTGCACCAGATTTTACATGCAAAGTTCCATGTTAAAGGTGCACCAAAAAAATAGTGGTGCCCTCTGTCAGGGCAGTGCAGGGGGCGGCAGATTCATGAAGAACGTGCGGCAGAAATCCTGAAGATTTCTTCAGTCTTGTATTAGTCCATATATACATGACACCCACACGTATGTCACTGTATCCGTACCGTCTCTGTATAAAATACAGTCTGATCGATGGCTGACTATTCGCTGGCTGACAGAAGGCATCTCCCACCGGTTCTGGTCTCCCTGCCTGGATACTACACATATATACGGCAGCATAGGGTGCACAAGGACTAACTAGAGGGAACATTTACCCTCTTCTGTATTTGTGGTAGGGTTGTCCCAACATCTACAGAAGATGCAATAACCACCAGGAGGTGTCTGACAATGGAAAAACAAAGCAGAAGAGACAAGGAACTTCCGTACCTCAACACAGAGGTATAAAACAGAACAGACATGTAGTCGATCTGATATGATCATCTCATCATATCAGAACATGTGATAGAGAACTTCTGAAATATGATATGGACATTACTGAGACTGAAGAACATTACTAGAAGCTCAGTCCACCAGGAGTATCAACGCTTGTTTTCCCTTTGATTTGGTGAAGATCTGTATCGTGAACACACGGACACAGTGAGACGTCCTTATTCTCAACATAGAAGAATCCCGGTCCAGTTGGATTAATATATAACCATTTCCAGGGCCTCCAGCCGGTGGCTGAGGAACACATGACCTGGCCAAAGTACGAAATGTCTGTTCATATGTATATACTAACCTTGTACTCACACGTATTGAATGAGGTGTAATTTGTGGAGGCTCCTAATCACTAGTAATAAAATGTAACATGATAATAAAGAATGCAATAATAATGCAAACATAGTCTCCATAAGGTAATTTACAGTATGGTCTCTCGGGATGCTTAAAATAGGTTGTTGTACCTTCTAAACGTCGCTAGTGAACTACTAGCTCTGTGCCTGGAGGTGAATTCTCTGTAACATGTTTTGATGTGTGAATAGACTTTATTATAAGGGACTATATTGGAAATTAAAGTATACTTATACCACCCCAACCATCCCGGATCCAGTGGGACAGTCCCGGATTCTCTGCCCCGCTGTCTCGGGATGGATTGCTATGGCTGTAAGCAGCCGCCTGGCAGGTGCATTGACGTCATCACAACGCGCCTATTGGTCGCTGCTGCAGTGCAGGATTGGTGGAGGATGAGGGATGACAGCAGCGGGGGAACGAGATAAGTCGAGTTTACTTTATTTAATATTATGCAACTAAAAAGGTGCCATAAGATGGGGAGCAGAGAAAAGGCTCAATGAAGGGGAGCAGAGAAAGATGCACAATAAGATGAGGACAGAGAATGGGCAAAATAAGATGAGAAAGCAAAAAAAAAACCAAAAAAACTATGTGGCGTGCCATCCCTTTAATCCCTCATTCTTCAACCTAGGTATATACTGAGGTATACTGGTAGGTATATACTGAGACTATATGTGCATTGTTACTGCTGGTACAAAGAGGAAATATATAAAAGACTTAAACAAATTTTGGCGTACAGTGCATTTTATTATTATGGACAACAAATTTCTGTAGCACAAATCATCATTGCTGGCACTGACGTTCTGTTGAATGTTGACCAGGAGAGAAACCCAGTTATATGAAAATGAAACGGCAATGAGTTAAGTATTCTGACAATAACGGTGACAGCAAACGTACCTCCTCCTTCTCCCGCAGCGCTGTGCTCTGTATATGACTGATGCCGAATCCTGGGCTGTAAAGGACCTGTGATGATGTCATGACCATGTGACCAGCCTCATGTGTGGGAGGAGTCAGGCTTCAGGCTATGCTCTTGAAGGAGATAGGACCTTGGATGACATCATGATCATGTGACCTACTTTATGTGTGGGAGGAGTTCAGCCCCAGGCCATGCTCTCAGAGCGGCAGAGTTGGATTCGTCGGAGAAGAGGATTATCGTGATGCTACGTGTCAGACTGTTGTGCGGTGCTGGTGGGGACCCGGGCCTGGAGCCATGGGGGCTATGCCTGCCAGTACGGGTGCTGGGGGGCAACCAGGTCTTGGTCCCTGCCGGCGCTGTGCTGCAGCGGTGGTGGACGCCATGTGGTGCCGCACACTATAGCGTAGGGACCCACCAAAAAGAGGTCACCTTGAAGTGGTTGGTGGCTTATACAATTTGATCAAAATGTAACTAAGAACCTCGAGTTCGTTATTTTATTAGCCTAGCGGCAGGAGATCATTGTGTGATGTGTGGATGTGCGGTCCAGTTCTTTTTCTCTCCCCATGTTGGTATAACCTGAACCTGAACCTACAACAGTCGCCCCATTAGTTTTGTGTCTTTCGTCCTTCTATTTGTTGACGTCTTATGTAATGTATGTGAACCCCTTATACAATGTACATAGAATTAACCACATAATGACGAGCCGTAGAAAGAGCTTAAAGACCGGACATTTCAAGTATATTTGCAGGTCTGGTCGGTTTCAGGACCATAACTGATTTTGTTGTACTAGCTTAAAAAAAACAGCAGAATCTTAGCAAATAATTGACATTTTGGAGTTTTACGGGTTTTTAACATTTTTCTTTAATCGGGCTAAAGTTACAAAAAGTATAGAAATGAATAGTGTGTGATTTAAAAAAAAATATATCCAACTATAACCAAAATAAAAGTTTCAGCAGTAGATATTGGGGCACATTTACTAAGGGCCAGTTTTCTGTCGGACTTTCTAGTGAAAACGTCTTCCACGGGTATATAGGAAGTGTATGAGACACATTTATGTCACACGTGGCCCTTTTGTGGTGCGGCTGCACTAGGCACCACGCGACACAAATTAGGGGGGGGCGTTCCGGTTCTCAGTTGGATCGTGCGCCAGATTTATCAAGTCTGACTGAAGTGTGTCGCATGCCCTATGTTAAAGGTGCACCAAAAAAAATTTGGTGATCATTGTTGGGACAGAACAGGGGGATTATAATTTAAATCGATGTAGATTAGGAAGATTGTTACTGTAATGTAATACTGTATGATGCAAAAATTACTAAGACCCTGCGACCTAGGAGAAGCACCATGCAGTTATTCAGAGTGCCCTAAAAAGAGCAATTATTACAGATTTATCCCTGTCCCCAACTGCTCTGAAAGGGGCAATCGTTAATTTTTACTTAGTCTTTACCTGCATGACTGACCCTATCTCCATCACCAGCCTGTCCCCTTTCTGTAATATTACCGGGACCTGCGACCCTGCCTTTTAACCCCTTCAGGACGCAGCCATTTTGTAGGCTCAGCCCCATTTTTTGGATTCTGACTTGCGTCGCTTTATATGGTTATAACTTTTGAACACTTTTACTTATCAAAGCGATTATCAGACTGTTTTTTTCGTCACATGTGGTCAATTTTGGCTGATAAGTTTGCTATTTTTTTATAAAAAAAAAAAAAACTGATGATTTTTTTTTTAAATTAGCGATCATCTTGTTTTCAGGCCGATAGTTTTACCACCTAAATCAGTTGCTGAATAACGTTTCCATTATGTCTGCTTTACATTTTCATTATTTTTGAATTGTCTGGATAATTTATTTTGATGTCACGCGACATACGGTTTTCCATATTTTCAAGGAGATGTTAGAATTGACCATTTTGGGGATAAATACTGTTTTCTGTTTTTAATGAAATTTTAAAAATATAACATTAGAAACCCCCTATATATATCAACCTATTTTCGAATCTGCACCCCTCAAACTATCAGAAACAGCTTTTAGGAAGATCGTTAACCCCTTGAAATCTTCATAGTAATGAAATCAAAATGGAGGTGAAATTTAGAAGGGTCCAATTTTGTCGGTTATACGTTCATTTAACCCTAAAATTTACACATTTCCAAAAGATAAAAAGAGAAAACCCAACCAAAAATTTGTAATGCAATTTCTCCCGAGTACAGAGACCCCCCACATGTGGCCTTACGTGTTTTATGGGCGCACAGCGAGGCGCAGGAGGGAAGGAGCGCCTGCAGGATGAGATGCCTTTTCCAGTGTTACCATTTTGGGGTTGGTATCTCCCAGGAGTAGAAAATAATCAATTCTATACTGAATTTTTTAAAATTTTTCCCAGGTCGTCATCCATGACGGCTTACTTGGATGATACCCCTTCACCTCTGTGGGGACAGGAAGAAGAGAGGTTCCCAGTATCCACTCTCCAGTGTCTTCCTATCCCCACAACGGGTCAGATGAGGAGAAGTTGCTCTCCCTCTGATCCTCTAATTAAGCTGGGGTATGAAGATTCCTAAGATGGACATGCGGACTTTCTGACGCCAATTCCCATCTGGGCAGGGCTTGGTCAGGCTGTGATCCCTCCCTGATCTCCATTTTGCCCAGTACAGGCAGTCCCCGGGTTACATACAAGATAGGGACTGTAGGTTTGTTCTTAAGTTGAATTTGTATGTAAGTCGGAACTGTATATTTTATCTTTGTAATCCCAGCCAGAACTTTTTTGGTCTCTGTGACAATTGGATTTTAAAAATGTTGGGTTGTCATAAGAATCAATATTAACACTAAAGCTTCATTACAGGCCCCTGTGATAACTGTTACAGCTGATCATTGTGGCCTAGGACTAAAGTACAGCAAATTATCAATATCCAGTGGTCCGTTTGTAACTATGGGTCGTATGTAAGTCGAGTGTTCTTAAGTAGGGGACCGCCTGTATTGGTTATTCCTGTGGTCCAAGCGGGAACGCATCGTAGAACGCATGCGTTCCATCCAGGGCATGTGGAATGACCACTTTCGTTTGCTACCGGAAGTGATGCGTAGGGACTCGGAGCGATGCCCAGACGACTCCGCCAGCCCTGGACATGGGGATAGTCTCCCCATAAGGTATTTAAATCGGATCACGTTGATCTGAGATCTGAGGTAATAGCATCTGCATTCTGTCATCCCAGTGATGGCTACTGATGAGGCAGACTTGGCTCCCCCAGGTATGTTAGGTGCTGTGGGCAATATGTGTATGAATTCCACTGCTGCCAAGTAAGCTTTTCCTACTTGCTTTTCCCAGGATAAAGATGGGTCTGAGAAAGTGAAAGGCAATGAGGAGAAGCAAGAGAAAAGCAAGGCAAAAACTTCGGAGGGTATGCCAACGAGAAGATGTAACATGTGTTCTTATAAATTGCCAGGCAAATATAAAAAACTATTTGCAAACCATGTATCGATGGGTTTGTGAGAGACGTAAATAATTCCTTTATAGATGAATTGTAAACATTTACTGAAGACAAAGTCTCGTCCATAGCTACTCGTCCACAACCTCTTTGGCTCTAATTCCTAAAAAGCCTCTCTTAGAGATGTTAGTCTCAGATGAAGATTCCAATAATGATTCCGATGCTTCCTCATGTTCCACCAGAGATTCTTCACGGAAACCTGATAAATAGTGTCCTCAACTTATGGAGGCAAAATACCCGTTTCCTGTCGAAGAAATTGATAAGCTACTAAAAGCAGTCAGAGAGACATTGGGGGTCATTTACTAAGGGCCCGATTCGCGTTTTCCCGACGTGTTACCCGAATATTTCCGATTTGCGTCGATTGTACCTGAATTGCCCCGGGATTTTGGCGCACGCAATTGGATTGTGGCGCATCGGCACCGGCATGCACGCGTCGGAATTCGGGGGGGGCGTGGCCGAACAAAAACCCGACGGATTCGGAAAAAACGCCGCATTTAAAAAAGGAAATTGTGTCGCGGAGCTTGCACTTACCTTCATTCAGGATAGGATCGTGAACTTCAGTGCATTTCAGGGAACTTCAGCGCAGCAGCGCCTCCTGGTGGACGTCGGAGGAACTGGCTTGATGAATCCCGGCCTGACCCGAATCCAGCGCAGAGAACGCGCCGCTGGATCGCGAACGGACCGGGTAAGTAAATCTGCCCCATTAAATGTTGAAGATATTATTTCTCCTAGTTCCATTCAGGAAGATTTGTTTGGAAACGTGTGTTTCCCATTAATGAATCATTAAAAGAGCTAATTCCAGATGACTGCCAAGATCCAGAAAGGATAATAGCCGTCTCAAAGAACTTCAGAAGCCGCCTGCTTATTGATACCCAGGAGACAAAAAATTGGGATACATGTCCAAAAGTAAACGTGCAAGTAGCTAAGGTAGTAAAGAAAACAAATCTCCCCTCTGAGGACTCTGCGCAACTCCGGGATCCTATGGATAGGAAATCAGATGTTTTACTTAAGAAATCATCGGAAACACTAATATCGGAAACACTGAAGACTAATATCTCAGCTACGTCTGTAGCTAAAACCCTTCTGTTTTGGCTCGGGAATTTGACACACATATAAAACAGATAATAAATATTATTATATCTAGTGGGGCATCATCAACAAGTAAAGGGATATTAGCAGGTGTGCAAAAACCACGGTCCTGGGTACAGTAGGATGTGTACAAATGTGACAAAAATTGCACAAATTGCAGTGTGCACCACTCGCTCTTATCCCAATCAAGGCTGTTTCCTCAGTTTTATAACTATTTATTAGAGTAAAAAACACAGTTATAACGAAGCACAATATGGCATGTAAACATCTAATTAGTAGCAGATATACATATAGTACAACTAATTAATCTAGCGCTGGGCCCAAGCACTTAAAATAGTAATCTCTACAAACAAGAATGTACGATATGATAAAATAAGTTGTCCTAAAGTCCACCAAAAATTTCCCTTCATGTGAACAGTGTCCTGTTAATTTGCCACTTGTTCTGCATACGTCATATGGCTACCGCTTTATATAAAACTTTTTGGGTAAAGGTTTTAAAATAAAACGTAAGGTGCCTTCTTCAGATATGGATCATATTTCAACATCCAACATGTGAGATCTAGCTATTAAATAATTTTATAACTATGAAATATCTTGCTTGGGATAAGAGCGAGTGGTGCACACTGCAATTTTTGTAATTTTTTGTCATATATAAAACAGCACACACCAAGAGAGACTCTTTTAGAGAATCTACCTCTTCTGCAGTTGGCCACTAGATTTTGGCCGAATCTAAACGGTTTTCAGCGAATGAAGGAGCTTTGTCAAACTCGTTGTGTGTTATGGTTAAAGCCATAAAACGGGCACATACGCTCAAAGACCAAGCGTTACAGGACTACCATTCTCAGAGAATTCCTGTTTGGTCGCTATACGCTATACTAGAAAAGGCTACGGACAAGAAAAAAGGTTTTCCAGAAAATAAACCTATGTAAAAAAAAAATAGACCTTTTTTCCAAACTACTAAGAGCAGAAGGATTCCTTCAACGGAAAGGGAAAACAATGAAGATGGAGCCACCCTAAGGGAGGTAAAAATCAAGCTTTCCTTTTTTCCTCATCCAGCAACTCCAGTAAAACCAAGAAGCATTGACGCCATGGTAGGGCGGAGACTTTTAAGATTTCAGGACAGTTGGTCTCAGACCTCGGGGATTCCATGGGTCCTAAACATTGTAAAAAAAAAAACAGCTACAGAATAGAATTCCATCACCTTCCCCCGATAAGATACGTCATAACTCCTTGTTCCTCGAAATCCCTCCTTCCTTCATGGCAAGAAGTACAATCTCTACTATCCCTAGAGGTGATCATTCCAGTACCCCAGGATCAACTAGCAGTTGGATTTTATTCACCGCTGTTCCTGATAAAGAAGCCAAGTGGGACATATCGTCCAATCTTCAATTTAAGAAGCCCCAACCGATTTGTCTCGGAGAGACAAAATGGAATCGGTAAGGTCAGCCACCACAATAATTGCAAAACAGTCTTAAGTGTGTACAAGTGTGTACCATAGATCTCAAAGACGCTTATTATCATGTACCAATACACAAATCATCTAGGACAGTGATGGCGAACCTTTTGGAGACAGAGTGCCCAAACCGCAACGCAAATCCACTTATTTACTGTGAAGTGCCAATATGGCGGTAACTTAGTGTTACCTGTCCTTCGACATCTTTCAATTGTATTGGCCGCCTAAGGCCACCAATACAATTGAAAGAAGGAGGGCAAATTCAGACCATCATTGTAGCTTCTCTCCAGGGTCTCTCTGTACAGGAAGAGTGGTGGGTCTAGCAGGACGACCTCCAAAGATAATGCAGTTCTTTCAACACCTTCTCACTTTTCCTGCAGTTCCAAACAGTCAATGAAGTATCACTGTAAAATAGCGCTCAGAGCAGCATCTAAGTTGCCTGGAACTGCAGGAAGATTTGATGGATTTGGTTCTGTTTGGTGAACTCTGTCCTGGGGCGATGGCCTGAGTGCCCACAGAAAGGGCTCTGAGTGCCACCACTGGCACCCGTGCCATAGGTCCGCCACCACTGATCTAGGACATAGAGCTACAGAAGATTTACACAAGATTTAGGCCACAACCATGCCATCCCCTCCAAACCAAGCCCACAGGCTACACCTCCAACCCAACTCTACACATACATGTAGTTGTTGGCCACCGGCGTGTGGTGACTGCATGTATGGAAATTCGGGAAACCTATTAGCGGATTGTCACTTAAAGGTGAAAAACAAAGATGGAGGACTTCTTTTATTTCTCTTGCGTGTATAGTGGATTGCTACTTTGCTGTAGAAACTCGCCAAGCAGTAGGTTGGACCACCCATGTCCTTCAGAAACACAGTATACTGACACGAAATTCACTTATCTTATCCACAGCAATCAGAGGACTAAGCTGTCCCAAGAGAATGTTCCACCAGACACCATTTTACGACTTCCACCATCGTGAAGTGTAACCAGGAAAGATTCATGTTCAATGCTCTTCCATCACGGTGTAACAGAAATGTGGTTTCATCTGCCCAGGAAATATCTTCAATCTCTTCGGTTTGGTTACACCAAAAACAGAGACCGTAATTAAAACGAAAGAACGGTGGGTGAACGTAAAGTCTTCTGTTCCCTTATTGACCTCATCGTAAGGACCATAAACACCACCATGATGATAGTGGAAGAAACGGTGTCTGGCTTTGTAAGATGATGAGTAGAGCATCACATCACAATGTCATAGGCCCCAGGGGGCGATTTTATTCACCCGTTACGGTTCTTTTCTGTTTCAAAAAAAGACATCTTTATTTTTACATTTCCACGTTTTTTTCCTTTTCTCTAAGTTGCCATCAACCCCATGATGCCTCAGCACAGCTTTACATGACGAACCAGAATCAACTTGCTCTTCCTCATGTAAGGAGGAACTAGAATGAATATTATTAGTAAAATTGACGAGTTATTGTCCCGCACGTGTGATATATATAGAAGAGAGAAAAAAAATCAAGGAAGACGACAGGTGACGGACACATGCAATAGAAAAATACAACACGGGGAAACTTTAGTTTAGGCTCAACCCCAAAGATATACAAAGATATTACTTACAATATACAACACCTTAAGGTCCGTAAGTTTAGAGCAGTAATTCCTGTATGACATCCTATGACAGTGGTGGCGAACCTATGGCACGGGTGCCAGAGGCGGCACTCAGAGCCCTTTCTGTGGGCACTCAGGCCATTGACCCAGCACACCAGACAGGACTCAAAGAATCTTCCTCCAGTTCCAAGCAACTTTAAAGATGCTGCTTTCAGTCATATTTTAAAGTGATACTTCTTTAGCTACTTGGGACTGTAGGAAGAGGGAGAATGTGTAGGGCCTAATTATCTTTAGAGAACCTTCTGCTGGCCCCACGATTCTCTGTGCACAGAAGGACACTGGAAAGAAGCTACAATGATGCAAATTTCCCCTCCTTTCTACTGTGTTGCTGTCCTCAGGAGGCAAATATGATTGAACGTTGCTGAAGACCAGGGAGCAATAAGTTACTGCTTTAATTTTAGGTTAGCACCTCGCGATAACTAAAAGGTTCACCATCACTGCCCTATGATTTATATAACAATTGTATTGGATCTAAAACATTTCCAGCATTATGACGAGAAAGTGGATTCTTCCCCTGTGTGAATTCTCTGATATATAACAGATCTAATTTAAAGGGTTTTCCAACTAATCTAAGTTAGGCCCGATCCACAGGATAGAATCTAATTTGATGAATGATGGGGGTCTCAGTGATAAGACCCCCACAGATCACGAAAACGAGGGGTTCGATGGGGTCGCAGATACGGTAATTTGACGCCTTGTCGCTTCGGGAGATTAATGGAGAAGACCGCCGGGCATGACCGTTCTGCTTTATTCATCTCTTTGGAGCTGACCGAGATCGGCAACTTTGTCACTCAGCAAATTCCATTGGCTCCATTGAGATATATGGAGCAGGACGATCATGCTCGGCCGTGTGCTCCATTACTCTCATGGAGCAACAAGGGGTCCAACTAAGGTACCTGGGACCCCATCGAACCCCTCATCACTGAGACCCCCACCAATCAGCAAGCTAGGCCCGATCCTATGGATAGGGCCTAACTTACATTTATGGGAAAACACCTTTAAACAAAAAAAAAAAATAGTTTCTCCTCAGAGTTTATTCTCTCATATCTATAACATGATCTGATTCATCTTTAGAGCATTCCCCACATTATGAAACAGTGTGCTGACTCGCATGCTGAAAAAGATGATGTTTATCCCGGAAACATTTCCCACAATCCGAACACAAGTATTGCTTCTCTGTGTGTAGTCTTTGATGTCTAACAAGATCGGATTTAGCTCTAAAAGATTTCCCGCATAGTAAACAGGTAAATGGCTTCTCCCCTGTGTGGCTTCTCTGATGTACAACGAGATGTGATTTACTTACATAACTTTTCCCACATTCAGAACATGGAAACGGCCTCTCCCCTGTGTGAAGTCTCATATGTCTAGTAACATCCGATTTAATGGTGTAACATTTCCCACATTCGGGACATGAAGTCTCCGAGAGACTTCTCTCATGTTTCACATAATTTGTTAGAACTGTAGAACATTTCTCGTATTCTAGATGTGATAATGGTTTATCCACCGTGTGAATTCTCTGTTTTACCAGATCTTTTGGTTCATCGCTATAACTTTGCCCACAATCAGAACCTTTGACATTTGGATTCTCTCTTTTTTGATGGCTACGAAATACAACAATATGACCTTTATTTTGCTTCACAGTCCATACTGATTCGTTAGTTAGGACCCATTTAATAGGATCAGACGACGGATTGTTGCCTTGTGGGCCTGAGGACGTGTCTGGGATAAGTTCATATTCTTCCTCTACTTTAAAATCAGATATCAGATGTTCCTCTGAGCCATTGGCAAAGCCATCTGCAAAGAATAAAACAGTTTATATAATATAAAAAAAGAAAATTAGTTGTGGTTAGAAAACTCTTTCCTGCTTACCATAAGGTTCTGTATTATTACTGATGTAACATCTCAGTCTCCTCCTCCGAGGTCCTGGTGAGCAGTATTCCTGACCCACATTCCAGCTTTTCTACCCTGTTAAGGTTCGGACTGGCTCATGTCATTGCACTGGTTAATGCATTGTTGGGCCAGGGGCATAAATACAGTGGTAGCAACCATAGCAGCTGCTATGGGGCCCGCAGTGTCAGGGGGCCCAGAATCCAACCTGACACAGTAAATAATGGCGGAAGTGCACCATTATATACATGTTATCCTGCACATTGTACACTATGTATATAACACTGCACATCCTCCACAATACACAGCACGAATCATCAGCTGAGGTAAGAAATTTCGGGGGAGAGGGAGGGGACAGCAGAAGGACAGGACCGGGGATCTCCCATCTCTGATTCCTGCCGTGTATTTCCCCCTTGTGGTCAGCAGCTACTGGGACAGATCTGTATGAGTGTATAAATGTATCTATTGGTGATGTGTGTGCATAAGTGTGAGTTGGACTGCAATCAGATGAACGTGTGCTATGCCCGGGCAAGCATATATCAAGCTCACTGGAGAGGAGGGATGAGAGCTGCTCACCCTTCCCTCTTCACAGAAGACCACACCGCACAACCGTTCTTACGCCTGAAGACAAAGCCGGCTCTATCTTTTTTGCTGCGCCGGCACCGCATGGTGAGCACACGTTGTGGCTGGGCGCCATAGGCGGCAATGGGAGTGTATATATGGATATGAGAGTATATGAATCTGTAGTATACACAGGTGTATAAAAGTATACAAATATACTTTGTATATTTAGGGAGGCCCCATTCAGAAGTCTGCTATGGGGCCCTGCCTATCCTGCGTTGGGCCCTGGGGCTGGTGCAGCTGTACCCATTTCTGTCCCTCCTGACTATCACTACGCCAGGATTCCCGCTTAAGGCAGGAAGGACACCATAGTAACGATTTATATTGGCCGCTGCGGGAGCACTGTGACTATATTGGCCGCTGCGGGAGCACTGTGACTATATTGCGCCGACTGACGTGGGAGGACTGTGAATAATATTGCGACAGGTGGGGAGACTGTGACTATATGCGCCGTGGATATTGCAGCGGAGACCACTGCTGACTATTATGGTCCGCCTGCTGCGGCGAGCACTGTGACTATATTGGCCGCTGCGGGAGCACTGTGACTATATTGTCTACTGTGGGAGCCCTGTGACTATATTGGCTACTGTGGGTGGCAACGCTACTATATAATTAGTATTATCACCCATTACCTGTAGGAATCTCCTCCTTACATCGCTCATCGCCCCTCACATATGTCTCTGGAGCAGGAATATTCTTCACATCTTCATCCTGATACAAAAACTGAGAGACAAATATTGTAAGAAACCTAAAATCAGGAAGTATCTGAACTCTACAGTGACTGGGCTCCACCATAAATCATTACTGTAACCAGCAGCCTCCAGAGACAGAAACTGGGAGAAGATCCAAACACCATCCAATGTCTATTTATTGTCCCCAAAGAAGTAAACAATGAAACTGGAGTCAAGTTTAGAGAGACTATATGGACATGGAGTTCTACAATATATAGTTATGCAGTTTTTATGAATTCATTTCACAGAACGTGTCCTGAAGTCTTCTCTCCATCTACCTGATGATCCTGTGGGACATATTTCTCCTGTGGTAGAAGAAGAGGACTGGGACATCTCTCCGGTGATGTTCTGTAGGAAACATCCAGAGACTGAATTCCTTCTTTCCATACAGATAATGAAAGGAGTGTGGATTTAGTCCTGTCTATACCTGCTGAGTGAGGGGCTGGTGGTCCTCCATCATGACGTCCTTGTACAACTTTGTGTCCTTCTAAATACTCCCACTCTCATGGAGAAATAGACAGCCACATCCTGCACCTATAGAACCTGACACACCAATGATCCCGTCATCACCCAGATCCTTCATAGTATAATGTCCCAGCATTCCCGGCAGTGTCACCTCTTCAGTCAGCAGCTCCATCATCTTGTGGGTGACTTCTAGGATCTTCTGCGAAGACAAAAAATTGGGATACAGTCCAAAAGTAAAACGTGCAAGTAGCTAGGTAGTAAAGAAAACAAATCTCCCCTCTGAGGACTCTGCGCACTCCGGATCTATGGATAGGAAATATCAGATGTTTTACTTAGAAATCATGGGAAACAGCTATGTGAAATATGAAGACTATATCTCAGCTACGTTGTAGACTAAAACCCTCTGTTTTGGCTCGGGAATTTGACACACATAAAAACAGATAATAAATATTATTATATCTAGTGGGGCATCATCAACAAGTAAAGGAGATATTAGCAGGTGTGCAAAAACCACGGTCCTGGGTACAGTAGAGGTGTTACAATGTGACAAAAATTGCACAAATTGCAGTGTGCACCACTCGCTTATCCCAATCAAGGCTGTTCCTCAATTTATAACTATTTATAGAGTAAAAAACACAGTTATAAAGACGCCAATATGGCATGTAAACATCTATTAGTAGCAGATATACATATAGTTACAACTAATTAATCTAGTGCTGGGCCCAAGCACTTAAAATATAATCTCTACAACAGAATGTACGATTGATAAAATAAGTTGTCCTAAAGTCCACCAAGAATTTCCCTTCAGTGAACAGTGTCATGTTATTTGCACTTGTTCTGCAAGTCCTATGGCTACCGCTTTTATATAAAACTTTTGGGGTAAAGGTTTTTTTAAATGAAACGTAAGGTGCCTTCTTCAGATATGGTCATATTTCAACATCCAACATGTGAGATCTAGCATATAAATAATTTTATAACTATGAAATATCTTGCTGGATAAGAGCGGTGAGTGGTGCACACTGCAATTTTTGTAATTTTTGTCATATATACAACAGACACACACCAGAGAGAACTTTTTAGAGAATCTACCTCTTCTGCAGTTGGCCACTAGATTTGGCCGAATCTAAACGGTTTTCAGCGAATGAAGGAGCTTTGTCAAACCTCGTGTGTGTTATGGTCAAAGCCTATAAAACGGGCACTACGCTCAAAGACCAAGCGTTACATGACTACCATTCTCAGAGAATTCCTGTTTGGTCGCTATACGCTTACTAGAAACAGGCTACGGACAAGAAAAAGGTTTTCCAGAAAATAACCTATTAAAAAAAAAAGACCTTTTTTCCAACTACTAAGAGCAGAAGGATTCTTCAACGAAAGGGAAAACATGAGATGGAGCCACCCTAAGGGAGGTAAATCAAGTTTCCTTTTTTCCTCATCCAGCCACTCCAGTAAAACCAAGAAGCAATGACGCCATGTGTAGGCGGAGACTTTAAGATTTCAGGACAGTTGGTCTCAGACTCGGGGATTCCAGGGTCCTAAACATTGTAAAAAAAAAACAGCTACAGAATAGAATTCCATCACCTTCCCACGATAAGATACGTCATAACTCCTTGTTCCTCGAAATCCCCCTTCCTTCATGGACAGAAGTACATCTCTAATATCCCTAGAGGTGATCATTCCAGTACCCCAGGATCAACTAGCATTGGATTTTATTCACCGATGTTCGATAAAGAAGCCAAGTGGGACATATCGTCCACTTCAATTAAGAAGCCACACCGATTTGTCTCGGAGAGACAAAATGGAATCGGTTAAGGTCAGCCCCACAATAATTGCAAAAAGTCTTAAGTGTGTACAAGTGTGTACCATAGATCTCAAGACGCTATTATCATGTACCATACACAAATCATCTAGGACAGGCAGTGATGGTGAACCTTTTGAGACAGATGCCCAAACGCAACGCAAATCCACTTAGTTACTGTGAAGTGCCAATATGGCGGTAACTTAGTGTTACCTGTCCTTCGACATCTTTCAATTGTATTGGCCGCCTAAGGCCACAATACAATTGAAAGAAGGAGGGCAAATTCAGACCATCATTGTAGCTTCTCTCCAGGGTCTCTTGTCAGGAAGAGTGGTGGGTCTAGCAGGACGACTCCAAGATAATGCCAGTTCTTCAACACTTTCTCACTTTTCCTGCAGTTCCAAACAGTCAATGAAGTATCGCTGTAAAATAGCGCTCAGAGCAGCATCTAAGTTGCCTGGGACTGCAGGAAGAATTGATGGATTTTGGTCCGTTTGGTGAACTCTTCTGGGGCGATGGCCTGAGTGCCCCAAAGGGCTCTGAGTGCACCACTGGCAACCCGTGCCATAGGTCCGCCCCACTGATCTAGGACATAGAGCTACAGAAGATTTACACAGATTTAGGCCAAACCATGCCATCCCCTCCAAACAAGCCCACAGGCTACACCCAACCAACTCTACATCAACATGTAGTTGTTGTCCACCGGCGTGTGGTGACTGCATGTATGGAAATTCGGGAAACCTATTAGCGGATGTCACTAAAGGTGAAAACAAGATGGAGGACTCTTTTATTTCTTTGCGTGTATAGTGGATTGCTACTTTGCTGTAGAAACTCGCCAGCAGTAGGTTGCGACCACCCATGTCTTTCAGAAACACAGTATATGACACGAAATTCACTTTCTTACCACAGCAATACAGAGGACTAAGCTTGTCCCAAGAGAATGTTCCACCAGACACCATTTTACGACTTCCACCATCGTGAAGTGTAACAGAAAGATTCATGTTCAATGCTCTTCCATCACGTTTTGTGTAACAGAAAAATGTGGTTTCATCTGCCAGGAAATATCTCAATCTCTTCGGTTTGGTTACACCAAAACAGAGACCTAATTAAAACGAAAGAACGGTGGGGGAACGTAAAGTCTTCTGTTCCCTTATTGACCCATCGTAGGACCATAAACACCACCATGATGATAGTGGGAAGAACGGTGTTGGCTTTGTAAGATGATGAGTGAGCATCACATCACAAGTAATGGCCCCAGGGGCGATTTTATTCACCCGTTACGGTTCTTTTCTGTTTCAAAAAAAGCAATCTTATTTTTACATTTCCCCGTTTTTTTCCTTTTCTTAAGTTGCCATACCCCATGATGCCTCAGCACAGCTTTACATGACGAACCAGAATCAACTTGCCTTCCTCATGTAAGAGGGAACCGAGAATGATATTATTAGTAAAATTGACGAGTATTGTCCCGCACGTGTTGATATAATAGAAAGAAAAAAAAATCAAGGAGAGACAGGTGACGGACACATCAATAGAAAATAAACTGTGCTTGAAAAACTGTTACACATGTTCTAAAGTTTAGAAAAACTTTACACTTAGTTGAGGTGGGGAAACTTTAGTTTTAGGCTCAACCCCAAAGATATACAAAAGAAATTACTTACAATATACAACAACTTAAGGTCCGTAAGTTTAGAGCAGTAATTCCTGTATGACATCCTATGACAGTGGTGCGCGAACCATGGCAGGGTTGCAGAGGCGGCACTAGAGCCCTTTCTGTGGGCACTCAGGCCATTGACCCAGCACACCCGACAGGATCAAAGAATCTTCTCCAGTTCAAGCAACTTAAAGATGCTGCTTTCAGTCATATTTAAAGTGATACTTCTTAGCTACTTGGGACTGTAGGAAGAGGGAGAAGGTGTAGGGCCCTAATTATCTTTAGAGGACCTTCTGCTGGCCCCACGATTCGTGCACAGAAGGACACTGGAAAGAAGCTACATGATGCAAATTTTCCCTCCTTTCTACTGGTGGTTTGTCCTCAGGAGGCAAATATGATTGAACGTGCTGAAGACCAGGAGCAATAAGTCACTGCTTTAATTAGGTTAGCACCTCGCGAGAACTAAAAGGTTCACCATCACTGCCCTATGAGCTTATATAACAATTGTATGGATCTAAAACATTTCCTGCATGACGAAAGTGGATCTCTCCCCCTGTGGAATCTCTGATATATAACAGATTCTAATTTAAAGGGTTGTTCCACTAATCTAAGTTAGGCCGCCGATCCACAGGATAGAATCTAATTTGATGACTGATGGGGGTCTCAGTGATAAGACCCCCACAGATCACGAAAAACGAGGGGTTCGATGGGGTCGCAGATTACGGTAATTTGACGCCTTGTCGCTTCGGGAGATTAATGGAGAAGACCGCCGGGCATGACCGTTCTGCTTATCATCTCTTTGGAGCTGACGAGATCGGACAAATTGTCACATCAGCAAATTCCATTGGCTCCATTGAGATAATGGAGCAGGACGATCATGCTCAGCCGCGTGCTCCATTACTCTCATGGAGCAACAAGGGGTCCAACTAAGGTACCTGGGACCCCAATCGAACCCCTCATCACTGAGACCCCCACCAATCAGCAAGTAGGCCCGATCCTATGGATGGGCCTAACTACATTTATGGGGAAAAACACCTTAAACAAAAAAAAAAAAATAGTTTCTCCTAGAGTTTATCTCTCATATCTATAACATGATCTGATTCATCTTTAGAGCATTCCCCACATTATGAAACAGTGTGCTGACTCGCATGCTGAAAAAGATGATGTTTATCCGGAAAAAATTCCCACAAACCGAACACAAGTATTGCTTCTCTGTGTGTAGTCTTTGATGTCTACAAGATCGGATTAGCTCTAAAGATTTCCCCGATAGTAAACGAGAAATGGCTTCTCCCCGGTGTGGCTCTCCTGATGTACAACGAGATGTGAGTTTACTTACATAACTTGTTCAACATTCAGAACATGGAACAGCCCCTTCCCCTGTGTGAAGTCTCATATGTCTAGTAACATCCGACTTACTGGTGTAACATTTCCCACATTCGGGACATGAAAACGGCTTCGCCCCTGTGTGAGTTTTTAGATGTCTGGTAAGATTTGCCCTTGAGCTAAAATGTTTGCCACATGGCGCACATGAAAAAGACTCCTCCGAGAGACTTCTCTCATGTTTCACATAATTTGTTAGAACTGTTGTAGAACATTTCTCGTATTCTAGATGTGGATAATGGTTATTCCACCGTGTGAATTCTCTGTTTTACCAGATCTTGGTTCATCGCTATAACTTTGCCCACCAATCAGAACCTTTGACATTTGGATTCTCTCTTTTTTGATGGCTACGGAAAAACAACAATATACCTTTATTTTGCTTCACAGTCCATACTGATTCGTTAGTTAGGACCATTTAATTTTGATCAAGACGACGGATTGTTGCCTTGTGGGCCTTGGGGACGTGTCTGGGAAAGTTCATATTTTCCTCTACTTTAAAATCAGATATCAGATGTTCCTGAGCCATGGCAAAGCATCTGCAAAGAATAAAACAGTTTATATAATATAAAAAAGAAAATTAGTTGTGGTTAGAAAACTCTTCTCCTGCTTACCATAAGGTTCTGATATTTACTGATGTAAATCTTCAGTCTCCTCCTCGAGGCCCTGGTGGAGCAGTATCTGACCCACATTCCAGCTTTTCTACCCTGTTAAGGTTCGGACTGGCTCATGTCATTGCAGGTTAATGCATTGTTGGGCCAGGGCATAAAACAGTGGTAGCAACCATAGCAGCTTGCTATGGGGCCCCGCAGTGTCAGGGGGCCCAGAATCCAACCTGCACAGTAAATAATGGCGGAAGTGCACCATATATACATGTATCCTGCACATTGTACTATGTATATAACACTGAATATCCTCCAACAATACACAGCACGAATCATCAGCTGAGGTAAGAAATTTCGGGGGAGGGGAGGGACAGCAGAAGGACAGGCGGGGATCTCCCATCTCGATTCTGCGTGTATTTCCCCCTGTTGGTCAGCAGTACTGGGACGATCTGTATGAGTGTATAAATGTATCATTGTGATGTGTGTGCATAAGTGTGAGTGGACTGCAATCAGATGAGTGTGTGCTATGCCCCGGGCAAGCATACATCAAGCTCCACTGGAGAGAGAAGGGGATGAGATGCTCACCCTTCCCTCTTCACAAGAAGACACATCGCAACAACCGTTCTTACGCCTGAGACAAGCCGGCTCTATCTTTTTTGCTGCGCGGCAACCGCATGGTGAGCACACGTGTGGCTGGGCGCCATAGGCAGCAATGGGAGTGTATATATGGATATGAGAGTTAATTGATCTGTAGGTAACAAGTGTATAAAAGTATACAAAATATACTTTGTATATTGGGAGGCCATTCAGAAGTCTGCTATGGGGGCCCTGCCTATCTGCGTTGGGCTGGGGTGGTGCAGCTGTACCCATTTCTGTCCTCCTGACGATCACTACGCCAGGATTCCCGCTTAAGGCAGGAAGGACACCATTAGTAACGATTTATATTGGCCGCTGCGGGAGCAGTGTGACTATATTGGCCGCTGCGGGAGCACTGTGACTATATTGGCCGCTGCGGGAGCACTGTGACTATATTGGCCGCTGCGGGAGCACTGTGACTATATTGGCCGCTGCGGGAGCACTGTGACTATATTGAACGTTGCGGGAGCACTGTGACTATATTGGCCGCTGCGGGAGCACTGTGACTATATTGGCCGCTGGGGCACGTGGACTCTATTGGCCGCGCGGGAGCACTGTGACTATATTGTCTACTGTGGGTGCAACGTACTATATAATTAGTATTATCACCCATTACTGTAGGAATCTCCTCCTACATCGTCATACGCCCCTACATATGTCTCTGGAGCAGGAATATTCTTCACATCTTCATCCTGATACACAAAATGAGAGACAAATATTGTAAGAAACCTAAAATCAGGGAAGTATCTGAAATCTACAGTGATGGGCTCCACATAAATCATTACTGTAACCAGCGCCTCCAGAGACAGAAACTGGGGAAGATCCAAAACCACATCCAATGTCTATTTATTGTCCCCAAAGAAAGTAACAATGAAACTGGAGTCAAGTTAGAGAGGACTATTATGGACATGGAGTTCACAATATATAGTTATGCAGTTTTTATGAATTCATTTCAGAACGTGTCATGAAGTCTTATCTCCATCTACCTGATGATCCTGTGGGACATATTTCTCCTGTGGTTAGAAGAAGAGGACTGGGACATCTCTCCGGTGATGTTCTCTTAGGATCTACCTGTAGGAAAACATCCAGAGACTGAATTCCTTCTTTCCATACAGATAATGAAAGGAGTGTGGATTTAGTCCTGTCTATACCTGCTGATGTGAGGGGCTGGTGGTCCTCCATCATGACGTCCTTGTACAAATTTTGTGTCCTTCTAATACTCCCACTCTCATGGAGAAATAGACAGCCACATCCTGACACCTCTATAGAACCTACACACAATGATCCGTCATCACCCAGATCCCTTCATAGTGTTACGTTATAATGTCCAGCATTCCCGGCAGGGTCACCTCTTCAGTCAGCAGTCCATCATCTTGGGGGTGCTTCTAGGATTTCTGCTCATTGATGTCATCATGTATCAGGGGGTGAGGCTGGAGGAGCCGGGATTGGGCTCAGGGTTCTCCCCCGTCCTTCATACACAGGGGCCTGACAGCGCCCACTAGAGGTCTTCCTCTACTATGTGTAATCCTGGTTATGGAGGAGACACATTGATAAATCTCCCTCCATACATTTCCAGAATCTCTCACCTCCATCCAGTCCTATCATCTGTTATTCCCATAGATAATGATGTCATGTGACCTCATCACAATCTCTCACCTCTCCAGTAATATAGAAGAGAATCTCTAGGGTGAGCTGGAAGATTCTCTCCACCATCTTGTCCCTGTCTCTGTCCATTGTCTGATCCTAAATGAAAAGAGGATCAGCCCTTGTTACATGATATAAAATTACTGAAATTAATTAGAATAACAATAGAGGATAACCTGAGGTCTATGGGTTGAATATTCCTTGAATAACTTTATAGAATTTCTCTATGTCTGAGATAAAAGCTTGTGACGACCTAGTGATGAATCCGCAATGGTGAGACCAGTATAATGCTGTTGTCTAGTAGGATACTTCATACATCGACAACTAAGGGCTCACTCAGACGCTCATACTCTGGCAGAGACGCACAGTCCAGGGGTCGGTCGTGCCGGAATTATATGGGTATTCTCATCGGGGTATTGACATTTAATTTGATTCCCATAAAGACATGTTTTTTTATCTTATTAAAAAATATATATGTATGAATATATAGCACTCAGGTAGTGGTGGCCACTCAGATACAGCGTTTATTAGTAAAGTCATGGCCATAAATTGTGAGAATGATACAAATGTTAATTTTTGCAAAGTCTCCGGCATCAGGTGTTATAATGGCAATTTGCAGATACTCCAGAATGTTATACAGAGGGATCAGCTTAACAGCAATTCATTGCAAAGTCAATATTTACCTACAAAATGAACTTTTTCCCCCAAAACACATTTCCCCTTCATTGCAGGCGCCTTAGGTGGAGCAGCGGCCATGGTGTCAGTGATGTCTCCAGTAACACAGGTGCGGGGGCTGATGGGGACAGGGCTGGAGATCAATCTGTCAGGAGTAAGTAACAATCACACCCCTGGACACTTTACAAGGAGGCTGGTGCTTGGCATCATTGTTTCTCTTCTGTTACCCATGGTTATCTCTAAAGAAACACGTGCCATCATCATTGCACTGCACAAAACTGGCCGAACAGGGAAGAGTATCGCAGCGAGAAAGATTGCACCTCAGTCACCAATCTATCGCATCATCAAGGAGAGAGGCTCCATTGTTACCAAAAAGGCTCCAGGAGCCCAAGAAGGACCAGCAAGCGCCAGGACCGCTTGCTCAGGAATGGCAGCAGCAGGTGTGAGGCATCTGCACGCACTGTGACACTGCGGAGACTCCTGGAGCAAGGCCTGGTGTCCAGGAGGGCAGCAAAGAAGCCACAAGAAACCATCAGGGACAGACGGATATTCTGCAGGAGGTGCAGGGAGTGGACGGCTGAGGACTGGTGGAAAGTAATTTTCTCTGATGAATCCCCTTTCCGATTGTTGGGAGAAGACAAGGTGAGCGATGCCACCAGTCCTGTCTCCTGCACCCAGAAGATTTGTGTCATTCTCACAACTTATGGCCATGCAAAACTATTTAGTTCTTAGAACAATCGCTCCAGCAGCAGAGGTCGTATCTAAGGACAACTGTTCTGTGTTTCTAAGGGACAACATGGCTACTTTTATTAAAAATTATTTTCTCACGGGTACTTTTGTCTTTATCATCATCCGTTTGAAGAAATGTATGCATAAGGCAGATATATAAATGGGGTTGTCCAGTGATAGCAAGTCAGGCCTTAACCACAGGATACGGGATAACTTGCTGATTGGTGGGGGTCTGAGTGATGGGATTCCATGGATCGCCAGAATGGGTGTCTATTGTAGTTCCATCATACCTCATCTCTATGGCGCTGATGGATATAGCCGAGTGTTGTACTCTGACAGCGCTATAGAGATGAATAGAGCAGTTGCTGCATGTGTGACCCCTGATCCATGGGGCTAATTTTGTTCTGGCTGCTCAACTTCCGGGTCAGACATTCTGCTGGGCAAGACATGCGAGTTTGATTGATCCAACCCGTTCATGTGAAGAGAAGAGACTACTAGAGGTGTGAAGTGGGCCCAAGTAAAGCAGAGGTAGTCCTCATCCAGGTAGAACCAGGTTCTCATGCAGGTTATGTCCATCTCTATAAGGCCAACAATACACACAATTGTGGAAATGGACCCGTGTACTGGTCCGATCATACGGACTGAAAAGTGCAGTGGATGGGAGTCCTGGCATCATATAGAAATATGATGTAAGGATCCCCTGTCTGCAGCGCCAATAGCGTAACAACGTTTATCCTCCTCACACATGTCAACAAAATTGTAAGACCCTCTAATTTATAATGCGGTGAAGAAATGTGCCTAAAATCTTTCTTTCATACCTACCTTCTCCTCCTCCCAGAGCGTTGTGCTCTGTATATACAGGAGATGCCAAATCCTAGAGGATAAAGGACCTGTGATGATGTCATGATCATGTGATAAGTCACATGTGTGGGAGGAGTCCGTCTGTAGTGCTGGAGAAGGTGGGACCTGTGATGATGTCATGATCATGTGATCAGTCACATGTGTGGGAGGAGTCCACTTGTGCTGCCGGAGGAGATAGGACCTGTGATGATGTCATGATCATGTGATCTATATATTAGTACTGTTGTGTATCGGTGCACGTCAGTCAGGGTTTCGGCAGCGTTTACACTTCATCTGCGTTTCGGTCATGCGACTTTTTGTCTGACGCCAGCCTGTAACCGGAATTCAGGAATATTAGTGTTTAACCCTTTCACGTTGGGCCTGAATGTTCAGGTCAATTTTTTCTGTTCTGCTCTTCTTTAAAGGAGGAAATCTTTCAGAACAAAAATCTTTGTTTTTTTTCATGACATGTGAAACTTTAACTTGAACAATTTTTATTATTAGCATATTTTTTATAGAATCACCAAATAACCTAAATATGTACAGGGTGAATCCATCACCATTTTCCCGGGTCAGAGGCAGAGGGTGCATGTACTTTTGCTCCGTTCCTTATGCCTCGACTGACTTTGATTTAAAAAATGTTTTTGCTGGTATTTTAACAGTGTCCTTCTCCGGTTCCTGTTCTGTTTCACCTAGAAATATAATCCTGATATTATATTTAAGGAGTCTCCTCCTAAGGACGTCAGAATGGGTGCCACAGTTCAGGAGATATGACAGTGTAAGGATGCTACTACACATCTCGTTCTTGGACTGTTTTAAAGCATGCGTTTTCAGTCCGTTTAAAAACACATGTTTTTGACTGTTTACCATGCCTTTGGCTGGTTTGAACCTGTTTATCTTCATTTCTAGATATGTAGGCAGCTGTGAAACAGATAAAAACCAGCCGAATGCACGGTAAGCTTACAAAAACGCATCCATTTTTAAACGGACTGAATACATATGTGTTTTTAAACGGTCCGAGAACGCGTCGTGTGGCGGCACCCTTAGGTGTGAAACCTTCCTTGCATTCTGGTACACACCTGCATTCACTCTGCCATGTAGCTGTATGAGAGATCCGGCTCCTGCTGCAGAAAACATTCCCCAACCATCTACCACCTTTTACTAACTTTTTTACCAGTGCCGGATCTTTGTTCCTTGTGCCTCTGAGAAAGCTTTTACCCTGTGATTACCTGTTGTGACCTCGATTCCTGTTCCTGACTTTGATTCTCCGTCGGCTGTGTCGGCTTTTGCTTTGTCCCCGACTCCGATCCTATGCCGCCTGTCCTGGTCTTCTTACTGACCACGACTCAGTCTCAGCCGGCGACTTTGTACTTTGCCTTGGTGACCACCGCAAGCAAAGTCTGCGGAGCGTCCTGGTGGTATGTCGCCGCAGCAAGTCTAACCTGCTTTGCGTCAGGCTCTGGTGAATACCGAGTTCCACTTAGACTCTGCTCCCAGGTGTCGGCTTAAGTCATCGCCCGTGGTGGTTAAGTGGGTTCATTACCTCTGACCCTGACAGTAACATCCAGCCATAGGTCCCGTCAAGGTTCCGCTACATGAACTGGCTGATCTCACCACCATCATGGCAGCTTCTGCAGAACCCAGATTGTGGCTATCCATTGTCTCCAAGCATGACGGATATGCCAAGCTGTGCAGGGCTCCTTGCAAATTGAATTGATGTCTTCGCAGTTTGACATAGAACGGTTTAAGGTGGCTATCATGATCAGTCTTCTCTCCGGGAAAGCCCTGGCATGGGGTTAGGGTTAGGGTTCTCTGGGACAGGAATGACCCGGTCACGACTAATACCACCAATTCCTCGCTGAATTCCAGTCTGTCTTCAAGAAACCAGCCTGGGCGACATCTCCTGAAACCGCCCTGCTGAACTTGCACCAAGGCGACTTTTCTGTTCGTTACTACCTGGTTCAATCGCGAACTCTAGCTTCTGAGCTTTCTTGCAATGAAGCGGCCTTGGTCGCCACCTATAAAAAGAGACTGCCTAGTTGATTCAAAAACACTGTCTCTATGAGACCTGCCGTCATGCAAGTGGCTAAAGCTCGTCTGACTCCCCAAGAATGCTCCAGGCGATAACAGGAGAATTTGTGTCGCTATTGTGCCACCCCAGAGCACTTTCTTGGGACTTGTCCACTCCGTCCACAGCATTCGGGAAATGCATGCACCTAGGGTTTCTGGGGGAGGCGTCCCTAGGTGAGAATAAAGCTGCCCATGCCTGAATATTCCAGTACTACTTAGCTCTGGAACAAGCAGGCAGTTTTGTGCTTCTGCCTTCCTGGATTCCGGCTCTGCAGGAAACTTTTTGGATGCTGCCCTGGTCTCCCACAATTACCTTCCTGTGATCCATCTTGAGAAGCTGCTGGTTATGTCGTCTGTCAGTGAGCAGATTCTGTGTGAACCGGTTCGGAACCTCACCGAGCCTTTATGTCCGAGCCCTTATTTGGGCATTACACAAAGAGACATTGTCTTTGTCTGTCCTACCAAGGTCTACGTCTTCTCTCCTGCTGGGTCTCCCGTGGTTGCACGTCATGCTCCTGTGCTCAACTGGCAGACTGGGAAGGTTCTTCACTGGGGACCGGAATGCCGGTCACGCTGTTTGGTGGTACATCATCCCATATCCACCACGACTTAACCAGTGTCCTCCAAGCCTCTGGTGGGTCTTCCAGCTTCTTACTTGGACTTTGCTGATGTCTTCTCGGAGAAGCAAGTGGAAACTCTGCAACCGCACCGTCCCTACGACTTTCCTATAGACCTGTTGCCGGGCAGGTCTCCTCCATGGGGTCGGGTGTACCCACTGTCAGTGCCTGAAACCGTGGCTATTTCAGCCTTTGTGAAGGAGAATCTGCAGAAGGGGTTCATATGCAAGTCCTCTTCCCCTGGCGGCCTGAATATTCCCGTGCTCCTCAGTTACGGCCCCCTTAGCCAGATTCAGATGACCGCTTTTCTGGACACTGCAGGGAACTTCGTTGATGCTGCCCTGGTCTCCCAACATAACATCCCTATAGTCCTTCTCAAGAAACCTCTGGTCATCTCCTCAGTCATCGTCCAAATTCTCTCAGATCTGGTCCGGTACAGTACTGAGCTCTTCATAAGGAGAGACTGTCCTCTTAAGTGTTGGCATACTCCACCTCATCTCTCCTGCTGGGTCTTCCTTGGCTGAAACTCCAAGCACAGGTCCTTAGCTGGCTGACAGGGGAGATCCTTCGTTGGGGACCAGAGCGTCAGTCCCGCTGCATGGTAGCATCTTTACCAGTACCTGTTTTGGCCTCCTCTGTATCTACCAAGCCTTTGGAGGGCCTACCTATGCGGTACCAGGACTTTGCAGATGTTTTCTCCAAGAAACAACCAGAGTCCCTACGACTGCCCTGTGGATCTCCTGCCGGGTGCCTCTCTCTGTTCTCGAGACTGCAGCAATGTCGGAGTATATTAAAGAGAACCTGCAGAGAGGCTTTATAGTCCTCCTCTCAGGCTGGTGCAGGATTTTTTATCATGACCAAGAAGGATGGCTCACTCCATTCTTGCATTGACTATCGCGGTCTTAACAAGATCACGGTTAAGAACCGCTATCTGTTGCCGTTGATCACAGAGCTCTTTGACCGCCTGTGTGGTTCCAGGGTCTTCTCCAAGCTGGACCTTCGTAGGGCCTACAACCTCATCTGAATCCGCAAGGGCGACGAATGGAAGACAGCTTTTAACACTCTTGATGGGCATTTCATGTACCTGGTGATGCCATTCGGACTGTGTAATGCCCTAGCTGTTTTTCAAGAATCTGTCAATGACATCTTCAGAGATCTGCTGTATACGTGTGTCATAGTCTATCTAGATGACATTTTGGTGTTGTCTCCAGACCTTGAGACCCACCAGTCCCACGTACGGCAAGTTCTTGGTCACCTTTGGGCCAATTGTCTCTACGCCAAGCTCGAGAAATGTCTGTTTCACCAACGGAGCCTTCCTTTCCTCAGCTATATATCTCCGACAGAGGTCTCCAGATCTCCTAAACTGTCATTTGCACTACAGTGGCCGCATCCGGAAGGTCTACGTGCCATACAGAGATTCCTGGGTTATGCGAACTATTATCAGCAGTTTATCCCGCATTTCTCCACTCTGGTGTCTCCCATCGTGGCACTCACCAAGAACCAATCCCCACCTCTGGTCCTCGGTGGCTGAAGAAGCCATCTCAAGGTTGAAATCCACCTTGCCTCGGCTCCAGTTCTCACTAGGCCTGACACGGAGAAACTCTTTCATCTAGAGGTTGACGCATCCTCCGTAGGTGCTGGGGGGTGCTCACCCAGAAAGGACCTAAAGGCCGAACTCTCACTTGCGGCTTTTTCTCTATGACTTTTTCCTCCGCAGAGAGGAATTACTCCATAGGAGAACTATTGGCCATCAAACTTGCCCTAAAAGAATGGCGATATCTTCTAGATGGAGCCCACCATCCGGTTTGTGTTTATACAGATCATAAAAATGTCCTGTATTTCCAGACAATCCAGCGTCTTAATGCCAGGCAAGCCTGTTGGTCGCTCTTCTTTTCATGTTTCAATCTGTTGTTCCAGAAGAATATCAAGGCGGATGCCCTTTCCCGTGCTTCTGATGTCATTGGAGAAGAGCCGGTACCTCGGCATATCATCTCTCCTGAACAACTGGTTGTTGCCACTCCGGTGGATCTTCAGCATCTTCCCCTGACAAGAAGTATATCCGACCTGCACTGCGGAAGAGGATTTTGTCTTGGGGACATTCTTCGCGTCTGGCTGGGCAACCTGGGATGCAACGCTCCGTGGCCCTTATCTTCCGCTAGTACTGGTGGCCTGACCTGGTCAAAGATGTTCGGGATTTTGTGGGGTCCTGCACTTCCTGTGCCCGTAATAAGCCTTCTCGCCTCAAACCGGCTGGCCTGTTGCTTCCGTTACCAATACCCAGTCGCCCGTGGTTGCACATGGCTATGGACTTTGTCACAGATCTTCCACCTTCCTCTGGCAATACCGTCATCTGGGTGGCGACTGACTGGTTTTCCTAGGTATCCCATTTTGTTTTTCTTCCAGGTCTTCCACTTGCTCCACGTCTTGCCAATTTGTTCTTTCAACACATCTTCTGGCTTCATGGACTTCCTCAACACATTGGGGCACATTTACATACCGGGCTGCTGGAGTTCCCCAAAAGTGTATTGTCTAGCGATCATGCACTTTTCCACCGTCCGGCGATCATGCCACAATTGACTAATATCGTGCATCCAATATCGTGCATGTGTCGCTTTCCCACTTAGGTCCACCGGAGTTCATCCTCTTTTTCCTGGTACATGTAAGTGCTTGATCTTGCGACACAATTTGAAAGTTAAGTCCTGCGCTCAGTCAGAATCAGTCCGATCGTCCCGCCCACAATCCCCTTTTTATGTTGCATGAAAGCCGGCGCCACAAACCCCTGTTACAGGACCTCAAATCAATTTGGGAACAGACTCATCAATCTCTCCTTCGGGCCAATGCCCGCACCAAGACTCAGGCTGATAAGAAATGTAGGACTCCTCCTGTCTTCTCTCCGGGTGACAAGGCGTGGTTGTCTTCGCGGTCCTTTTGAGGTGATAAAACGCATACATCCTGTGGCGTATAAGCTCCAAACTCCTTACATGTCTCTCTCCTGAAACCTGTCATCTTGAACCGCTTCTCTCAGCAATCTCACAAGACTGTGAGAGGTAAGCGCACCCGTCCCCCTCTCCGTGGTGGTGACCGCTGCTCCCACCATCCTCACTCACCTCGCCTCTGTCCCGGCTTCCCAGCACATGCGTCTCCGTCTCCTAAGGTGCGTGTGCAACGGCGCTCGCAGATTTAAAGGGCCAGAGCATTGCTGATTGGCGCTGGTCACTTCCCCTAATCAGCTGAATATCGCCCCCTTTCCAGCATTCCCTGACGGATCTTTGAGCTTAATGCCAATGAAAAAGCTTGCTGTGTGCATTACCTCTGTTCTGACCTCCCATTGTGACCCGTACCTGTCCTTGACTTCGCTCCTTCGCAGCCAGCCTTGACCTCCTGCTCCGTCCCCGACCTTGCATCATTGCCGCCTGCCTTGACCATCTGCCTGTCCCTGACCATGAGATTGCCTGCTGATTCTGTACCTCGACCTTGGCTGTCACTGGAGACAAGTCGCACCTGTGGAACGACCTAGTGGCACCATGCTGCAGCAAGACCAACCCACTTTGCGGCGGGCTCTGGTGAAATTCGGGTGCCATTTAGATTCCAGCCCCAGGTGTCCCCTGTCCAATGGGCAACCCAGAGCACTTTCTTGGGACTTGTCCACTCCGTCCACAGACATCGGGAAAGCCATGCACCTAGGGTTTCTGGGGGAGGGTGTCCCTAGGTGAGAATAAAGCTGCCCCATGCCTGAATATTCCAGTACTACTTACTCTGGAACAAGCAGGCAGTTTTGTGCTTCTGCCTTCCTGGATTCCGGCTCTGCAGGAAACATTTTGGATGCTGTGCCTGGTCTCCACAATTACCTTCCTGATCCATTCTGAGAAGCTGCTGGTCTATGTCGTCCTGTTCAGTGAGCAGATCTGTGTGAAAGGTTCGGAACCTCACCGAGGCTTTATGTCCGAGACTTATATTGGGCATTACACAAAGAGACATTGTCTTGTGTCTGTCCTACCAAGGTCTACGTCTTCTCTCTGCTGGGTCTCCCGTGTTGCAGTCATGCTCATGTGCTCAACTGGCAGACTCAGATGGGAAGGTTCTTCACTGGGGACCGGAATGACCGGGTCACGCTGTAGTTGGGTGGTACAATCATCCCATATCCACCACGACTTCTAAACCAGTGTCCTCCAAGCCTCTGGTGGGTCTTCCAGCTTCTTACTTGGACTTTGCTGATGTCTTCTCGGAGAGAGCACAAGTGGAAACTCTGCAACCGCACCGTCCCTACGACTTTCCTATAGACTGTTGCCGGGCAGGTCTCCTCCCATGGGGTCGGTTGGTACCACTGTCAGTGCTGAAACGTGGGGTATTCAGCTTGTGAAGGAGAGAATCTGCAGAAGGGGTCATAGCAAGTCCTCTTCCCCTGGCGGCCTGAATATTCGTGTCTCCTCAGTTACGGCCCCACTTAGCCAGATTCGATGACCGTTTTCTGGACACTGCATGGGAACTTCGTTGATGCTGCCCTGGTCTCCAACCATCAACCCATTATAGTCATTCTCAAGAAACCTGGTCATCTCCTCAGTCATCGTCCAAATTCTCTAGATCTGGTCCAGGTACAGTACTGAGCTCTTCATAAGGAGGAGACTGTCCTCTTAAGTGTTGGCATACTCCACCTCATCTCTCCTGCTGGTCTTCCTTGGCTGAAACTCCAAGCACAGGTCCTTAGCTGGCTGACAGTGGGGAGATCCTTCGTTGGGGACCAGAGCGTCCGTCAGCGCATGGTGGCATCTTTTACCAGTACCTGTTTTGGCCTCCTTGTATCTACCAAGCCTTTGGAGGGCCTACCTATGCGGTACAGGACCTTTGCAGATGTTTCTCCAGGAAGAAACAACACAGAAGTCCCTACGAGTACTGCCCTGGGACTCTTGCCGGGTGCTCTCTCTGTTCTGAGACTGACAGCAATGTCGGGAAGTCATATTAAAGAAAAGCGCAGAGAGGTCTTTTAGTCTCCTCTCAGGCTTGGGCAGGATTTATCATGACCAAGAAGGATGGCATACTCCATTCTTGCATTGACATTAGCGGGTTAACAAGATCACGGTAAGAACCGCTATTGTTGCGTTGATCACAAAGCTCTTGACCGCGTGTGTGGTTCCAGGGCTTCTCAAGCGTGTGACCTCGTATAGGGGCCACAACCTTCATGAATCCCAAGGGCCGGACGATGGAGACAGTTTTAACACTCTTTGATGGGCATTTCATGTACCAGGTGATGCCCATTCGGACTGTGTAATGCCCTAGCTGTTTTTCACGAATCGATCAATGACATCTTCAGATATCGCTGTTACGTGTGTTCATAGTCTATTATGATGACATTTTGGGTGTTGTCTCAGACCTTGAGACCCACGCAGTCCACGTACGGCAAGTTCTTGGTCACCTTTGGGACCAATTGTCTTAACCCAGCTCGAGAAATGTCTGTTTCACCAACGGAGCCTTCCTTTCCTAGCTATATATCTCCGACAGAGGTCTCCAGATCTCCTAAAAGTCATTTGCCAACTACAGTGGCCGCATCCGGAAGGTCTACGTGCCATACAGAGATTCCTGGGTTATGCGAACTATTATCAGCAGTTATACCCGCATTTTCTCACTCTGGTGTCTCCCTCGTGGCACTCACAAGAACCAATCCCCACCTCTGGTCCTCGGTGGCTGAAGAAGCCATCTCAGGTTGAATCCACCTTGCCTCGGCTCCAGTTCTCACTAGGCCTGACACGGAGAAACTCTTTATCTAGAGGTTGACGCATCCTCCGTAGTGCTGGGGGGTGCTCACCAGAAAGGACCTAAAGGCCGAACTCTCACTGCGGCTTTTCTCTATGACTTTTTCCTCCGCAGAGAGGAATTACTCCATAGGAGAACTATGGCCATCAAACTGCCCTAAAAGAATGGCGATATCTTCTAGATGGAGCCCACCATCGGTTTGTGTTTATACAGATCATAAAACATGTCCTGTATTTCCAGACAATCAGCGTCTTAATGCCAGGCAAGCCTGTTGGTCGCTCTCTTTTCATGTTTCAATATGTTGTTCCAGAAGAATATCACAGGCGGATGCCCTTCCCGTGCTTCTGATGTCATTGGAGAAGAGCCGGTACCTGCGCATATCCATCTTCTGACAAAACTGGTTGTTGCCACTCCGGTGGATTTCAGCATCTTCCCCTGACAAGAAGTAATCTCGACCTGCACTGCGGAAGAGGATTTTGTCTTGGGGACATTCTTCGCGTCTGGCTGGGCAACCTGGGATGCACGCTCCGTGCCCTTATCTTCCGCTAGTATGGTGGCCTGACCTGGTCAAAGATGTTCGGGATTGTGGGGTCCTGCACTTCTGTGCCCGTAATAAGCCTTCTCGCCTCAAAAACGTGGCCTGTTGCTTCCGTTACCAATACCCAGTCGCCCGTGTGGTTGCACATGGCTATGGACTTTGGTCACAGATCTTCCACCTTCTCTGGCAATACCGTCATCTGTGGTGGCGACTGACTGGTTTTCCTAGGTATCCCATTTTGTTTTTCTTCCAGGTCTTACCTTGCTCCACGTCTTGCCAATTTGTTCTTTCAACACATCTTCTGGCTTCATGGACTTCCTCAACACATTGGGCACATTTACATACCGGCTGCGATGGAGTCCAAAAGTGTATTGCTAGCGATCATGCACTTTTCCACCGTCCGGCGATCATGCCACAATTGACTAATATCGTGCATCAATATTGTGCATGTGTCGCTTTCCCACTTAGGTCCACCGGAGTTCATCCTCTTTTTCCTGGTACATGTAAGGCTTGATCGTGCGACACAATTGAAAGTTAAGTCCTGCGCTCGTCAGAATCAGTCCGATCGTCCCGCCCACATCCCCTTTTTATGTTGCATGAAAGCCAACGCCACAAACCCCTGTTACAGGACCTCAAATCAATTTGGGAACAGACTCATCAATCTCTCCTTCGGGCCAATGCCCGCACCAAGACCCAGGCTGATAAGAAATGTCATCTTGAACCGCTTCTCTCAGCAATCTCACAAGACTGTGAGAGGTAAGCGCACCCGTCCCCCTCTCCATGGTGGCGACCGCTGCTCCCCATCCTCACTTACCTCGCCTCTGTCCGGCTTCCAGCGCATGCGTCTCCGGCTCCTAAGGTGCGCGTGCACCGTGCGCTCGAAGATTTAAGGGCCAGAGCATTGCTGATTGCCGCTGGTCATTCCCCCTAAATCAGCTGAATATCGCCCCCTTTCCAGCATTCCCTGACAGATCTTTGAGCTTAATGCCAATGAAAAAGCTTGCTGTGTGCATTACCTCTGTTCTGACCTCCCATTGTGACCCGTACCTGTCCTTGACTTCGCTCCTTCGCAGCCAGCCTCGACCTCCTGCTCCGTCCCCGACCTTGCATCATTGCCGCCTGCCTTGACCATCTGCCTGTCCCTGACCATGAGATTGCCTGCTGATTCTGTACCTCGAACTTGGCTGCCACTGGAGACAAGTCGCACCTGTGGAACGACCTAGTGGCACCATGCTGCAGCAAGACCAACCCACTTTGCAGCGGGCTCTAGCGAAATTCGGGTGCCATTTAGATTCCAGCCCCAGGTGTCCCCTGTCCAATATAGAGGGAGATCTGAGTTCTGTCAATTATGCTTGTACTTTGTCAGTAATTATTTTTTGGGGACTAAACTAATTTCCTTCCTGTGCCTAAAACATTTCCTTCTCCAAAAACGGTTTCTCTTCCGTGTGAATTCTCTGATTAGACACTATAACATTTCCCACACTTTGAACACAACAATGGCCCACATTTATCAAAAATAGTGCAAACTGTAGTATGTGCAGTGTCCTGTGTTGTTGGCAGGGGGTGCCGGATTCATGAATTGTGTCACACAGTATTCATAAATCTGGCGACACCTGCTCTGCTCCGGCAGAATGTAACATTTTTTTTTTTTGGTGCAGAACAGAATTGTGGGGCCCGGTCCGACTAAACGGTAACAGCCCCTTTTAAATGCACATTTTTTCGAATAATAATTCCTTTTATTTATATAGCGCTCACAGATTATGCAGCACAGCACATTGCTTACCAAATCAGTCCCTGTCCCCAAGGGGGCTAACAATCTAATCTAATCTACCAGTGTGTTTTGGAGTGTGGGAGGAAACCGGGGGACCTGGAAGGAACCCACGCAAACACGGAGAGAACATACAAACTCTTTGCAGATGTTGACCTGGATGGGACTTGAATGCAGGGCCCCAGCGCTGCAAGGCTGTAATGCTAACCACTGAGCCACTGTGCTGCCCATTTCTGTCTTGTCTGACACAAAACTGGTGAGTTTCCAGTTTCTTTCTAGTGCAAAGCCAGACAGAAAACTGGTGCAAACACTTTCCCACATGTATTACAAGATACATGTAACAACAACTCTTACATTCAGGACCTGAAACTTTTTTCAGCTCAAATTCTCTTCCATCTACTAAGGTCTGATTTATCTCTCAATCACTTCCCGCATTATGACCAGGAAAATGGTTTCTTTCCCCGGTGTGATTTCTCTCAGGATTAATAAGATTGAGTTCATCTCTCCTCCATGTGAGTTCTTCGATGTCTAACAAGATCTGATTTACTTCTAAAAGATTTCCCACACTCTGAACATGAATACGGCTTCTCCCCCGTGTGAATTCTCAGATGTACAACAAGGGCGGATTTTTGTTTGAAACATTTTTCACATTCTGAACATGAAAATGGCTTCTCCCCTGTGTGAGTTCTCTGATGTGTAAAAAGCTTTGATTGAAAATTAAAACCTTTCCCACATTCAGAACACGAGTATGGCTTCTCCCCTGTGTGACTTTTCAGATGTCTGATTACATCGGATTTAATGGTGCAACATTTCCCACATTCTGTACATGAAAACGGCACCACTGTGTGACTCCTTAGATGTCTTTTAAGATCCGATTTATCACGGAAGCTTTTCCCACATTCTGAACACGAATACGGCTTCTCCTCCGTGTGTATGCGTCGATGTCTAACAAGATCCGATTTCGCCCTAAAACATTTCCCACATTCTGAACATGAAAATGGCCTTTCTCCTGTATGAATTCTGTGATGTATGGCGAGATTTGATCGATCTTTAAAAACTTTCCCACATTCTGAACAGGTAAACGGCTTCTCCCCCGTGTGACTTCTCTCATTTCCTTTGCCTGTAAAACATGTGTCACTTTCCATTTGTGATAATGGTTTATCCTCTGTGTGAATTCTCTGTTGTCTTTCCACGTCTGGTTTATTGCTATAACTTTCCTCACATTCTGAACCTTGATGTGACTTTTCCTCCTTGGGATTACTTCGGAATACAACAATATGACCTTTATTCTGCCTAACGGTCCACACCGATTCTGTTGATAGGACCCATTTCATAGGATTAGATGATCGATCGTTGCTGTGAAGGCCTGAGGATTCTCCTGGGATACTGTTATGCACGTCTGATGGGTCTTGTTTGATATAAGGATCCTCTACTTTAAAATTTGATATCAGACGTCCCTCAGAGCTCTTGGCATTGTCACCTGCAAAGAATAAAACAGATTATATAAACATAATGCTGGTTGGGGTTAGAAATCTTTCCTGCTTACCATAAGGTTCTGTATTATTACTGATGTAACATCTCAGTCTCTTCCTCCGAGGTCCTGGTGAGCAGTATTCCTGACCCTCATAGCTCCCACCTTCCAGCTTTTCTTAGTCTATTGATGGGATATATGAAGATAATCTCCCACCCATATAAAGTTGTGATAAAAATTAGTGTCAGTCTATAGGTCCTGTTATGTGAAATTAGAGTGGAACCAACTACCTCGGAGGATGTTTCTGGGGGGACACTTATTGCGGTGCACACCAGGTTGCTAGGAGAAGAAGGTTCCAGTGTCCATGTCGGAGACAAAAGTCATGAAGCAGTCACTCATGCTGTATGATGATTCTCCTAGCGAATATTGTATGGTCCATCTACCTGCCCCTGCTCCAGACATAGAGTTGCAAGATTCCAGAGTACTTGTGTTGGACGGACCATCATAACACCTATGGTAATGATGAAACCCAACTGCTGTGGATTTCTGTAGTTTTCAGACTCGGGAGGAGGGCAGCGGTGATGGCTTATTGGTATAAGATGCCAGGTGTGATTATGAGGTCCTAGATCCACCATTATGAGGTAGTGATAGTTCGGACAAAGATGTGGTGGTCTGGAAGGTCATACAAAAGGGTGCCAAGGTGCAAAGGTCAACCTGTAGCCACGACATTGCCTGTTACTGCCCTATATGCCACAGGGTGTCAACGCCGTGCGGAGGACAGAACACTTTGCACGCTGTGCCACCACTCTATAAAGCGCGGCCAAAGTCTCAACAACCTGAAAACCTCTTGTATGAACTGTTGTTCGTAGCATTTCCAAATTGTTGGCCTTTGCTCCACCATTCGGACTGGTGGAGATGGACAGCTTTAAAGATCCTATGACAGCGGCTGTCCCACAGTATGAAGTTCCTAGCCACCACTACTTTTCTCGGCAGGCTGTTCCCACACAGGTTATAGACCAAATTATGTGTGTGCCATGCTATTAGTTCCAAGGTGCACTGACACAAGGACCAGTAAAAAAGGGAGGGAACATTACATCTCCTTAACTGCCAACTGGGTTATGTAGGAGCAGCTGGGCCCGGGGCAGGAACCACTTTGGTTTGCTTTCTGTCACCACCCAGGATTGATAAACATTACTCCGTGCCCTCAGTTGTCTCCTCCTTCTGCTCGTTTGCTGTTTCTTCATACAGACAGCACCAACAGTCTAAGCAAATGGGAAAGTCCATACGACACCCAGGATATGCGGACTGGGATCCAGGAGCAGACAGACGAGTGGTTGCTGCCGCTGACCCCAAAGTCCAGCAAGGTGGTGTGTGACAATGGTCGGAACCTTGTAACAGCCTTTGGGCCCATCTAGGTTATTGAACATCCTTTGCCAGAACTGCTGCATTAAGTGGATGCCTTATGTTTTTTCAGCATTTACACACCATGCTGCAGCGTTCACACTATCTGCTCTGAGCACCCACTGCCTAATATGTGATGTACCAACTAGGTGAAAGTCAACTGTACAAGTGCTCGAAGGGTGTTTGTTTGTCCAGCAGCAGGAAATAGTTCAATTCCAGCTTAGGAACGCCCGGGTGTATAAAAGTAGTGATCCGCAGCACTTCATTACCAATCACAATGTGACAATCCATTCTTTCTCAAGGGATAACAAATTATATCTACTGGGTGGCCAGCCGCTGGACCCTCACCACAAGGATAGCATAGCTTCCTTCATTTCACCAGTAGAGCGTGAAAAAATGAGGGATGAGTACAAGAGCACTGTGGTGACATTTAGGGCTCAATGGCAGAAGAAGGAGGAGAAGGAGGAAGTCTCCAATGCAGCAGCACCACCTTGAGAGGGAGCGTTAGCAAAACCAAAAAATGGGATGACATGTTCAATTCTCCTCAACCTCCTCCACCATCAGTTACAGCACGTAGTACCAGGATGCAAACTGTGATTCACATGATGGAAGACAATCTTGTCCACACGTCTCCTGTTATTGAAGGAATTGGTGTCAATTTCTAGGTGGGAAAATTGGAAATGCGACCAGAGCTTGCACTCTATGCCCTGCAGGTGCTGTCGTGCCCTGCGACTAGTGTGCTGTCATAGCAAGTGTTCTGCACCGCCGGTGGTGTCATCACCAACAAGAGGATCCGCCTATCCACAGCCAACAGGGGAATCCTCACGTTCGTTATGATGCATTAGACGTGGATCCCACGCAGCTTGGCTGGGCCAGAGCCTGAACGAGTGGTTAGAAAGTCGAACTACTGGGTCTAAACACCCAGAGCGCCTTTAACCTCAATGACATTAACATCAATTTTATTTTGTTTTAATTAATTTTTATTACAACTTCTTTATTTAATTTTTTTTAAGCCCCTTAACCTTTGTGTGTGCAGGTTTAAGTTTCTGATTTGCTCCTGACAAATTTTGACAAACTCACCACTGGTGACCACTTACCTGTACAATCATCTGTGGAAGGCTCCTCCTTACATCGCACATTCCCCCACCCATATGTCTCTGGGGCAGTAATATTCTTCACATCTTCATTCCGATACACAAACTAGGAACCAAAGAAGTTCACAGTGAAATTGGTGTGAGGAGATATACGAATATGGGATTTTTACAATGTACCTAGTTTTATCTAATTTTAATGACTAAAACTTCAGAGATCAAAGAATAAAAAGTCTTATCTTTATCTACCTGATGATCCTGTGGGACATATTTCTCCTCTGAACAATCCTGTGGTAGAAGAAGAGGACTGGGACATCTCTCCGGTGATGTTCTCTTACTGGATCTACCTGTAGGAAACATCCGAGACTGAATTCCTTCTTTCCATACAGATAATGAAAGGACGTTGATTTAGTCCTGTCTATTACCTGCTGATGTAGGGGCTGGTGGTCCTCCATCATGACGTCCTTGTACACATCTTTGTGTCCTTCTAAATACTCCCACTCCTCCATGGAGAAATAAACAGCCAATCCTGACACCTTTAGGAACCTGACACACACATGATCCCGTATCACCCGAATCCCTTCATAGCGTTACTGTATATTTCCCAGCATCCCAGCAGTGGTCACCTCTCCAGTCAGCGCTCCATCAGCTTGTGGGTGACTTCTAGGATTTTTCTGCTCATTGAGGTCTCATGTACAGGGGTGAGGTGAGGAGCCGGATGTGGGCTGGGTTCTCCCCTCTCTTCATACCAGGCCTGACAGCGCCCACTAAGGTCTTCTTCACTACTATGTGTAATCCTGGTTTGGAGAGACACTTTGATAAATCTCCCTCCATACTTTCCAGAATCTCTCACCTCTCCAGTCCTATCATCTGTTATTCCCATAGATAATGATGTCATGTGACCTCATCACAATCTCTCACCTCTCCAGTAATATAGAAGAGAATCTCTAGGGTGAGCTGGAAGATTCTCTCCACCCTCGTGTCTCTATCGTTCTCCATCCTTGAGAAGTCGGTTAGTACAATGTCCTATTATGTAGGAGCCTAAATGGAAAGACAATAAGACAATAACCAGTATCCCTTCAGATAATGCATGAGATTTCAAAAACTGTACATATGGCTGGTGGGGGGATATAAAAATAACAAAGCACTTACACTCACCTCCTCTGGTGCTCCCGTTCACTTGTGATGCCCGTCCATCACTGCAGGTCTCTATTTGTTTACGTAGGTCGTCAGTTCTGTCCCGATCTAAGCAGAACACATGATACAACCAGGAGCGCTGCAGTGATTGGGACGGCAAAACAGATAAACAGGATCGCCGGAGGAGAAGAGTTTGATTGGTTCATGATATTTCCGTAGCCACTCCCTCCAGCCATTAAAGCCCCAATACATATCTGATAATACATTTCTGAATCCACCAGTGTTGACGAGGGATGACGTCCACACGAGGTTTGTTTGTCCATGTGCAGTCCATTAGTGTCACATGAATTACTATGGGCTCATGCTTATGACCTCGTATTTGTGGAAACCAGTCACATGACCCTTCAAGTGGTCGGGACGGAAAATACATTTGGGGCATTTTCTTAGAAGCCGGTTTTCTATGACGCCTCCTCGTTATTATTTGGGTCGGTACCATCACAGAGATAGCAAATGTGTATAAAGGTTTGTTTAGGTTTTAGTACATGCTGAATATCCCTCTCCATACATCCGGAGCGCTCCGTGGTGAACTATTATATCACGTGAAGCTGTTCTCCCTTTATTCCACTCCCAACTTTTTCCAAAATTGTAAAACTTAACATAAACTTGGGGAAAAATCCTTCACCTACAAATGCACCATACCTCCTCCTCCTCCTCCTGTAGCGCTCTGCTCTGTATTTATGAGAGGTGCCGAATCTGAGAGGGTAAAGGACCTCTGATTATGTCATGATCATGTGATCAGTGTGTGGGAGGAGTCTCAGGCAGTGATGATGTCATGATCATGTGATCAGTGTGTGGGAGGAGATAGGACCTGTGATGATGTCATGATCATGTGATCAGTGTGTGGGAGGAGTCTCAGGCAGTGATGATGTCATGATCATGTGATCAGTGTGTGGGAGGACATAGGACCTGTGATGATGTCATGATCATGTGATCCTTATAGAAAATAAACAGAAATCTCAGGTGTTGTTTTAGTACAGAAATATATGACCGCACATTATTTGGGGTCATGAAGGGAACAACATCCCAACATCTGTCAAAAGATGGAAATTATGAAGCCCTCAGCCCCTGTTAGTATTTCCACACACACCCACCTTGATGCCCCCCACATTGTACAACACCCACCTCAATACCCCCCACACAGTATAACACACACCTCCCAACATTTGTGGAAGGGAAAGAAGGACAAAATGGCAGCACGTGTAGCGTGCCCTGGCGATCCCCCAAGCCACACCCCCAATCACTCCCTGGTCACGCCCCAAATTTTTACCATATTATAATAAGAAGAATCATCTTCTCAATAATATTAAATTTTTTTTAGCCAGGATGAACCTAGAACCTGCACAGTTCATGTACCATAATAGCACAGAGCCTCTATCCACTAGACTACAGGCTTAGTGGTTAGCAATTAGATGATTTTTGGTAATGAAGAGCTGGTAACTGCTACTGTTAGGGCTCATTCACATGGCCATCTGCGGGGTTTCATGCACGCTAGCATTTTGCGGCCGCATGTACGTCCCCATAGACGGCAATAGCGCCGCGGCGCAGATATGGTGCCACACATGTGTGGCACTGATCCGAGCCGCACACCGCAAAAAGATAGAGCTTTCTCTATGGAGGGGTCACCTCCTCCTCCTCTCCAGCACACGGCGGGCATACCGCGTGTGAATGAACCCTTACAGTGTGACACAGACTTAATGCACTGATATATAGAGAGGGATCTTCTCAGAGATTATTATTGTAATTATTCAGACAATTATTATTTTTATTATTATTATGGAGATGATTATTATTATTTTTACTATTAATAATAATTTTCTCCATAATAATAAAAAATAATAAAATTTATAATAATAATAGTCTGAATAATTACAATAATAATCTCTGAGAAGATCCCTCTCTATATATCAGTGCATTAAGTCTGTGTCACAGTGTAACAGTAACAGGTAACAGCTCTTAGTTACCAAAAATCTCGATGATGACGTGGTCCCTGCTCTGCGCTAACTGGACACATCTCTCAAAAGGATTCCCTGCTCGATGTCTGTAGAAGCCATTCAGAAACACAAGTTCAGAACTTGAAAGTATATACTAGCCGGGACACAGAGCCGTGACAACCCCAGCCAGTGCGAGACCTGGAGGGAATATCCAGGACAATCTCCCAGCTGCCCGTGACAGCGGGTCAGAGGCGCAAAACTATTATAACCACCTCAATGCCCCACACACAGTATAACACCCACCTCAATGCCCCCCGCACAGTATATCACCCACATCAATGCCCCCCCACACACAGTATAACACCCACCTCAATGCCCCCACACAGTATGATACACACCTCAATGCCCCCCCACACAGTATTACACCCACCTCAATGCCCCCACACAGTATAATACACACCTCAGTGCCCGCCCCCACACAGTATTACACCCACCTCAATGCCCCCACACAGTATAACACCCACCTCAATGCCCACACACACAGTATGGGCGCGTTCACACTTTGCATTTTTAATAGATTTTTGAAGACATCCAGAATGCAAGTGGGAGGAGCAACAGATGTTTTACATTACTGACATTGGTGAATGGTGGGAGTATGCTAAAGTTCAAATCCGTTGTTTCTTTCAGGCAACCGAGGCAAAGTGGAACTTCAGAGGGCTGCAGTGTCAGCTGCGAGCCCTACAAAGACCTTCAGTGCTGCAGCTGGGACATGAGAGATGAGCTGGAGGAGACCAAGGAGGGTCTGAAAAGGCACTTTGAGGAGGAATCCAGATGCGTCATCTTCCATGCTAAGGTGGACAACCTGGAAGAGGGTGAGAAATGTAACTTTTTCAGGAAAGTCCATGCTGGCCACACGCCTCTGAACTACCTACACAACGAGAACATTAGATTGCAGAGGGAAAAATAACCCGTCGTGGGAGTCGTCACGGATTTCTACAGCGTCCTCTACTCCCCAAAGCCCACAGATGAAGCCGCCAAGAGGTTCTTATAAGTTATCACTAACACCCCGAATCCTGCAGGTGCCGAAGCCATGGTCGCCCCTCAGAGGAGCTGCTCTCTGCCGCTAAATCCTTCAGACCTGGCAGGACTTCGAGCAGTGAAGGACTCTTGGCTGAGCTCTACGCAGAGCTCCGGCAACGCATCTGCTCGGACCTGTTGGAGCTCGCTCTTCGAGGAGATGGTGGTGGAGGGCAGGATGCCACCGTCCCTGTGGCAGTGCATGATCACCATCTTGTACTAGTGGAAAGGGGAGAATTAAGACCTAAAGAACTGGTAGTCTATCTCTCTCCTCAACACGGACTACAAGATCCTGACGATAGTGTTGGCGAACAGGCTCTGAAGGCAGTCATCGGCCAGATCACCCATCTGGAACAGACCTGTGGCATCCTCGGCCTCAGAATAGCAGACAGCCTGGCCCTCGTAGGGTTTTGTTCTGAAGTTATGGGCCTGTTTGGCATAGTCCATTATAGAGGAAGATCTGATGACTGTATTGGGTGACCAGATCAGCAGAATCACCAGAAAAAGCAGCCAAGAAACCATCCCAGTGTGATATATGGAGATAGAAACCTCAAGAAAAACAGGTAAGAGACTGACAAGTAGAATAGTTGAATGGGCTCATGCTAAATTCATTAAAATGGATAACATGTTCTGATTTGACTGTAAATGCCCAATATGATTTTTTGCGTTTAACACAAATTTATTTGAGCTTAGAACATTTCCTTTCATTCTGATGAGAAACACAATTCTATTGTCAAGTTCTGCCCCTGTTCACACAACCTCAGGTTCTCTAATTACTAATAAAATCCACAAAGTGAGCTCAAAGGAATCACACCAAGACAAAATATGGTATAATATCTCAATCTTTGTGGAGCACTGATGCGATGCAAGGCTAGGCAGATGTGAGATGCTTTATTTGCGTCACAAAGGATTATACAGAACTTTAAGTGGGGAAGGACCTGGGCTTGGTTAGTTAAAGATAAGAAGTAATTTCCATAGTTCATTGGTAAGTAAATTATAACTTTGGCATCACAGAAACAAAGGCTCTGTTTTCCTTGGAGTGGGTAGTATCGTAAATCAGTCCAGGGAGCCTCACATTCTTTTGCTGCACAGCAGAATGTTATCACACTGTTATCAATCGTCATCCACTGTTGAGCGTTTTAACAAGCATATAAAAATAAAAGCATTTTCATAAATTATACAGCAATACTTCACACTATCATATCTAACAACATCTAATTTATCTCTAAAACATTTCTCACGTTATGAACATGAAAATGGCTTCTCCCCAGTGTGACTTTTCTGATGTCTTCTTAGATGTGGTTTCATAAATTATACAGCAATACTTCACACTATCATATCTAACAAGATCTGATTTGGCTCTATAACATTTCCCACATTCGGAACAAGAAAATGGCTTCTCCCCCGTGTGAATTCTCTGATGTACGACAAGATCTGATTTATAGGTAAAACACTTTTTACATTCAGAGCATGAAAATGGCTTCTCCCCTGTGTGACTTCTCTCACGGCTAATAAGATTTGCCATTCGGCGCAAACACTTGCCACATTGTAAACATGGAGATAACTTCACCCCTGTGTGATCAGTCGCACAGCTGGTTTAACCACCATTGGTCTTCAGAACCTCGGTATACGTTGGTAATTCAGTGTTTGAAGGGATAATTGTCTCTAATCATGGGCCATAGTGCCGCGTCGCTGAAGTGTAAAGCAGTGAAGACCCACGCCGTGAGCTGACACAAAACACTTGCTAAATCCCTCTGTCCCCTCGATTCTCCTCTCTGCCAGTCTCTCCACTGGTGACCTATTGTACAACAAATTGGGTTTATGATACTTACCATGACATACAAAGCCGTCTACAGCCTGTCCCCTCAATATATCTCTGAACTCATCAGCCAATAATGTTCCACACATAGGGGCACATTTACTTACCCGGGCCATTCGCAATCCAGCGGCGCATTGTCCGATGTGGATTTGCGTCTGCCGAGATTCACTAAGGTCGTTTGCCCGATATCCTGCAGGTGTCGCTGCTACGCCAGGGTCCGCCGGAGTTCACTTTCTTCATCTTGGTGCTTGTAAGTGCGTGTCAAGCGACACAAATTCTTTTTTAAATACCGTGGTTTTTCAGAATCCGTCAGGTTTTCCGCCGGCCATGCCCCCCGATTTCCGTCATGTGCAAGCCAACGGCGATGCGAAACAATCCGATCGCGTGCGCCAAAAACCTGGGGCAATTTAAGGAAATAAACTACGCAAATCGGTAATATTCAGGAAACCCGGCGATTTGGCCTCTTAGTAAATGAGCCTCATAATTTAAGGGTCCTCCCACCACTTGTTCCTGATACCTGTAGTTTTAATATTTGTATAAATTGTTACAAAATCCCTAAATAGGTAGAGCTCTTACATGACATTAAGACTAATATGCAGCCTTATGGAATCCCTTTGTATGCTGCATAATATGTATATAACATGCTGTATGCTGTATAATAAGCATGTATGCTGTATATATGTGTATATTTTGTATGTGTGTATGTTGTGTATATAATGTATATGTGTATGTTGTGTATATAATGTATGTGTGTATGTTGTGCATATAATCTATGTGTGTGTATAAAAGCTGTTCATCTGTATATGGCACTGTTTGTGTGTGTATATGTGATGTATACATGCTCTATATGTGTGTAAGAGTGTATAAATGTGCGTATACAGAACTGTATGTTTATGTATAAAGGTTTATAGGTATATAAATGTGTGTGTGTGTATGTATAGTGTGAGTGTGTGTAATATGTATATTTGAAAGTGGGAAGGCGTGCCCCATTCAGAAGTCCGATATGGGGCCCTGCCTCTCGTAGTTACTTACGACTCTGGTCCCATGAAGGGCTGGATTTGGAATTGTACTCAAACTCAAATTTCAGGCTGATCCAACTTCAGCGAAAATGCTTCAAGACAAGGACATGAGGCTTAGTGGTGTGTAACCTCCACGTGCCTGTATGACCTCCAAATAATGCCTGGGCATGCTCCTGATGAGGCTCAATGGTGTGTGTAACCTCCACACGCCTGTATGACCTCCCTACAATACCTGGGTATGCTCCTGATGAGGCGCAGTGGTGTGTGATCTCCACATGGCTGTACGACCTCCTTACAATGCTTCGGCACGCTCCTGATGAGGATCAGTAGTGTGTAACCTCCACGCGCCTGTATGACCTCCCTACAATACCTGGGTATGCTCCTAATGAGGCGCAGTGGTGTATGACCTCCACGCGCCTGTATGACCTCCCTACAATGCTTCGGCATGCTCCTGATGAGGCTCAGTAGTGTGTAACCTTCACGTGCCTGTATGACCTCCCTACAATACCTGGGCATGCTCCTGATGAGGCTCAGTGGTGTATGACCTCCACGCGCCTGTATGACCACCCTACAATATCTGGGTATGCTCCTAATGAGGCGCAGTGGTGTGTGATCTCCACGTGCCTGTACGACCTCCCTGGGGATCGGCGGGCACCGGATTTGATGCGTGTGCTGTTTCGGCAAGACTGGTCGCCTCACCATGCGCCACAACACTCCTATGTATGTGTTGTTATAGGCGGCAGGGCCCTTCTACATTAATAACCGCCCTTTATGTAATAAATGAGATAGTGACCCAACATTTCAGTTCGGGTTTTACCGTACGACCCAGATCTGTTTCGGGATGGGCAGCCGAAAAGCCACGGCAAATGGACACCTTCAACAACTAGCCAGGGCTATGATTGTCGAGCTTTTGAAATAGTGTTCAGCTTTGTGGTGTTGCCGTGTAGATTTACGTCTTCATAATGGTAAGATTTGGTACCTCCATTGAAGTAATTGTATAAATTAGGTTTGGCAGTGATTCTTCTTGTGACGTATACACACGCCGCCCACCAACATGTGTATTTTTGTTTGTTTTAGTTCCGGGTGCTATGTGCATTATTAACGTTTTGTTTTAGATTGATAGATTGACTATTCTCTGACTATATGGCATTTATTCATACATGATAATGGTCCGAATAATACTAGTGTAGGGGTTTGTTTGATATTTTGCAGCCATGAATATTTGTGGATATTATTATGTAGATTTTGGTCGAAACCGGCACGGACAGGGAGCTAATGTTGGCAATACGACCCTATCAACAAATGCAGCGTCATGATCAAGTAGAGATGGTTATCAACCCAAGCGTTTGGGGTTGGATGTTGATGGACCCTAACACACCCGGAGAGTATGCCAAGGAGATGTAGGCATAATTCATCATTTTATTTTTCACTTTTGCCTGGATGCAGGATTCCTTTTCGGATTTCTCTATAAGTTCATCCGACTCGCAGGTCAATGGCCAGGCGCACGCCCATCTGGCGTACGTGGTGGACAAGTTGTTAAACAGGCACCCCCGGGTACATACAGAGGGGTCTGTAGGTTTGTTCTTAAGTTGAGTTTTGTATGTAATATCGGAACTGTATATTTTATCATTGTACCCAGACAGAAACTTTTTGGTCTCTGTACAATTGGATTTTAAAAAGTTGGGTTGTCATAAAACAGGATTAACACAAAAGCTTCATTACAGACGCCTGTGATACTTGCTACAGCTGATTTTGTAGCCTAGGACTAAAGTACAATAAATATCAATATCCAGAGGTCCGTTTGTAACTAGGGGGCTATGTAGATGAGTGTTCTTAGAAGGGGGCAGCTATAAACCTAAAAAAAGGATGTGAAAATAAACTTAATGAACAAAAATATATAAAAATGCAAGAAATGGTGCAAAATCTGTATGAAATGAGTGCATGTGCAATGGTTTGTACCAAAATAATAACACGTGAAGAAAAAAAATTGAGATGCTAGTGAATTAAAATGAATATAATATAAGTGAAAAAGCTACTGAAGTTACTCCATGCTGAACACAAGGACCGGCAGTTCCCCACACATCTGGGACTGGCTGTAACCCAGACCTATAAGGATTAGCAGATGCGCCAGATAAGGCAGCTAAGCCTGCGGATCATGTAAAACCGCACGGTAGACGAGAAGAGATATTCCTTATATCCACCTATACCACCCAACCTAAACTGAAAAAATGTGGTGGTCGCAAGAGACCACTTGGGGACATTACTAAGCTAGAGGATAAGGTGCACCGTTGCACCGATATGATGCCGATGAATCCTGTGCACATTCTCCGTCCACCGTAGATGACACAGGACAAGACTGATGATTATAGAAAGTATGAGAATCCAAAATGATCATTTATACCACATGGTTTGACAGTGTTGAGCCTCCTTTGGTTCCAATTGTAACAATTTCTTCTTTTGTTGCTCCTCCTCTCAGTCAGCAATCACATGTATCTATTCCTCTCACTCGAAGCCCGCAGGATTGCATCCATGAATTGCCAAAAGAGGCGAGGATCGGTTTCAATTGGCGGCATCTGATTCTTTGTACATCCGCTGCAACCCGAATACCGTATTTTTCACAGACTATAAGGCGCACAAAAAATCCTTTTATTTTTCTCAGAAATCAAAGGTGCGCCTTATATATGAACCGTACTTACAGCTACAGCTGCCTTGAGCTCTCACAGGTCTGCCACCTGCTGGTCATTCGTCCTATAAATAGGTGCGCCTTATAATCCGGTGCACCTTTATATAAACAAATGTTTTAGCAGGCATTTATTGATGGTGCGCCTTACAATCCGGTGCGCCTATGTCCAAAAAATCTGTACATGTTCTCGTACACGGTTTTTAATTTTCTGGTGGTCGTTCCAACACAAATAAGGAACAGGGACAAGTAGCATAATAGATCACACTTTGGTGTTACAGTCAATTGGCCATGTGATCTTGAAAGTACGCTCACCACTTGAATTGTGAATGTATTACACATTATTACATTGACACTCAATGCACCTCCCACATGATGTCACCACACTTTGGTTTGGATGCTCCAAAAATAGGTTGACCTACTTGCGGTCTGGATAGCTATGTACAGAGTAAATCTTTCAAATTCCGTCCACGTTGCTGGTAATTGTTGGTCGAGGAGGAAGATTTTTGTTTCAAAATGGAACCGTCTGCAAATTCGCAGAATTTTTGCAAAATATCTTTCATTCCTATCTTTAATGTTATGTGTAATAATCTTGGAGGTTGAGATTCATGTTGTTTCTTTGTGGAAGAAGAAGGGATGCTCTTGTTGATTGATACCCACGTGTGCGGAATCTCTCTGTCAAATCCTAAACGCAACCTAATTTTGCTACCGGATCATAAAAAAACAACATCTGAGATTTCTGTGCATTTTCATAAGGATCAAAGGTCATGACATCCATCACAGGTCCTATCTACTCCAGCAGCACGGCCTGGAAACTGACTCCTCCACTCACTGATCACATGATCATCACATCACCATATAGGATCCCCTATATATACTGAGAACGAGTTGTGTGAGGGTGTTACAATTTTTTTAAACTTGTTGGGGAAGATAAGGCAAGAAGAAAAACAGTGAATGGCGTTAAATGGAAGAATTTTGTCAAAAGAGAACCCAGGAAATGGCGACAGTATCATTTATAATTCTCTCGTGACCGAGGAGAACTTCGTGTGAAGGGAACATTCTTCTCTCTCCAGCGGCGTCTATTACCTCTGACTGCTAAAGTGATGGTCAGTAATGTTGTGAGGAGGCATTTTTCTGGAGGGCCGCACAGCCCTTGATGGCTAAAGAGAGAACCCTGACTGCCATAGGTACTATGATAAGGTTCTCAGACACATTGTGACCATTATGCAGGTGTAGTGGGCCCTGGTGATGCAGGACAAAGCTAGGTCTCGTGTGGCTGTAGTTGTCAGCAGTTCCTGCAATGGACCAGCCTACCCATTCCCAACACATTTTGGACATCATTCCTCATTCATCCATCAACACCATGTTGCACCACAGACTATCCAGGAGACCCTCAGGAGAAAATCTCCTCACCATATCATAAGCATGCCCAGTATTGTAGGGAATCATCAGGCGTGTGGAGGCCACAACACCACTGAGCCTCATCAGGAGCATACCCAGTTGTTATAGGGAGGTCTACAGCGCGTGGAGGCCACACACCACTGACTTATCAGGAGCGTACCCAGTGTTATAGGGAGGTCAATACAGGCGTGTGGAGCCACACCACCCATCGAGCCTCATCAGGAGTATACCCAGTGTTAGTAGGGAGGTTATACAGGCGTGCAGGCCACACCCCACTGAGCCTCATCAGGAGCATACCCGGGTATTGTAGGGAGGTCATACAGGCGCGTGGAGTTACACACTACTGAGCCTCATCAGAGTGTGCCGAAGCATTGTAGGGAGGTCGTTACAGACACGTGGAGAATCACACACCACTGCGCCTCACAGGCGAGCATAACCCAGGTGTGTTTAGGGATGCATACAGGCGCGTGGAGGCCACCCACCACTGACCCATCAGGCATACCCAGGTGTTATAGGAGGTCATACAGGCGCATGGAGGCCACACACCACACTGAGCCTCTCAGGACATACCCAGGTATTGTTAGAGTGCTAACGGCGCGTGGAGGTTACACACTACTGAGCCTCATCAGGAGCGTGCCGAGCATGTAGGAGGTCGTACAGGGCACGTGGAGATCACACACCCACTGCGCCTCATCAGGAGCATTCTCAGGTGTTATAGGGGGTCATACAGGCGCGTGGAGGCCACAACCACTGAGCCTCATCAGGAGCATACCCGGTTTTTAGGGAGTTCATGCAGCGCGTGGAGTTACACACTACTGAGCCTCATCAGGAGCGTCCGAACATTGTAGGGAGGTCGTACAGGCACGTGAGGATCACACAACTGCGCCTCATCAGGAGCATACCCGGGTTTATAGGAGGTCATACAGGCGCGTGGAGGCCACACACCACCACTGAGCCCATCAGAGCAAACCCAGGTGTTATGAGGAGGTCATGCAGGTGCTGGTGAGGCCAACACACACTGAGCCTCATGCACGAGTAATGCCCGGTATTTTATGCGCAGTGGTGTGTGATCTCCACGTGCCTGTACGACCTCCCTACAATACCTGGGCATACTCCTGATGAGGCTCAGTGATGTGTGGCCTCCACGCACCTGCATGACCTCCCTATAACACCTGGGTATGCTCCTGATGAGGCGCATTGGTTTTATCCTCCACGTGCCTGTACGACCATCCCTACAATGCTCGGCCGCCGGATGAGGCTCAGTATGTGTAACCTCCACCGCCTGTATGACCTCCCTAATACCTGGGTATGCTCCTGATGAGGCTCGTGGTGTGTGGCCTCCACGCGCCTGTATGACCTCCCTAAAACACCTGGGTAGCTCCTGATGAGGCGCAGGGGTGTGTGATCTCCACGTGCCTGTACACCTCCCACAATGCTTCGGCACGCTCCTGATGAGGCTCAGTAGTGTGTAACCTCCACGCGCCTGTATGACCTCCCTACAATACCTGGGTATGCTCCTGATGAGGCTCAGTGGTGTGTGGCCTCCACGCGCCTGTATGACCTCCCTATAACACCTGGGTATGCTCCTGATGAGGCAGGTCTGAAATCATATCACACCTTCCACGATTGCTTCTGGACTAATGTCAAGACAGCGTTTTAGGTAGAAGCAGTGGCAATAAGTGGGAAAGCAGTACAAGATATGTTCAATTCCGTTTGCAAAACTCGCACGCAATAAGGTGGGACACGCAGGGTGACAGATAAACATACACATGTATACCCGGCAGGGATCGCCTTAACATCCCAGCGCTCAGCAAAGCATCAAGATTATACCTCAAGTGACACTGTGTTTTCCCTCCCTACACACCCATTCCCCCTTCATCGGCAGGCTAGCCTCGAGGATGACCGTCGGCCTGGTGTCCAGTGATCGTCGTACCATTTAAGGCCAGGTTGCGCTGGCCGGCTGATGGACCCTCAGAGCTGGAGATCAGCTGCCAGGAGTATATAAGCTCACACCCGTAGAAAACACGAGCCAGAAAACAAGGCACTGTGCTTGGCAACATGCATGGTTCTTCTCTTTCCCATGGTTGTCTCTACAGAAACACGGGGCATCATCATTGTCACTGCACAAACTGCCCGACATGTAAGAGTATCGACGGAAAGATTGCACCTCAGCGTCACCAGTCTATCGTCACTCCTCAAGTAGCAGCTCCATTGTTACCAAAGACAGGCCTGCCCGGAGCCACACGACGGACCACAAGCGCAGGACCCGTCTTGCTCAGCATTAATGGCAGCAAAACGCATACCAGGTGTCAGGCCATCTGCAGAGCTGACTAGTGGACACTGCGGATACGCCTTGCGAAGGCCTGGTGCCAGGTCAGTGCAGCCAAGAAGCCACAAGAAACCATCAGGGAAACGATATTCTGCAGGAGGTGGCGGAGTGGTACGGGCTGCGGACTGGTTGAAATTGTAATTTTCTCTGATTAATCCCCTTTCGATTGTTTTGGGATAAGAACAAGGTGAGCGATGCCATCCGTCCTGTTCCGGCACCCAGAAGATTTTGTGTCTTCGCACACTTATGGCCATGCAAAAGCTTTGTATTTCTTAGAACAATCGCTCCAGCCGCAGAGGTCGTATCTAAGGACAACTGTTCTGTGTTCTAAGGGACAACATGCTCTTTATTAAAGCAAATTTTATTTGCTCACGGGTACTTTTGGCGTTTCATCATCCGTGGACGAACATGTAGCATAGGCAGTGTTAAATGGGGTTGTTCCGCAGTGATAGCAATCCGCCTTAACCACAGATTACGGGTAAACTGCTGATTGGTGGGGTCGGAGTGATGGGATTCCATGGATCTCCAAAATGGGGGGTCTATTGTATTTCCATTACCTCACCTCTATGGCGCTGATGGATTAGCCGAGTGTTGTACTCTGACAGCGCTATAGAGATGATAGAGCGTTGCTGCTGTGTGACCCCTTATCCGATGGGCTAATTTTGTTCTTGCTGCTCAACTTCCCGGGTCAACATTCTGCTGGGCAGACCTGCGCGTTTGATTATCCAAGCCCTGTCATGTGAAAGAGAGACAACTGTAGGTGTGAATGGGCCCAATAAAGAAAGCATCGGTAGTCGCTCATCTATGGAACCATGTTTTCTCCATGCATTTTATGTCCCTCTATAAGGCCACAATACACCCATTGGGGAAATCGACCCGTTACTGGCCCGATCATCCGGACCTGAAAAGTGCAGTGGAATGGGAGTCCTGGCATCAATATAGAAATATATGTACGGGATCCCCCTTTCTTCTGCGCGCCACTAGCGTACAACGTTTTATCCCCTCACAACTGTCAACAAATTGTAAGACCCTCTAATTTAACTTCGGTGATAAATGTGCCTTAAAATCTTTCTTTGGATACCTACCTTCTCCTCCTCCCAGAGCTGTTTTGTGCTCTGGTTATACAGAAGCCAAAGCCTAGAGGATAAAGGGACCTGTGATGATGTCATGATCTTGATAAGTTACATTGTGGGGAGAGTTCCGCCTGTATCCCCGGGCGAAGGGTGGACCTGTGATGATGTCTGATCATGTGATCAGTCACTGTGTGGGAGGAGTCCACTTGTTCTGGCTGCTTGAGGCGATAGGACCTGTGATGCTCTGATCATGGTGATCATATGCTTAGTCTGTTGTGTATCGGTGCACGTTAGTCGGGGTTTTCGTCACGTTTTCCCTCATCTGCGTTTCTGTCATGCGACTTTTTTTGTCTACGACCACCTGTAACGGAATTCAGGAATATTAGTGTTTAACCCTTTCACGTTGGCCTGAATGTTCCGGTCATTTTTTCTGTTCTGTCTTCTTTAAAGTGATAAATCTTTCAGAACAAAAATCTTTGTTTAATTTTTCAATGACCATGTGAACTTTAACTTGATAACAATTTTTATATATTATCATATTTTTTATAGAATCACCAAATAACCTAAATATGTACGGGTGAATCATTACCATTTGTCCCGGTCAAGGCAAGGTGCGTAACTTTTTTGCGCCGTTCCTTAGGCTCAGGCGAACGTTGAGTTTAAAAAGGTTTTGCTGGATTTTTTAACAGTGTCCTTCCTTTCTTCTTTCTGTCCCTTCCTTACCCCATCCTGGTTACTGTTCTGTTCACCTAAAATATATTCCTGATATTATATTTAAGGAGTCCTCTTTCTTTCACATTACATCAGATGGGTGCCACCGTTCAGGAGAGATAACAGTGTAGGTCACTACACGTCTCTTCTTGGACTGGTTTAATTAAAGCATGTTTTTTTTCAAGTCCGTTAAAAACACATGTTTTTTGACTGTTTACCAGGATTTGGCTGGTTGAAACATGTTTTATCTTCATTCATATGTTAGCAGCGTGGGAACCAATAAAAACCACCAAGGCACTAACTTTGCAAAAACGCACCTTTTTAAACGGACTGAATACTTGTTTTAATTAAAAGCGGTCCGAGAACGCGACGTGGGGACGCACCCCCTTAGGTGTGGAACCTTCCTTGCATTCTGGTACACACCTGCCTCACTCTGCCATTGTAGCTGTCTGAGAGATCAGGCTCCTGCTGTCAGAAACATTCCCCCAACCATCTACCACTTGTACTAAAACGTTTTTTTTACCAGTGCCGATCTTTGGTTCCTTGTGTCCTCTGAGAAAGCTTTTAAACCCTGTGATTACCTGTTGTGACCTCTGAGCCTGTTCCTGACTTTGATTCTCCGTCGGCTTTTGCTTTGTCCCCGACTTCGATCCTATGCCGCCTGTCCTGGTCTTAGCCCTGCCGACGTTGTATTTGCCTTGGTGACCCCGCTGCCAAGTCTTCGAGCGTCCTGGTGGTATTGTCGCCGCAGCAATCTAACTGCTTTGCGTCAGGCTTCTGTTTGAATAACCGAGTTCCACTTAGACCTTCTGCTCCCAGATGATCGGCTTAATTCATCGCCATCATCGCCAGCGCCCGTTGTGGTTAAGTGGGTTCAATTCCTCTACCCTGACAGTACATCCGCCATAGGTCCCGTCCAGGTTCCTCTACAGAACTGGCTGATCTTCACCACCATCATGGCAGCTTCTGCAGAACCCATATTGTGGCTATCCATTGTCTCCAAGGCCTGACGGATTATGCCCAAGCTGTGCAGGCTCTCCGGCAAATTTGAATTGAGGTCTTCGCAGGGTAATGGTTTGACATAGAACGGTTTAAAGGTTGTCTATCATGATCAGTCTTCTCCTTCCGGGAAAGCCCCTGGCATGGGTTTAGGGTTAGGAGTTTTCTGGGACAGGAAATGCCCGGTTCACGACTAATACCAACCCACCAAATTCCTCCTCGCGAGTCCAGTCTATGTCTTCAAAAACCTCCGGGTGCGACATCGTGCCTGAAACTCCCTGCTGAACTTGCACCAAGGCGCTTTTCTGTTCTTACTACTACCCCTGTTCATCGCGAACTCTAGCTTCCTGAGCTTCTCTTGCAATGACGCGTCTTGTCGCCACCTATACAGAGACTGCCTAGTTGATTCAAAAAACACTGTCCTCATGAAGACCTGCCGCCTGCAGTGGCGAAAGCTCGTCGGACTCCCCAGAATGCTCCAGGCGTAACCGTAGAATTTGCGTCGCTATTGTTGCCATCTCCGGAGTCACTTTCTTTGGGCTTGTCCACTCCGTCCCCATCCATTCGGAAATGCTGCACCTCGGGTCTTCTGGGGGGCGTCCTATTGAGAATAAGCTGCTCCATGCCTGAATATTCCAGTACTACTGTAGCTTCTGGAACAAGCAGGCAGTATTTGTGCTTCTTCTCCTTCCTGGATTCCGCTCTGCAGGAACTATTTTTGGATGCTGCCCTGGTCTCCCACATTACTCCTGTGATCATCTTGAGAAGCTGCTGGTTATGTCTTCTGTCAGTGAGGCATGATTCTGTGTGAACCGCGGTTCGGAACCTCACCGAGCCTTATGTCCCGAGCCGCTTGTTTTGGGCATTATACCAAGAGATCATTATCTTTGTCTGTCCTACCAGGTCTAGTCTTCGCTCCTCTGGGTCTCCCGTGGTTGCAACGTCATGCTCCTGTCTCACTGGCCAGACTGGGAAGGTTCTTCACTGGGACCGGAAGGCCGTCACGCTGTTTGGTGGGTACAATCCTCCCATATCACCACGACTTACCAGTGTCCTGCACAGCCTCTGGTGGGTCTTCCATCTTCTTACTTTTTGACTTTGCTGCTGTTTTCTCGGAGAAGCCATTTAAACCTGCAAAACTGCACCGTCCCTACGACTTCCCTATAGACCTGTTGCCGGTCAGGTCTCCTTCCTCCATGGGTCGGGTGTACCCATCTGGTCAGTGCCTGAACCGTGGCTATTTCAGCTTTCTGAAGAGAATCTGCGGAGCGTCTGGTGTATGTCGCCGCAGCAAGTCTAACCTGCTTTGCTACAGGCCTGGTGAATACCGAGTCCACATTAGACCTGCTCCCAGGTGTCGGCTAAGTGCATCGCCCGTGGTGGTTAAGTGGGTTCCATTACCTCTGCCCGACAGTACGATCCTGCCATAGGTCCCCGTCAAGGTCCGCTCCCTGCACTGGCTGATCTCACCACCATCCATGGCAGCTCTCTGCAGAACCCGATTGTGGCTATCCCATGGTCTCCAAGCATGAACGGATATGCCAAGCTTTGCAGGGCTCTTGCAAATTGCATGTATGTCCTAAACTCGCAGTTTGACTAGAACGGTTTAAGGTGGCGATCAGATCAGCTCTCTCCGGGAAAGCCCTGGCAGTGGGTTGGTTAGGGTTCTCATGAGGACAGGAATGACACGGTCACGACTATACCACCAATTCCTCCGCTGAACTTCCGTCTGTCTTCAAGAAAACCAGCCTGGGCGACATCTCCTGAAACGCCCTGCTGAACTTGCAGCACCAAGGCACTTTTCTGGCGTTACTACTGACCTGGATTCAAGATCCGCGAACGTTCTAGGCTTCTAGCTTTCTTGCAATGAAGCGGCCTTGTCCCACCTATAAAAGAGACTGCCTATTTGATTTCAAAAACACGGTCTCTTGAGACTGCCGTCATGCAAGTGGCTGAAAGCTGCGTCTGACGCCCCAAGAATGCTCCAGGCGACTAACGGAGAATTTGTGTCGCTCTTGTGCCACCCCCACGCCTGTCTTGGGACTTGTCCACTCCGGCAAACATCATGCGGAAATGCATGCCCTAGGGTTTTTCTCGGGGGAAAAACAAAAAGGTGTCCCTAGTGAGAATACAGCCCCCTGGCCTGAATATTCCCAGTACACTTATCTGGTAACAAGCAGGCAGTTTTTGTGCTTCTGCCTTCCTGGTATTCCGGCTCGCAGAAACCATTTTGGATGCTGCCCTGTGTTCTCCCACAATTACCATTCCTGTGATCCATCTTGAGAAGCTGCTGTTATGTTCTGTCAGTGGAGCAGATGTCTGTGTGAAACCGGGTTCGGAACCTCAACCGATCCCTTTATTCCGAGCCACTTATTTGGGCATTACCCAAAGAGACTTGTCTTTGTCTGTCCTACCAGGTCCTACGTCGTCTCCTCCTGCTGGGTCTCCCCGTGTTGCACAGTCATGGCTCCTGTGCCAACTGGCAGACACTGGGAAGGTTCTTCAACTGGTGACCGGAAAATGCCGGTCACGCTTTTGGTGGTACATCATCCCATATCCACCACGACTAACATGCCTCCAGCCTTCCAAGCCTCTTGTGGGTCTTCCAGCTTCGTTACTTGGACTTGCTGATGTCTTCTCGAGACGCAGTGAAACTCTGCACACCCGCAAACCGGCCCTACGACTTTCCTATAGACCCTTTGCCGGGCAGGTCTCCCCCTCCATGGGTCTGGTTGTACCCACTGTCAGTGCCTGAACCGTGCTTAGTCAAGCCTTTGTGAAGGAAATCTGGTCAGAAGGGGTTCATATGCAAGTCCTCTTTCCCCTGCGCCTGAATATCCTCCCGTGCCCTCAGTTACGGCCCCCTTACCGATTCTCAGATGACCGCTTTCTGGATCACTGCATGGGACCTTCGTTGATGCTGCCCTGGTCTCCCAACCTAACTCCTATCGTCCTTCTCAGAAACCTCTGGTCATTCCTCGTCTCGTCAATTCTCTCAATCTGGGGGCCGGTACGTACTGAGCTTCTTTCATATGAGAACCTGTCCTCTTAAGTGTTGGCATACTCCACCCTCCCCAAAATCCTCTCTGCTGGTCTGTCCTTGGCTGAAACTCCAAGCACAGGTCTTAGCTGCTGACAGGGAGATCCTTCGTTTGGGACCGAGCGTGCTCCCGCTGCATGGGTGGCGATCTTTACGCAGTACCTGTTTTGGCCTCCTCTGTATCTACCAAGGAGCCTTTGGAGGCCTACCTCTCGGTAAAACCAGGACTTGCATATGTTTTCTCTCAAGAAACAACCAGAGTCCATACCGACGGCCCCTGTGGATCTCCTGCCGGGTGCCATCGCTCGTTTTGCTCGGAGAAGACTGCACAATGTCGGAGTATATTAAAAGAACCTGCAGATAGGACTTTATAGTCCGCCTCCTCATGCTGGTTGCAAGGATTTTTTTTTATCATACCAAGAAGGAATGGCTCACTTACCATTTTCTGGCATTGACTTCGCGGTCTAACAAGATCACTGTTAGAACCTTATCTGTTGCCAGTTGATCAGAGCCTCTTTTACCGCCTGTTGGTTTCCAGGTCTTCTCCAATCTGGACCTTCGTAGGGCTCAACTCATTCTGAATCCGCAAGGGCGACGAATGGAGGACAATCTGTTAACCTCTTTTGGCCTTTCATTTACCTTGATGACATTCGACTGTGTAATGCCCTAGGCTTTTTGCAGAATCTGTCCAATGGACAGCTTCAGGATCTGCTGTATACGTGTGTCCATAGTCTACTAATGACATTTGGTGTTGTCTCCAGACCTTAGACCACCATCCCACGTACGGCAAGTTCTTGTCCCCTCTTTGGGCCAAGTTTCGCTACGCCAAGCCTCGAGAAATGGTCTGTTTACACCACGAGCCGTTCCGTTCCTCAGCGATATTCTCCGACAGAGGTCTCCAGATCTCCTAAACTGTCATTTGCACACATGGCCGCATCCGGAGTCTCACTTGCCATACGAGATTCCTGGGTTATGCGAACTATTATCAGCGTTGATCCCGCGGTTCTCCACTCTGGTGTCTTTCCCGCGTGGCACTCACACCAAGAACCAATTCCCCACCTCTGGTTCCGCGGTGGCTGAAGAACCATCTCAGGTGAAAAGCCACCTTGCCTCCGCTCCATTGTTCTCACGTATGCATGACCGGAGAAACTCGTTCGCTCGAGGTTGACGCATCCTCCGTAGGTGCTTGGGTGCTCACCCAGAAAGGACCTAAAGGCCGAACGTCTCCTTGCTGGCTGTTCCTCTAGCTTTTTCCTCCGCAAGAGGAAATTACTACACTCCTAGTAGAACTTTGCCATCAACTTGCCCTAAAAGAATGGCAAAAACGTAATCTTCTAGAGGGAGCCCACCATCCAGTTTGTGTTTATACAGATCAATAAACTGTCCCTGTATTTCCCGACAAATCCAGCGTCTTAATGCCAGGCAAGCCTGTTGGTCGCTCTTCTTTTCATGTTCAATCTGTTGTTCCAGAAGAATATCCAAGGCGGATTGCCCTTATCCGTCCCGTGCTTCTGATGTCCATTGGAGAAGAGCCGGTACCCAGTCTGACATCTCATCTCTCCTGAACACTGGTTGTTTGCCCACGTTCCGGTTGATCTTCAGCATCTTCCCCTGACAAGAATTAATACCGACCTGCACTGCGTGAAGAGGATGTTGTCTTGGGGGACAAATTCTTCGCGTCCTGGCTGGGCAACCTGGATTCCACCCGCTCCGTGGCCCTTATCTTCCGCTAGTACTGGTGGCCGACCTGGTCAAAGATGTTTCGGGATTTTGTGGGGTCCTGCACTTCTGTGCCCGTAATAACCTTCTCGGCCTCAAAAAACCGGCTGGCCTTTTGCTTCCGTTACCATACCCTTCGCCCGGGTTGCACATGGCTATGGACTTTGGTCACAGACTCCACCTTCTCGGCATACTATCCGTCATCTTGGTGGCGACTGACTGGTTTTCCTAGGTATCACCAATTTTGATTTTTTCTCCAGGTCTTCCACTTCCGCCCACGTCGTGTTGGCCAAGTTGTTTTCCTTTCAAACATCTTCTGGCTTCATGGACTTTCCGTCAACACCTTTGTGCACCTTACTACCCGTGCTGCTGGAGTGCCCCAAAATTGTAGTGTCGAGCGATCTGGCACTTTTTCATCCACGGCCCGGCGATCATGCCACAATTTTACTATATCGTGCATCCAATTTGGTGCATGTTTGCGCTTTCCCACTATGTCCACCGGAGTTCATCCTCTTTTCCTGTACATGTAAGGGCTTGATCGTGCGCAAAATTTGAAAAGTTAAGTCCTCGCGCTCATTCAAATCAGTCCGATCGTCCCGCCACAATCCCCTTTTTATGTTGCATGAAAGCCAACGCAACGCCACAACCCCTGTTACAGACCCAAATCAATTTGGGAACAGACCATCAATCTCCTCCTTCGGGCCCATGCCCGGCACCACGACCCCTGCTGATAATAATTTCATCTTGAACCGCTTCTCATCAGCAATCTCAACAAGACTGTGAGAGTACGTCCCCGTCCCCCTCTTCCCATGGTGCGACCGTGCTCCCCATGCCACTTACTCCTCGCCTCTGTCCCGGCTTCCCAGCGCATGCGTCTCCCGGCTCCTAATGTGCGGCGTGCACCGTGCGCTCACAGATTTAACGGGACAGAGCCTTGCTGAATTTGCCTGCGGTCACTTCCCCTATCACTGACTATCGCCCCCTTTCCAGCATTCCTGACAGATCTTTGAGCTTAATGCCAATGAAAAATCGCTGTGCTGCAGTAACCCTGTTCTGACCCGCCCAGTGTTGACCCGTACCTGTCCTTGCCTTCGCTCCTTCGTCACCAGCCTCACCTCCCTGCTCCGTCCCCGACCTGCATCATTGCACGCCTGCCCCTTGACCATCTGCCTGTCCCTGACCATGAGATTGCGTGCGATGCGGACCCATCGAACTTGGCTGCCACTGAGAACAGTCGCACCTGTGTAACGACCTAGTGGCACCATGCTGCAGCAAGACCACCCACTTTGGCAGCGTCTCTAGCGAAATTCGGTGCCATATTAGATTCCAGCCCCAGGTGTCCCCTGTCAATATAGAGTGGATAGTCCTGAGTTCTGTCAATATGGCTTGTAACTTTGTCATTACTTATTTTTTTGGGGACTAAACTAATTTCCTTGCCTTGCCTAAAACATGTCCGCTCCAAAAACGGTTTCGCTTCCGTGTGAATATCATGATGAGACACGAGAACATTTCCCACACTTTGAACACAACCTGGCCCACATTATATCAAACAGTGCAAACTGTAGAATGTGCAGTGTCCGGGTTGTGGCAGGGGGTGCCGGAGTCATGAATTGTGGTCACCAGTATCATAACTCTGGCGACCATGCCTCTGCTCTCCGGCAGAATTAACAAACATTTTTTTTTTTTGGGTGCAGAACAGAATGTGGGGGCCCGGTCCGACTAACGGTAACAGCCCCTTTTAAATGCCTTTTTTCGAATAATCATTCCTTTTTCTTTCTATACGCTCCACAGATTAGGCAGCAAGCACCTTCACCAAATGCAGTCCGGTCCCAAGGGGCTAACAATCTCATCTAAAATCTACATTGTGTTTTTGGAGTGGTGGGAGGAAACTGGGGACCTGAAGGAACCCACGCAAACACGGAGAGAACATACAACTCTTTCAGATGTTTGACCTGGATGGGACTTGAAGCAGGGCCCCTCGCTGCCATAGGCTGTAATGCAACACTGGAGCAACTTGCTCCCATTTCTGTCTTGTCGGACACAAAACTGGTGAGTTTCCATTTCTTTCTAGTGCAAAGCCAGAACAGAAAACTGGTGCAAACACTTTCCCCCATGTCTACAAGATACCTGTAAAGCAAACAACGCTTACATTCAGGACCTGAAACGTGTGTCAGCCAAAATTCTCTTTCCATCGTACTAAGGTCTTATTTATCTCTCATCACTTCCCGCATTATCCAGGAAAATGGTTTCTTCCCCCCGGTGTGATTTCTCTCAGATTAATCAGATTGAGTCATCTCTCCTCCATGTAGTTCTCTCGATGTCTACCAGATCTGAGTTACTTCAACAGATTTCCCCATCTCTGAAAATTGAATTGGCTTCTCTCCCTGTTGAATTCTCAGATGTTCCAAGCAAAGGGCGGATTTTTGGTTTGAAACATTTTTCACATTCTGAACAAAAATGGCTTCTCCCCTGTGGTGAGTTCTCGGATGTGTAAAAAGCTTTGATTGAAAATTAAAACCTTTCCCACATTCAGAACACGAGTATGGCTTCTTCTTCCCCTGTGTGACTTTTCAGATGTCCTTTTACATCGAGTAATGGTGCAACATTTCCCACATTCGGTACATGAAACGGCACCACTGTGTACTCCTTAGATTCTTTTAGATCCGTTTATCACTGAAGCTTTCCCAATTCTGAACACGACATACGCTTCTCCGCCGTGGGGGTGCTCGTCAGATGTCTAAACAAGATCCGATTTCGCCCTAAACCTTTCCCACATTTTTAACATGAAAATGGCCTTTCTCCTGTTGAACTCGTGATGTCATGCGAGATTTGAATCGATCTTTAAAAACTTCCCACATTCGGACAGGTAAAGGCTGCTCGCCCTCTCCCTTCTCCCCCGTTGACTTCTCTCATTCCTTTGCCTGTAAAACATTTGTCACTTTCCCTTTGTGATATGGTTATATATCCTTCCTGTGTGAATTCTCTGTTGTCTTCCACGTCTGGTTTTTGTTATACTTTCCTCACATTGCTGAACCTTGATGTGACTTTTCCTCTCTCCTTGGATTACTCTCTGAACAACAATCTGAACCTTTATCGCCTAACGGTCCAACCGATGCTGGTATAGACCCATTTCATAGGATGAGATTATCGATCGGTGCTGTGAATGCCTAGGATTCTCCTGGCTACTGTTAGCACGTCCTGATGGGTCTTGTTGATATAAAGGATCCTCTATCTTAAATTGGATCTCAGACGGCCCTCAATCTCTTGGCATTGTCACCTCGAAGAATAAAACAGAGTATTAAACCTAACGCTGGTTGGGGTTAGAATCTTTCCTCTTACCATAAGGTTCGTATTATTACTGATGTAAGCTATCCTCAGTCTCCTGCCTACCGAGTCCTGGTGAGCATTATTCCGGACCCTCAGACGCCACCTTCCGCTTTTCTTAGTCCTATGTGTGGGATCTATGAAAGATAATCTCCCCACCCATATAAGTTGTGATAAAATTAGTGTCAGCCTATAGGTCCTGTTATTGAAATTAGAGTGGAACCAACTACCATCATAGGAATGTTTTCGTGGGGGGACACTTACTTGCGGTGCACCAGTTTGCTAGGAGAGAAGGTTCCATGTCCATGTCGGAGACCAAATTCATGAGCAGTCCCTCCTGCTTTATGAAGGATTCTCCTAGCGAATTTGGATGGCCATCTACCTGCCCCGGCTCAGACATAGAGTTTGCAAGAGTCCCAGATACTTGTGTTGGACGACCATCATAACCGCCTATGGTACTGATGAAACCCAACTGCTGTGGATTTCTGTAGTTGTCAGACTCTGTAGCCAGGGCACGCTGTGATGACTTATTGTAGGTAAGATGCAGTGTGAGTATGAGGTCCTAGATCCACCATTATGAGGTAGTGGATAGTTCGTACAAAGATGTGGGTCTGGAAGACCCGGCAGCCACAGGTCATACAAAAGGTTCCAATGGCAAAGGGGCACTTTCTGTAGCCACGACATTGCCTGTTACTGCCCTATATGCCACATGGTGTCACGGCCGGGCGGAAGGGACAGAACACGTTGACACGCTGTTGCCCACCCACTCATAAAGCCGGCCAAAGTCCCACAACACTGAAAACCTCTGTATTAACTGTTGTTCGTGAGCATTTCCAAATTGTTGGCCTTTGCTCCCACCATTCGGACTGGTGCAGAATGGACAGCTTTAAACAGATCCTATGACAAGCGGCTGCCCACAGTAGAAGTTCCTAGCCACCCTTCCTTTCTTTCTCGTCAGCGCCTGTTCCCACAAAGTTATAGAGACCAATTATGTGGTGCCATGCTATTAGTTTCCAAGGTGCACTGACCAAGGACCATTAAATAAAGGGAGGGGAGCATTCCATCTCCTTAACTTGCCACCTGGTTTTATTAGAGCATCGCTGGGTCCCGGGGCAGAACCACTTGGGTTGACTTTCCTGTTCACACACCCACGGATTTGATAAACTACCCGTGGCCCTCAGTTGTCTCCGTCCTCTGCTCGTTTGCTGTATTCTTCATACATGACAGCACCCACAGTCTAAGCCAATGGAGTATACCGACACCCCCCAGATATGCGGGACTGGGATCCAGGAGCAGACAAGACGAGTGGTTGCTGCCGCTGCCCCCAAAGTCATCCAGGTGGTGTGGACAATGGTTCGGAACTTGTAACAGCCTTTTGGGGCCCTACGCTAGGTTACTTTGAACATCCGTGTGCCCAGAAACTGCGTTGCAATTAAGTGGATCCTATTTTTTTCAGCATTCAGGTGAAGCACGGTGCCTCAGCGTTCACGCCTATCGCTACCTGAGCACCCACGCGCCTGCTATATACTGTGGACAGTGTACCACTAGTAGAAAGTCAACTGTACATGCTCAAAGAGGGTTTGTTTGTCCCAGCAGCAGGAAATGTTCATTCCATTCCAGACTTGGAACCCCACGGCTGGTGGTAAGTAAAAGTAGTGATCACGCACACTTCATTACCAATCACAATGAATCCGACATCCTTCTCAGTAACCTTTCTCCTATCTCATGTTGAGGTCCTACTACCCTGGGCCTCGCCGCACCCTCACACAAGGATGCATAGTCCTTCATTTCCACCAGTAGAAGCGTGAAAAAATGATGATGAGTACAAGAGCACTCTGGTACATTTAGGTCTCAATGCAGAAAAGGAAGAAGGAGAAGTCTCCAATGCAGGGCAGCACCACCTTGAGGGGAGCGTTAGCAAACCAAAAATGGATGACTTTCCATCTACACTTCTCCTCAACCTCCTCCACCATCATTACAGACACGTCAGTCACCAGAGGTCAAACGGTGATTCACATGAGGGGAAGACAATCTTGTCCACACGTCTCCTGTTATTGAAGAATTGGTGTCAATTTCTGTGGGAAATTGGAAAATGGACCAATCTTGCACTCTATGCCCCGCAGGTGCTGTCGTGCCCTGCGACTAGTGTGCTGTCATAGCAGTGGTTCTTCACCGCCGGTGGTGTCACTCACAACAAGAGGATCCGGCCTATCCACAGCCACAGGACTGTCGCGTCACGTTCAGTTGTTATATGCATTAGACGTGGATCCCAGCCTTGGCTGGGCCAGAGCCTGAACTGATGTGTTAGAAAGTCGAACTGACTGGTGTCTAAACACCCAGAGCGCCTTTAAAACCTCAATGACTTAACATCGTTGTTTTGTTATTTGTTTTTTAATTAATTTATTACATTCTATAAATTTTTTAAGCCCCTTAAGCTTTGGTGTGTGCGGTTAAGTTTCTGATTTGCTCCTGACAAATTTTGACAAACTCACCACTGGTGACCACTTACCTGTACAATCATCTGTGGAGTCTCCTCTTACATTGCCATTCCCCCCCATCTGTGTGGGCGCTGGGCAGTAATATTCTTCCTCTCATTTCTCGATACACACTAGGAACCAAAGTTCACAGTGAAATTGGTGTGAGGAGATATACGAATATGGAGTTTAAAATGTACCTAGTTTTATCTAATTTTAATGACTAAACTTAGAGATCAAAGAATAAAAGTCTTATCTTTATCTACCTATGATCCGTGTACATTTTCTCCCTCTGAACATCCTTGGTAGAAGAAAGACTGGGCAATCCTCCGGTGATGTCCTTACTGGATCTACCTGTAGGAAACTCCACGACTGAATCCTTCTTTCATACAGATAATGAAGGACGTGTGTTTAGTCCTGTCTATTACCTGCTGATGTGAGGGGCTGGTGGTCTCCATCATGACTCCTTGTACACATCTTTGTGTCCTTCTAAATACTCCCACTCCCCATGGAGAAATAGACAGCCACCTGACACCTTATAGGAACCGGCACACACAATGATCCCGTCATCACCCAGATCCCTTCTAGCGTTACTGTTAATTCCCAGCATTCCCCAGTGTCACCTCTCCAGTCAGCAGCTCCATCAGCTTGTGGGTGACTTCTAGGATCTTTCTGCTCATTGATGTCATCAATGTATCAGGGGTGAGTGGGTAGCCGGGATTGGGCCAGGTTCCTCCCCCGTCCCTCAACAGCAGGGCCTGCAAGCGCCCACTAAGGTCTTCTTCCTACTGTGTAATCCTGGTTATGGAGAGACACATTGATAAATCTCCCTCCTACATTTCCGATACTCTCATCCCGCTCTCCAGTCCCTATCACTGTTATTCCCATAGATAATGATGTCAGGGGACCTCATCACAATCTCTCACCTCCCATTAATATAGAAGAGAATCTCTAGGTTGAGCTGGAAGATTCTCTCCACCCTCGGTCTCTATCGTTCTCCTCCTTGAGAAGTCGGTTAGTACATGTCCATTAGGGAGCCTAAATGGGAAAGACCATAGACATAACCGATCCCTTCAATAATGCAGAGATTTCAAAAACTGTACATATGCTGTGTGGGGGGAATAAAATAACAGCACTTACACCACCTCCTCTGTGCCTCCTTTCACTGTGATGCCCGTCCATCACTGCAGGTCTCTATTGTTTACGTAGGTCTCAGTTCTGTCCCGATCTAGCAGAACAATTTACAACCAGAGCGCTGCGTGATTGGGACGGCAAACTACATAAACAGGATCGCCGGAGGAAGAGTTGTGATTGGTTCATGATATTTCCGTAGCCACTCCCTCCAGCATTAAAGCCCCAATACATACTGCATATACATTTCGAATCCCACCATGTTGACGAGGCTGAACGTCCACACGAGGTTTGTTTGTCCATGTGCAGTCCATTAGTGTCACATGAATTACTATGGCTCATGCTTATAGACCTCGTATTTGTGGAAACCAGTCACAACCCCTTCAAGTGGTCGTGACGGAAAAACCTTTGGTGGCATTTCTTGAAGCCGTTTTCTATGACGCCTCCTCGTTATTATTTGGGTCCGTACCATCACAGAATAGCAAATGTGTATAAGGTTGTTTGGTTTTAGTACCTGCTGAATATCCCTCTCCATACATCTGGAGCGCTCCGTGGTGAAACTATTATACATCACGTGAAGCTGTTCTCCCTTATTCCACTCCCAACTTTTTTCAAAAATTGAAAATTACAACAAACTTGGGGAAAAATCCTTCACCTACAAATGCACCATACCTCCTCCTCCTCCTCCTGCCTAGCGCTCTCTCTGTATTTATGAAGGTGCCGAATCTGAGAGGGAAAGACCTCTGTTTCATGATCATGTGATCAGTGTGGTGGGAGGATCTCAGGCAGGAGTGATTCATGATCAGTGTATCAGTGTGTTGGGAGGAGATAGGACCTGTGATGATCATGATCATAGTGATCATGTGTGGGAGGAGTCTCAGGCAGTGATGATGTCATGATCATGTGATCAGTGTGTGGAGGACATAGGACCTGTGATGATGTCATGATCATGTGATCTTATAGAAAATAAACAAAATCTCAGGTGTTGTTTTAGTACAAAATATATGACGCATCATTATTTGGGGTCATGAAGGGAACACATCCCAACATCTGTCAAAAGATGAAATTATGAAGCCCTCAGCCCCTGTTAGTATTTCCACACACACCCACCTGATGCCCCCACTTGTACAACACCCACCTCAATACCCCCCACACAGTATAACACCACACCTCCCAACTTTTGTGGAAGGAAGAAGGACAAAATGGCAGCACGTGTAGCGTGCCCTGGCGATCCCCCAAGCCACACCCCCAATCACTCCCTGGTCACAGCCCCAAATTTTTTACCATATTATAATAAAAGAATCATCTTCTCAATAATTAAATTTTTTTTTAGCCAGGATGAACCTAGAACCTGCACAGTTCATGTACCCATAATGCAACAAGCCTCTATCCATAGACTAACAGAGCTGTGGTTAGCAATTGATGATTTTTGGTATGAAGAGCTGGTAACTGCTACTGTTAGGGCTCATTCACTGCCCCCATCTTCGGGGTTGTACATGCCGGCTGCAATTTTGCGGCCGCCTGTACGTCCCCATAGACGGCAATAGCGCCGCGGCACAGATATGGTGCCACACATGGTGGCACTGATCCGAGCCGCACACCGCAAAAAGATAGAGCTTTCTCTATGGAGGGTCACCTCTCCTCCTCCCAGCCACTGGCCGGGCATACCGCTGTGAAATGAACCCTTACAGTGTGACACAGACTTAATGCACATATATAGAGAGGGATCTTCTCAGAGATTATTATTGTAATTATTCAGACATTATTATTTTTATTTATTATGGAGATGATTATTATTATTTTTTACTATTAATAATATTTTCTCCAAATAAGTAAAAAATAACAATTTATAATAATATAGTCTGAATATATTACAATAATACTTCTGAGAAATCCCTCTCTATATATCAGTGCATTAATCTGTGTCACTTGTAAGTAACAGGTAACAGCTCTTAGTTACCAAAAATCTCGATGATGACGTGGTCCCTCCTGCTGCGCTAACTGGACACATCTCTCAAAAGATTCCCTGCTCGATGTCTGTAGAAGCCATTCAGAACACCAGTTCAGAACTTGGAAAGTATATATAGCCCGGACACAGAGCCGCAACCCCGCCAGTGCGAGACCTGGAGGGGAATATCCAGGACACTCTCCCAGCTGCCCGTGACAGCGGGTCAGACCGCAAAAACTATATAACCACCTCAATCCCCACAAACACAGTAAACACCCACCTCAATGCCCCCCGCACAGTATTACCCCACATCAATGCCCCCCCACACACAGTAATAACACCCCCTCAATGCCACAACACAGTATGAACACACCTCAATGCCCCCACACAGTATTACACCCACCTCCCCAGTGCCCCCACACGTATAATACACACCTCAGTGCCCGCCCCCACACAGTATTACACCCACCTCAATGCCCCCACACAGTATAACACCCCACCTCAATGCCCACACACACAGTATGGGCGCCGTTCACACTTTGCATTTTAATAGATTTTTGAAGACATCCAGAATGCAAGTGGGAGGAGCAACAGATGTTTTACATTACTGACATTGGTGAATGGTGGGAGTATGCTAAAGTTCAATCCGTGTTATTTCTTTCCCGGCAACCAGGGCAAAGTGAAACGAGAGGCTGCAGTGTCAGCTGCGAGCCCCTACAAAGACCTTCAGTGCTGGCAGCTGGGACATGAAGATGAGCTGAGGAGACCAAGGGGGTCTGAAAAGCACTTTGAGGAGGAATCCAGATGCGTCATCTTCCATGCTAAGGTGGACAACCTGGAAGAGGGTGAGAAATGTAACTTTTCAGGAAAGTCCATGCTGGCCACCCCCTCTGAACTACCTACACAACGAGAACATTAGATTGCAGAGGGAAAATAACCCGTCGTGGGAGTCGTCACGGATTTCTACAGCGTCCTCTACTCCCCAAAGCCACAGATGAGCCGCAAGAGGTTCTTATAAGTTAATCACTAACACCCACGATCCTGCAGGTGCCGAAGCCATTGTCGCCCCTCAAGGAGCTGCTCTCCTGCCGCTAAATCCTTCAGACCTGGCAGGACTTCGAGCAGTGAAGGACTCTGGCTGAGCTCTACGCAGAGCTCCGGCAACGCATCTGCTCGACCTGTTGGAGCTCGCTCTTCGAGGAGATGGTGGTGGAGGGCAGGATGCCACCGTCCCTGTGGCAGTGCATGATCACCATCTTGTACTAGTGGAAAGGGGAGAATTAAGACCTAAAGACTGGTAGTCTATCCTCTCCTCAACACGGACTACAAGATCCTGACGATAGTGTTGGCGAACAGGCTCTGAAGGCAGTCATCGCAGATCACCCATCTGGAACAACCTGTGGCATCCTCGGCCTCAGACATAGCAACAGCAGCCTGGCCCTCGTAGGGTTTTGTTCTGAAGTTATGGGCCGTTTTGGCATAGTCCATTAGAGAGGAAGATCTGATGACTGTATTGGGTGACCAGATCAGCAGAATCACCAGAAAAAGCAAGAAACCATCCCTGTGATATATGGAGATAGAAACCTCAAGAAAAACAGGTAAGAGACTGACAAGTAGAATAGTTGAAGGGGCTCATGCTAAATTCATTAAAATGGATAACATGTTCTGATTTGACTGTAAATGCCCAATATGATTTTTTGCGTTTACCACAAATATTATTTGAGCTTAGAACATTTCCTTCATTCTGATGAGAACCACAATTCTTTGTCAAGTTCTGCCCCCTGTTCCACAACCTCGGTTCTCTAATACTAATAAAATCCACAAATTGAGCTCAAAGGAATCACACCAGACAAAATATGGTAATATCCTCAATCTTTGTGGGCCACTGATGCGATGCGGCTAGGCAGATGTGAGATGCTTTATTGCGTCACAAAGGATTATACAGAACTTTAAGTGGGGAAGGACCTGGCTTGGTTAGTTAAGAAAAGAAGTAATTTCCTAGTTCATTGGTAAGTAATTAAACTTTGGCACACAGAAACAAAGGCTCTGTTCCTTGGAGTGGGTAAGTCGTAATCATCCAGGGAGCCTCACATTCTTTGGCTGCACAGCAGAATGTTATCCCACTGTATCAATCGTCATCCACTGTTGACGGTTTTAACAGCATATAAAATAAAAGCATTTTCATATTATACAGCAATACTTCACACTATCATATCTAACACATCTAATTATCCTAAAACATTTCTCACGTTATGAACATGAAAATGGCTTCTCCCAGTGTGACTTTTCTGATGTCTCTTAGATGTGGTTTCTAAATTATACGCAATACTTCACACTATCATCTAACAAGATCTGATTTGGCTCTATACATTTCCACATCGAACAGAAAATGGCTTCTCCCCCGTGAATTTCCTGAGTGTACAAGATCTGATTTATAGGTAAAACACTTTTTACATTCAAGCATGAAAATGGCTTCTCCCCTGTGTGACTTTCTCTCACGGCTAATAAGATTTGCCATTCGGCGCAAACACTGCACATTGTAAACATGGAGATAACTTCACCCCTGTGTGATCTCGCACAGCTGGTTTAACCACCATTGGTCTTCAGAACCTCGGTATAACGTGGTATTATTCAGTGTTGAAGGAATATTGTCTCTAATCATGGGCCATAGTGCCGCGTCGCTGAAGTGTAAGCAGTGAAGACCCACGCCGTGAGCTAACACAAAACACTTGCTAAATCCCTCTGTCCCCCGATTCTCCTCTCTGCCAGTCTCTCCACTGGTGACCTATTTGTACAACAAATTGGTGTTATGATATTACCCATGACATACAAAGCCGTCTACAGCCTGTCCCCTCATATATCTCTGAACTCATCAGCCATAATGTTCCACACATAGGGGCACATTTACTTACCCGGGCCATCGCAATCCAGCGGCGCATTGTCCGATGTGGATTTGCGTCTGCCGAGATTCACTAAGGTCGTTGCCCGATATCCTGCAGGTGTCTGCTACGCAGGGTCCGCCGGAGTTCACTTTCTCATCTTGGTGCTTGTAAGTGTCGTGTCAAGCGACACAAATTCTTTTTAAATACCGTGGTTTTTCAGAATCCGTCAGTTTTCCGCCGGCCATGCCCCCCGATTCCGTCATGTGCAACGCCAACGGCGATGCGAAACAATCCGATCACGCGTGCGCCAAAACCTGGGGCAATTTAAGGAATAAACTACGCAATCGTAATATTCAGGAAAACCGGCGATTTGGCCTCTTAGTAAATGACCTCATAATTAAGGGTCCTCCCACCACTTGTTCCTGTACTGTAGTTTTAATATTTGTATAAATTGTTACAAAATCCCTAAATAGGTTAGAGCTCTTACATGACATAAGCTAATATGCAGCCTTATGGAATCCCTTTGTATGCTGCATATATGTATATAACATGCTGTATGCTGTATAATAAGCATGTATGCTGTATATATGTGTATATTTGTATGTGTGTATGTTTGTATATAATGTATATGTGTATGTTGTGTAATAAGTATGTGTGTATGTGTGCATATAATCTATGTGTTGTGTATAAAAGCTGTTCATCTGTTATATGGCACTGTTTGTGTGTGTATATGTGATGTATCATGCTCTATATGTGTGTAAAGTGTATAAATGTCGTATACAGAACTGTTGTTTAGTATAAAGGTTTATAGGTATATAATGTGTGTGTGTATGTATAGTGTGAGTGGTGTATATGTATATTTGAAAGTGGGAAGGCGTGCCCCATTCAGAGTCCGATATGGGGCCCTGCCCTCGTAGTTACTTACGACCTGGTCCCGAAGGGCTGGATTTGGAATTGTACTCAACTCAAATTCAGGCTGATCCAACTCGCGAAAATGCTTCAGACAGGACATGAGGCTTAGTGGTGTGTAACCTCCACTTGCCTGTATGACCTCCAAAAATGCCTGGCATGCTCCTGATGAGGCCAATGGTGTGTGAACCTCCACACGCCTGTATGACCTCCTACAATCCTGGTATGCTCCTGATGGCGCAGTGGTGTGTGATCTCCACATGCTGTACGACCTCCTTACAATGCTTCGCGCACGCTCCTATGATGAGGATCGTAGTGTGTAACCTCCACGCGCCTGTATGACCTCCCTACAAATACCTGGTATGCTCCTAATGAGGTCGCAGTGGTGTATGACCTCCACGCGCCTGTATGACCTCCCTACAATGCTTCGGCATGCTCCTGATGAGGCTCAGTAGTGTGTAACCTTCACGTGCCTGTATGACCTCCCTACAATACCTGGGCATCCTCCTGATGAGGCTCAGTGGTGTAGACCTCCACGCGCCTGTATGACCACCCTACAATACTGGGTATGCTCCTATGAGGCGCAGTGGTGTGTGATCTCCACGTGCCTGTACGCCCTCCCTACAATACCTGGGCATACTCCTGATGAGGCTCAGTGATTGTTGGGCCTCCACGCACCTGCATGACCTCCCTATAACACCTGGGTATTCTCTGATGAGGCTCAGTGGTGGTGTGGCCTCCACGCCCTGTTGACCTCCCTATAACCCGGGTATGCTCCTGATGAGGCGCATGGTGTTTATCTCCACGTGCCTGTACGACCTCCCTACAATGCTTCGGCACGCCCGATGAGGCTCAGTATGTTAACTCCACCGCCTGTATGACCTCCCTACAATACCTGGGTATGCTCCTGATGAGGCTCGTGGTGTGTGGCCTCCACGCGCTGTATGACCTCCTAAAACACCTGGGTATGCTCCTGATGGAGGCGCAGTGGGTGTGTGATCTCCACGTGCCTGTACGACCTCCCACAATGCTTCGGCACGCTCCTGATGAGGCTCAGTAGTGTGTAACCTCCACGCGCCTGTATGACCTCCCTACAATACCTGGGTATGCTCCTGATGAGGCTCAGTGTGTGTGGCCCCATGCGCTGTATGACCTCCCTATAACACCTGGGTATGCTCCTGATGAGGCTCAGTGGTGTGTGGCCTCCACGCGCCTGTATGACCTCCCTATAACACCTGGGTATGCTCCTGATGAGGCGCAGTGGTGTGTGATCTCCACGTGCCTGTACGACCTCCCTACAATGCTTCGGCACGCTCCTGATGAGGCTCAGTAGTGTGTAACCTCCACGCGCCTGTATGACCTCCCTACAATACCTGGGTATGCTCCTGATGAGGCTCAGTGGTGTGTGGCCTCCATGCGCTGTATGACCTCCTATAACACCTGGGTATGCTCCTGATGGGCTCGTGGTGTGTGCCTCCACGCGCCTGTATGACCTCCCTAACCACCTGGGTATGCTCCTGATGAGGCGCATTGTGTGTGATCTCCACGTGCCTGTACGACCTCCCTACAATGCTTCGGCACACTCCTGATGAGGCTCAGTAGTGTGTAACCTCCACGCGCCTGTATGACCTCCCTACAATACCTGGGTATGCTCCTGATGAGGCTCAGTGGTGTGTGGCCTCCACGCACCTGTATAACCTCCCTATAACACCTGGGTATACTCCTGATGAGGCTCAGTGGTGTGTGGCCTCCACACGCCTGTATGACCTCCCTATAACACCTGGGTACCTCCTGATAAGGCTCAGTGGTGTGTGGCCTCCCCGCGCCTGTATGACCGCCCTAAACCCTGGTAGCTCTGATGAGGCTCAGTGGTGTGTGGCCTCCACACGCCTGTATGATTTCCCTACAATACCTGGGCATGCTTATGATATGGTGAGGAATTTTCTCCTGAGGGATCTCCTGGATAGTCTGTGGTGCAACATGGTGTTGATGGATGGAATGAGAAATGATGTCCAAAATGTGTCTGGGGAATGGGTAGGCTGGTCCATTGCAGGAACTGCTGACACACTACAGCCACACGAGACCTAGCTTTGTCCTGCATCACCAGGGCCCACTACACCTGCATAATGTGTCACAATGTGTCTGAGAACCTTATCCTAGTACCTAATGGCAGTCAGGGTTCCTCTCTTTAGCACATCAAGGGCTGTGCGGCCCTCCAGAAAAATGCCTCCTCACAACATTACTGACCCATCACTTTAGCAGTCAGAGGTAATAGACGCCGCCTGGAGAGAGAAGAAATGTCCCCTTCACACGAAGCTTCTCCTGGTCACGAGAGAATTATAAATGATACTGTCCGCCATTTCCTGGGTTCTTCTTCTTGACATAAATTCTTCCATTTAACGCCATTCACCTGTTTTTCTTCTTGCCTTATCTTCCCCAACAAGTTTTTAAAAAAATTGTAACACCCTCACATACAACTCGGTTCTCAGTATATATAGGGGGATCCTATATGGTGATGTGATGATCATGTGATCAGTGAGTGGGAGGAGTCAGTTTCCAGGCCGTGCTGCTGGAGTAGATAGGACCTGTGATGATGTCATGACCTTGTGATCCTTATAGAAAATGCACAGAAATCTCAGATGTTGTTTTTTAATGTATCCGGTAGCACAAATTTAGGTTGCGTTTAGGATTTGACAGAGAGATTCCGCACACGTGGGTATCAATCAACAAGAGCATCCCTTCTCTCTTCCACAAAGAAACAACATGAATCTCAACCTCCAAGATTTATTACACCATACCATTAAAGATAGGAATGAAAGATATTTTGCAAAAATTCTGGCCGAATTTGCAGACGGATTCCATTTTGAAACAAAATCTTCCTCCTCGACCAACAATTACCAGCAGACGTGGACGGAATTTGAAAGATTTACTTGTACATAGCTATCCAGCACCGCAAGTAGGTCAACCTATTTTTGGCGCATCCAAACCAAAGTGTGGTTGCACATCATGTGGGAGGTGCATTGAGTGTCAAATGTAATAATGTGTAATACATTCACGAATTCAAGTGGTGAGCGTACTTTCAAGATCACATGGCCAATTGACTGTAACACCAAAGTGTGATCTATTATGCTACTTGTCCCTGTTCCCTTATTTGTGTTGGAACGACCACCAGAAAATTAAAAACACGTGTACGAGAACATGTACAGTATTTTTTGGACTATAAGGCGCACCGGATTGTAAGGCGCACCATCAATAAATGCCTGCTAAAACATTTTGGTTCATATATAAGGTGCACCGGATTATAAGGCGCACCTATTTATAAGGACGAATGACCAGCAGGTGGCAGACCTGTGCAGAGCTCAAGGCAGCTGTAGTCTGTAAGTACGGTTCATATATAAGGCGCACCTTTGATTTCTGAGAAAATAAAAGGATTTTTTGTGCGCCTTATAGTCTGAAAAATACGGTATTCGGGTTGCAGCGGATGTACAAGAATCAGATGCCGCCCAATTGAAACCGATCCCTCGCCTCTTTTGGCAATTTCATGGATGCAATCCTGCGGGCTTCGAGTGAGAGGAATAGATCATGTGATTGCTGACTGAGAGGAGGAGCAACAAAGAAGAAATTGTTACAATTGGAATCCAAATGGATTTGGAGGCTCAACACTGTTAAACCAAATGATCATTTAGATTCTCATCTTTTCTATAATCATCAGTTCTTGTCCTGTGTTTCATCTACGGTGGACGGAGAATGTGCCAGGGATCTACGGCATCATATCAGGGTGCAACGGTGCACAGTTATCCCTCTAGCTTAGTAATGTCCCCCCCCAAGTGGTTCTTGCCGACCACCACATTTTTTTCAGTTTAGGTTGGGTCGGTATAGGTGGATATAAGTGAATATCTCTTCATCTGTCTAACCCGTGCGGTTATTACCATGGATCCGCAGGCTTAGCTGCCTTATCCTGGCGCATCTGCTGACATCCTTATAGGTCTGGGTTACAGCCAGTCCCAGATGTGTTGGGGAACTGCCGGCTCCTTGTGTTTCAGCATTGGAGTAACTTCAGTAGCTTTTTCACTTCTATTATATTCATTTTAATTTCACTAGCATCTCACTTTTTTTTCTTCACGTGTTATTATTGTTGGTACAACACCATTGCACATGCACTCATTTCATACAGATTTTTGCACCATTTTTCCTTCGCATTTTTTCATATATTTTTGTCATTAAGTTTATTTTTCACATCCTTTTTTTTAGGTTATACAGACGGTCCCCTTCTTAAGAACACTCGACTTACATACGACCCCTAGTTACAAACGGACCTCTGGATATTGATAATTTATTGTACTTTAGTCCTAGGCTACAATAATCAGCTGTAGCAGTTATCACAGGCGTCTGTAATGAAGCTTTAGTGTTAATCCTGATTCTTATGACAACCCAACATTTTTAAAATCCAATTGTCACAGAGACCAAAAAAGTTCTGTCTGGGATTACAATGATAAAATATACAGTTCCGACTTACATACAAACTCAACTTAAGAACAAACCTACAGACCCTATCTTGTATGTAACCCGGGGGCTGCCTGTTTAACCAACTTGTCCACCACGTATCGCCAGATGGGCGTGCGCCTGGCCATTTACACCTGCGAGTCGGATGAACTTTATAGAGAAATCCGAAAAGGAATCCTGCATCCAGGCAAAAATTGAAAATATAAAATGATGAACTTTATGCCTACATCTCCTTGGCATATTCTCAGGGTGTGTTAGGGTCATCAACATCACCCACGACACCAATCGCTTGGGTTGATAACCATCTCTACTTGATCATGACGCTGCATTTGTTGATGTAGGGTCGTATTGCCAACATTAGCTCCCTGTCCGTGCCGGTTTCGGACCAAAAATTCTACATAATAATATCCACAAATATTCATGGCTGCATACTATATCAAACAAACCCCTACACTAGTATATTCTCGACCATTATCATATATGAATAAATGCCATATAATCAGAGAATAGATCAATCTTTATTAAGCACAATAACGTTAAATATGCACATAGTCACCCGGAACTAAAAACAAACATAAAATACCACATGTTGGTGGGCGGCGTGTAATACAAGCACAAGAAATCACTGCAGCAAACCTAATATTTATACACATTACATCAATGGAGGTACCAACAATATTACAATTATGAAGACATAAGGCAACACCACAAAGCTGAACACTATACTCAAAAGCTCGACCAATCATAGCCCTGGCTAGTTGTTGAAGGTGTCCATTTGCCGGATTGGCTTTTCGGCTGCCAATCCCGAAACAGATCTGGGTCGTACGGTAAAACCCGAACTGAAATGTTGGGTCCACTCATCTCTATTTACTTACATAAGAGGGCGGTTATTAATGTAGAAGGGGCCCTGCCGCCTATAACACCACTACATAGGATGTGATGTGGCGCATGGTGAGGCGACCAGTGCCCTTGCCGAAACAGCACACGCATCAACTCCGGTGCCCGCCGCATCCACCTGGACACCTGCACTTGTGCTATCCCCACTCTACCATCTTGGAAGATGGATTTTAAAGCCCATATCCAGCAATTCTAATGTATACTGATAGAATACACAATGTATCCATATTGGAAAGTGCATGGAACATGTGCCGAAGTTACCAAGATATCAATACAGGAATTCCCAATGATCCAATCCAAAATATGACTATTTTTTATAAGTTAATACTAAAAACACATAAATAATATGATACACTTAAAAACACATATTCGAAGAATTCACTGTAGGGCAGGAGAGAGTCATCAGTGGCAGCCAAATGTGATATATGGAGATAGAAATAACATTCAAAAATGCAGATAATAAGATAATGACACAAACAATAGTAGAACTCATGGAGTGTTTCTTTAAACAATTATTTTCACTGCCTCATACATGTGGCAGGGGCCACAAGGGGCTTCTACATAGATTCTGAAGCACTTTGAATTTTCTTTCTAGCTCCCTGTGGTTGCTGAGGTATCAGTCCCAGTATCTGATCATTATAATCCTCTCCACTGTCAGAGAGGAGTTGCTGGAGCAGAGAAGAGGCGTGTGCTTTGATAATCTTCTCAGTGTCGCAGTGTTTAACACAACACACGCCCTCCGCACTAGCACCTCCTATCAGACAGTGGAGAGAATAACAATGGTCAGATACTGGGACTGATATCTCTGCAACCGGTGGGCCTAAAAAGTATCATCTCTCCTGTGTGAATTATCTGGTGTGAAGCAAGATCAGTTTTAACACTAACATTTTTCACATTCTGAAAACAAAAATAACAACAAAAGAGGATCTTCTGTAAAAACATTTCTAACACTCAGTACACGGATATTGCTTCTGTCCCTAAATTCATACTTAACAACATCTAATTTATCTCTGAAACCCATCTCATGTATTATGGACATGAAAATGGCTTCTCCCCAGTGTGACTTTTCTGATGCCTTCTTAGATGTGTTTTCTGGGTAAAACATTTCCCGCATTCTGTACATGAAAATGGCTTCACCCCCGCGTGTGTCCTGGAATGGCGAACAAGATCGTTTTTAGCAACATAACTTTTTCCGCACTCTGTACATGAATATGGCTTCTCCCCTGTGTGAATTCTCTGATGTACAACAAGATCTGACGTGGAGTTAAATCTTTTCTCACATACAGAACATGGATAGGGCCTCACCCCCGTGTGAATCCTTAGATGTCTAATGAGATTGTATTTATCGCGGAATAATTTCCCGCATTCTGAACAGACATATGGGTTCTCATCCGTGTGAATGCGCTCATGTCTAACAAGATTGGATTTCTGGTTATAACCTTTCTCACAATACGCACAAGGAAATGGCTTCGCTGCTGTGGGACTTCTCTGATAGTTAACAAAATTCCCTTTACCTGGGCAAAATGGCTCAGAATCAATTTGCGATAATGATTTGTCCCCTGTGTGAATTCTCTGTTGTCCTACCAGTTCTGGTTTATCACTGTAACTTTCCTCACATTCTGAACCGTTATTCGAATTCTCTTCATTGTGATCACTTTCAAATACAATGATACGAGGCATATTCTGCTCATCACTCCATAGTGATTGTGAAGAGAGGACACACGTCATGGGATCAGATGAAGGATTGTTGCTGTACAGGCCTGAGGATTCATCTGGGATGTTGTCCTGCTCTTCTGATATATAATGTGTGATATAAGGTTCCTCTTCTTTAATATCTGATATCAGATGCTCCTCTAAGCTCCGGGTATAGTCATCTGAAAAGGAATACGATAGATTATATAATACAACATGAACAATAGTTGTGGTTAAAAAAAAACACTTTTAAAAAAACTTGTAATAAACCGTGACCAGTATGTTGTGACACTTTTCATATCAACTTTCGTGTGAGATGAAATTTGGTTGTATGAAGTCACAGAGGCACATCGTTAAGCACTGAAGTCCAGCTCTCCCCACCAGTTAGTGTTAAGCATGGACATAAAAGGCATAAAAAACTTTTAAGGAGGCTTTTGAAGGGAAGGGGAGAGAGCTTCATTGACTTCATTGTTAACCTCTTGCCCCATTGGGGCTTATTTACCAAGGGTCCATGTGCGCACTTTCGGCAGACTTTACGACGTTTTCGAGGATTGCACAGCTTTGACAGGTGTCTGCGCTGGAATTGTGTCGTACACGATTGGATTTTGGCGCAGCCGTGCTGCTTTCACGCAACAGAAATTAGGGGGCCGTGCCGTCGGACGTTCTGACAAATTCGGACTGAGCGTGGGATTTAACTTTCAAATTGTGTTGCAAGGCACCATGAAGAATAAGGAGAACTCCATCGGACCTGAGCGGGGAAGTGTGAAATGCAGGATATAGGGCGCACAATCTTAGTGAATCGCAGCACAGTGAGTTCTCGTTGGACAATGCAATTTTGGGAAGTTTCGTCGGACAGGTAAGTAAATGTGCCCCATTGACACTGTCCATAGAATAGTTGAATAGAGTGCATTTATTACTGATCTAGTAACTGTAGTAACCTCTTCCTCCGAGGTCCTGGTGAGCAGTATTCCTGACCCTCATAGCTCCCACCTTCCAGCTTTTCTTAGTCTATGTCTCCACGTTCTGTATTGTGTTATCACTCGTCTCTGCTTTATCTAGTGGTTACTACTCACCTGGGCAGTTACCTGTAGGAATCTCCTCCTTACATCGCTCATCGCCCCTCACATATGTCTCTGGGGCAGGAATATTCTTCAATTCACCTGATACACACAACTGAGGAACAAATATTGTAAGAAGTCACCAGACGATGGAGAAGTCACAGAGGAGGATTTAGAAGATAAGAAAAGATCAGTAATTTATAACTACAGGAGGACAGGAGAAGTTATCTGAGACACATAGCTACAGGTCTCCGCCATAAATCCAACATATTGAGAACATACGGAACATAAAGGATGACATAAAATTTACATGATGTCAATGAGATTTTTAATGAAACGTTAAAACTCTGTTAAACTCAGTTCTTTACTTTTTCGAAGGAGGGAAGGAAAGGAAAGAAAAGAAGGAACAGTAGTGGGAAATGAGCCGAACAAAGAATTACATTGTTTTACTGTTTCAGAAAAAGCAAATGGTAAAGCTGGAGTCCAGCACATAGAGACTATATATGGCCAGGGATTCTACAATAAGACAATTAATTAGACTGTAATAACTTCCATAGATCAGAGAGATGTCATGAAGTCTATCTCCATCTACCTGATGATCCTGTGGGACATATTTCTCCTCTGAAACAATCCTGTGGTAGAAGAAAGGACTGGGACATCTCTCGGTGATGTTCTCTTACTGGATCTACCTGTAGGAACACATCCAGAGACTGAATTCCTTCTTTCCATACAGATAATGAAAGGACGTGTGGATTTATTCCTGTCTATTACCTGCTGATGTGAGGGGCTGGTGGTCCTCCATCATGACGTCCTTGTACACATCTTTGTGTCCTTCTAAATACCCAACTCCCACTCCTCCATGGAGAATAAAGACCGCCACATCCTGACACCTTATGGAACCTGACACACACAAGTCCCGTCATCCCCAGATCCCTTCATAGCTTACTGTATAATGTCCCATTCCCAGCAGTGTCACCTCTCCAGTCAGCAGCTCCATCATCTTGTGGGTGACTTCTAGGATCTTCTGCTTCATTGATGTCATTTATCAGGGGGTGAGGTGGAGGAGCCGGGATTGGGCTCAGGGTTTCTCCCCCGTCCTTCATACACAGGGGCCTGACAGCGCCCACTAGAGGTCTTCCTCACACTGGTGAATCCTGGTTATGGAGAGACACATTGAAATCTCCCTCCATTACATTCCCAGAATCTCTCACCTCTCCAGTCCTATCATCTGTTTATCCCATAGATAGTGTCATGTGACCTCATCACAATCTCTCACCTCTCCAGTAATATAAGAAATCTCTAGGGTGAGCTGGAAGATTCTCTCCACCCTCGTGTCTCTGTCCATTGTCTGATCCTGAATAGAAAGAAGATAAGACAAAGTTTCATGATATAAAATCCAGTTTTTAAAATTATATTTAAAGAAAATAATAAGGGAAAACATTATCCTAATGTCTGTCGATTGAATAACCTGTCAGGAAACAGTCTCCAGGTGAATACCATAGGCATTATCACTGATGGTAGAATATTATTTTAGAAAATGTTTCATAAATCCAGAATCGAGGACCCATTCTGGAAGAGAAGCGAGGTCCATGGGACACAACATGCTAGTGACTTGTGTAGCAGGGAGACCTTTTATCTATTGCCCTGTATTCACATGATGCTGCCTGTGCAGTAAGTAGACCTGAGGTAGTTCTGGAACTTACAGACAAACGTTTGCTTTATATCTATGCATTTTTCGTTAGTTTAACAGGTCATGCAGGACGCATGTGTCAATATGGGCGCATCCAGATGGTTGCGTCTTCCTCGGACCTTCCTAAAGAAGCCCATGAGAACACAAAAATAACAAAATGTGTATGCGGATCTGTTACCAAGTAACAATCACACGATCCTTCAAGTGTTTGGGACAAGTGACATCATTGGTTTTTTCGCGGATTTGCCAAAATGGGTGACAAACATTTGATTAAACATACAAATGTACTTCAACTGGAAGTGAGACGTTATGTGCAATATTAGAAGATCGCTCAATCTTCATTCACGCATCCTGTGAGTATGTGCACACCTTACTATTTGATCCGTTTATATCGTCTAACTCAATACACATGGACAACACGTTCAACAGGCAACAGTTGTCACATTTCATAAAGTCCTCATGCCACGTTTCGAAGGTGTGGCTCCTGCCTGTCTGAGACAGACTGCAATATATTATCAATATATCTACAGTAGTGCTTCAGTAAATTGTATGAGTGATCAGACCCCCTAGGGTTAAAGTACCCTAGGGGGAATGAAATAATAGGTAAAAAAAAAATAAAATATACCTTATATACTCGAGTATAAGCCTAGTTTTTCAGCAGAAAATATGTGCTGAAAAACCCAAACTCGGCTTATACTCGAGTCAAAAAAATAAATATATCTAAACTCACCTTTCCGGCGACCCCTGTATATCTTCTGTGCGATCTGTCCGGCAGCGGCTGAAGGCTATATACACTGGGGCAGGGGCTGGCAGGCTATATACATTGTGGTAGGGGCTGGCTGGCTATATACTGGGGGGGTCTGTGACCAATGCATTTCCCACCCTCGGCTTATACTCGAGTCAATAGGTTTTCCCAGTATTTTGTGGTAAAATTAGGGGCCTCGGCTTATACTTGGGTCGGCTTACACTCGAGTATATACGGTATATATTTAGTGAAAAAATATAAAATTTTGAATCACTTCTGGTCCCTAAAACGCATATAAAAATAAACTAGCAAAATTGTAAACATGTTACGTATCTCCATATCCCAAAATGTCCGATCTGTCAAAATATGAAAAGGATTATTCAGGGCAATGAAGGTAGTGCCCAAATGTCCAAAATGCCACATTTTGCAACACATAAACATTTGAATTATATAAATGAAAATGTCATCTCGTACAGCTTTTTTCTCTGTGATCACGCTGAGCCAATTAATAAAGTGGAAGTGTTATTTTTTTAAAGCAGAGAAAAATATATTAACCCCCTTCACATGGGCTCAGCCATCTTCAAATAGAGGTGGGGTTTGCTGCATAATGCCAGTGGCACATTGTAAGGAGTACTGTGTAAAAATGGCATACAGGAGTATTGCAATATATGGTAGAAACGATCAGACAATCTAGGGTTAAAGTACCCTAGAGGATCTAAAAAAATAGTAAAAATAAAGTTTCAAAAAAGTTTCAAAATTAATCAAAGAATTGAAAAACCTAAAAGTTCAAATCACCCCCCCCCCCCTTTCCTTAGAACTAATAGAAAAATCATGAACATGTTAGGTATTACCTAATGCCAAAAATATCAAAATATAAAAACGTTTTTTTTGGCCGTGCTGAACCCCATAACGGAAAATAGCGCCCAAATACAAACGCTACTTTTACAACATTTTAAATCACATAAAAAATTTACAAAGTGATCATAATGTCGCACCGTCCTCAAAATGCAATAAAAACTCAATTTGACATTGCACACAGCTTTTTTAAAGCGAAGTATGAAAAAGTTAAGATGGCGAAAAAAAATTTCGGACACAATTTTTTAAAATTGGATTATAATCCGAAAAAAAGTTCTAAATTTGGTATCACTTTGATTGCACCAAACCTAAGTATAAAGTAGAGGTGTCATTTGGAGCGCACAGTGAAAGTCGGAAAACTGAGCCCAGAAGAAAGAGACGCAAATGCAGGTTTTTTTTCCCCAATTTTCCAGCTTCCAAGAACACAGCATGGAATAACTTCACTGAGAAGTAAAATTCGTTACGCAAAAAATAAGCCCTCACTCAGCGCCGTACATGGAAAAATGAACAAGTTATGGATTTTTTTTTAAGTTAGAGAGCAAAAAAAAAAAAAAAACCCTGCGTCCTTAAGGGGCTAAAAGAAATTGCGTAGGAAAATATCGCGCAACTGTGTTATTTTTACAATTATCCACATTCGGAATTTTTTCTTTCCCAGCTCATCGTACAATGAACAAAATCTAAAGATGGTGCCAGTAGAAAGTACAGTTTGTCCTGCAGAAAATTAGACCTCATATTTTTCTGTAAATTTAAAATTAAAAAAAAAAATACAACTTGTGGAAAGGGGGTTAAAAAAAAAAAACAAAAATTGAAAAAGGCCTGCTAAGGAAAGGGTTAAGAAGAGTCTGAGGTAATAGACGTAAATCGGAGACAGAATAAATGTCCCCTTCACGTTAAGCCTTTTCTTCTGGTCACGATAAAATTATTAATGAGATTCGGAGCCTCGATATTGTCTGCAGGTTCCCGGGTTTTTTCCTCTGGACCAAAATTCCTCCATTTCTCACGTTCACCAGCCTGAGACCATTCATAAGACTGTATTCCCTACGTGCGTCCGATAAGGTCAAGATCCTTCACCTACAAATTCCATCAAGAAGTTCCAAAATTGTCGTACGTTATCCTCCTCCACTGACCGGGCGACAACCCCCCACAGGAACCCTGCAGGCACCGCACCTCCTCCCGCAGCGCTCTGCTTTGTATATGTGGGAGGTGGCAAATGCTATAAGGGTAAAGGACCTGTGATGATGTCATGATCATGTGAGCAATGTGTGGGAGGAGTCAAGCTCCAGGCTGTGCTGCTGGAGGAGATAGGACCTGTGATGATGTAATGACCATGTGATCAACCAGTCTGGCTCTTCTTAGTGAGCCAGATCATTGGTCAGCAGTCTCAGGCCACATGTTGTGATTTTCAGATGCAGTTTTTGAAGCTACGAGCAGGTGTGGGTCATAATGCATAACTCCCAACTTATATCAAAGAGAAAAAGAGACAAAAGATGCCATGCGCACCGCAGACATTTTTTGGCCTGAGCCATGCCTTTAGCTCCGCTCCTTACTCCACAGTATTACTTCCCCCTTAGTGCCCTCCATCTCCACCTCACATTGTGTCCCACCCAGATCCCTTTCACATTGTAGCCCCACTTATTGTGCCCCTAGTAGGTCCCCCTCACATTGTGCTCCCCGCAGCAACTCCCGTTTTTTTGCCCCCTTTATTGTGCCCACCCCCAGCTGCTTACCCTGTTATTGCTGACCCCGTCCAAGCAGCCCTCCCCTCCTCAGCAGCTACCTCGGTTATTGAACCCCCCACAGTAAAATAAAAAACACACCTTTCCACATTCCCCCAGAGCAGCTTCTCCCTCCTCGGCTTCAGCTGTGTGTAGCAGTGACGCTGATGTCATCACCTGTGGAACCTGGTACATACAGCAGAAGCAGAGAGGAGCTGTTGCGAGGAAATTTTAAAAGGTGAGTATGTGTTTCTAGCAGAGGAACAGTGATAGTGCACTGTCCCGGCACGGTAATCAGCTCGGGTCGGTTAGGAGGTATGATAATGGGTGATAACAAACATTGAGCCACCCACTCCATTTTTTCATTTCATCTTTAGAACCGAACTTGTGAATGCTTCCTCAGGCAGCCAGTCACCTATCACACTCCACCTTTAACCTGATTTTTTAGATTTAAATAGGCGTGGTTATCCCAGGAGTGGCAGAGTTACACAATCACTGGCATGGATCAGCTCCTTACCAAAGCCATATTCACATATTGTTGCCCTGCATGAGTAATATAGAAGAGAATCTCTAGGGTGAGCTGGAATATTCTCTCCATTATCTTGACCCTGTCTCTGTCCATTGTCCCTCCTAAATGGAAAGATCAGACAATGTTACATGATATAAGATCCCTTTTATAAACTTACATTTAAAGAAATTAATAAGGGAAAACATTATCCTAGTGAATAACCAGGTTTGATATAAATCGTGGCAACTAAACGATGAATACCATAGGCCAGTGATGGCGAACCTTTTAGAGACTGAGTGCCCAAACTACAACCAAAATCCACTTATTTACCATGAAGTGCCAACATGGCATTTCAAGCAGTAACTTATTGCTACCTGTTCTTCAACATCATTCAATTGTATTGGCTCTCCTAAGACCACAAATAAAGTTGAAAGAAGGTGAGCAAATTCAGACCATCATTGTAGCTTCTCTCCAGGGACAATGGTGGGTCCAGCAGGAGGACCTCCAAAGACAATGCAGTTCTGTCCTTCTCACTTTTCCCGCAGTTCAAACAGCCAATGAAATGTCGCTTTAAAATAGCCCTGAGAGCGGTATCTTTTAAGATGCTTGGGACTGCAGGAAGATTTGGTGGATTTGATCCTGTTTGGTGAAATTGGGACAATGGCCTGAGTGCCCACAGAAAGGGCTCTGAGTGCCACCTCTGGCACCCGTGCCATAGGTTCGCCACCACTGCCATAGGCATTACCCCGATGGTGAGATGAGTAGAATATTATTATTTTAGAAAATGGTTCATAAATCTAGAACCGAGGACCCTACTGGAAGAGAAGCGAGGTCCATGGGACACAACATGCTAGTGACTTGTGTAGCAGGGAGGTCCAGACTGACCTGTTATCTATTGTCCTGTATTCACATGATGCTGCCTGTACAGTAAGTAGACAAAGAAAGTTCTGGAACTTACAGACAGACAAATGTTTTCTTTAGTCCGCGCCAGTCCCAGTCCCAGTTTAACAGGTCATGCAGGACTCATGTGTTAATATGGGCGCATCCAGAAGGTTGTGTTTTCCTCGGACCTTCCTAAAGAAGCCCATGAGAACACAAAAACAACAAATGTATTTGCGGGTCTGTTACCAAGTAACAATCACACGATCCTTCAATCGCGACTTTCAAGTGACACAAATCAAGGGGTGGACCTTCGGACAATCCGACGGATTTGGACTGACTTTAAAATTGTGTCGCATTTCAAGCACTTACATACACCGGGAACAAGAAGGTGAACTCCGCCGGACCTGAGCGGGGAAGTGACAGATACAGGAAATTGGGCGCACGATCTTTGTGAATATCAACGGTGTGCATGATAGTCTGACACCGCACAGCGGGAATCGCGACAGGGCTGGCTAAGTAAATGTGCCCCATTACCTGCAATATCACAAGATCACTCAAACTTCATTAAGACATCACGTGAGTTGAAAATGTATTAAAACACAATAAAACCTGTTCACCAAATTTTCAGCCTGAGACCATTCGTAAGACTGTATTCCTTTTATCGACCACATTGTAAGACCCTCTACGTGCGTCCGATAAGGTCAAGATCCTTCACCTACAAATCCCATCAAGAAGTTCCAAAATTGTCGTACGTTATCCTCCTCAACTGACCTAGCGACAACCCCCCACAGGAGCCCTGCAGGCACCGCACCTCCTCCTCCCGCAGCGCTCTCCTTTGTATTTATGGGAGGTGCCAAATGCTATAAGGGTAAAGGACCTGTGATGATGTCATGATCATGTGATCAATGTGTGGGAGGAGTCAGGGTGAAGGCTGTGCTGCTGGAGGAGGTAGGACCTGTGATGATGTAATGACCATGTGATCAACCAGTCTGGCTCTTCTTAGTGATCCGGATCATTAGGCTTAGCTTACTATAAAGAGTCAGCTCCTGAACTGCTCCCTACGTTCTCAGGCCACATGTTGTGATTTTCAGATGCAGTTTTTGAAGCTACAAGCAGGTGTGGGTCATAATGCATAACTCCCAACTTATATCAAAGAGAAAGAGAGACAAAAGATGCCATGCGCGACACAGACATTTTTTTGGCCTGAGCCGTGCTTTTTGCTCCTCCCCTTACTCCACAGTATTATTTCCCCCTTAGTGCCCTCCATCTCCCCCTCACATTGTGTCCCCCCCTGCTCCCTTTCACATTGTAGCCCCACTTATTGCACCCCCTAATAGGTCCTCCTCACATTGTGCTCCCCGCAGCAGCTCCCCCTGTTATTTTGCCCAACCCCAGCTACTCCCCCTGTTATTGTGGACCCCTTCCAAGCAGCCCTACCATCTTATTGTGTTCCCCTTCCCAGCAGCTACCTCGTTTATTGCACCCCTCACAGTAAAATTAAAAAACAGACCATTCCACATTCCCCCACAGCAACTTCTCGCTCCTCTGCTTCAGCTGTGTGTAGCAGTGAAGCTGACAGGCAGAGATGACATCATCACATGATGTCATCACCTACAGACCCTGGTACATACAGCAGAAGCAAAGAGGAGCTATTGCGAGGAAATTTTAAAAGATGAGTATGTGTTTTTAGCAGAGGAACAGTGATCAGCTCGGGTCGGTTAGGAGGTATGATAATGGGTGATAACAAACATTGAGCCACCCATTCAATTTTTTCATTCCATCTGGAAAACTGAACTTGTGAATGCTTCCTCAGGCAGCCAGTCACCTATCACACTCCACCTTTAACCTGATTTTTTAGAGTTAAGAGGCGTGGTTATCCCAGAGTTACACAATCACTGGCATGGTTGAGTGATCCATCAGCTCCTTACCAAAGCCATATTCACATATTGTTGCCCTGCATGAGCCGGCTCCTTTATAACCCATCACTATGGTGCTCCTGTAGTTGGGCTGTTTGGAAGTTACTTATCTTCAGTAAAGACTGGCATTACTGTTACCATCTACATTGCCTCCATGTGTCTGTCATAGCAACTGCACCAACTACTACCAAATTGTCATCTGTTGAGATAATGAACGTGGGCATAAGTCTTTAATTTAGACCGGGCCCTTAGACCACGGGCCACACCTGGCCCTTGAACCATCTCTGACCGCCCCATCATTAAATTATGAAGCAATTACCGGTAGATCCTCCATTTTTTATGCAGGGATGGTATATGTATTGTATACAGTATATAGACAAATGCCCTGGCCTGAAGCGGGCGTGCGCACGCGCCCTGGGAGATATAGACGCACACAAACAACCAGAGGACCAGGAATGGGGACAGGTAAGAAGCGCTTGCGAACACAGATGGGCACAGGTGAACCCGCAACTTGAGGTATGGGTCACAGGAACACCCATGACAGTCCCCCCCCTTCAGCCTACCCCTCTTCTTGGGCTGGAGAAATCTCCACAGGCGATCATGGTTCAGGATATTGTCCTCGGGGTCCCAGGACCTCCCCTCCAGACCGAACCCCTTCCAGTTGACGAGAAAGACCGCTTTCCTCTGCCCAACTTCATACCCAAGACCTCCTTTACCTCATAGACAGCAGTTGCATCAGCCTCATTAGCAGGGGTGGTACCTGTCGGGAGAAGCGATTCAAGATGACTGGCTTCAGGAGGGAGACATGGAAGGAGTTCAGGATGCGCATGATGGGTGGAAGGCGCAGTACTTCATAGGGACCCAGGAAACGCGGTCCAAGTTTATAGCTTTGAAATTTCTGCCAGACATATCTGGAGGAGAGCCACACTTGCTGCGGGTGGACGCCTGAAGTAGAGATTGACAAGTCTGTTCCCAGATGGACTTAAGGTCTTCCACCAACTCTTCCACAGCAGGAACATCAGCAGAGAGGAGGTAGGCATGGATGTGGTCCATAAACAACAAAGAAAGGAGTGGCACCAGCAGACTCCAGAGACTTGTAGGAGAATTCAGCCCATGGCAGCAGAGTGGACAAGTCATCCTGTCGGGCGGAGACCGATTAACCCTCTCAACTTGTCCATTGGACTGCGGATGGTATGCAGTTGAGAAGTCCAGCTTTACTTGAAGTTGACCCCACAAGGATCGCCAGAAACGGGAAACGAACTGGACCCCACGGTCCGAGACAATGTGCAGGGGAAGTCCATGAAGCCGGAAGATGTGCAGGAAGAACAGACTGGCAAGACATACAACGAAACTGTCTTGAGCATCCTGCCCACTGACTGACGAATGACCAACAGCTTCTCGAGACGGACCACAGAAAGACGGTACTATAGAGACCAGGGCAACATCCACAAAGTTTCCTGCCGACAATCCAAGAAGGCAAGATGGAAACTGATGACCCGTTCCGGAGCTGAGAAAGCTGGTAATGTTTCAGACGTGGAGCTTTCTGGAAAATGGTCTGAAGAAAGTGTTCCGGGCTAGCACATAGAGGCGAGGTTGCTCCTTATACTTTAGCCTGAATGTACCTGGAAGACAGCTTAGCTCTGTCCACAATGCATCGGTTCCTCTGCAGCTGTCTTGGCAGAGTGGCTGAAATGGTCTTTCGATGTCTAGGGTTCACATGCAGACGAGCATCTTTACTTGTCCCAAAAGTTCCTTTTTAACAGGTCGCAATCAGGCTGTTTTATTCCAGGCTACGCAGAGGCCAGAGTAACGAACCGAACCCCACATAGTCACCAACGATTGAGTCCCCGTCAACGCAGGCTCTAAGGTAGCGGTCTCAGCTGAAGACGCCTGGTGCAGGTTCCCAAAGACAGACCAGCGAAAAGGAGGTGATGTATAACCAGAGGGGAGTACCATGCCAAGGCCTTCCCGAAGAGAAGGCTGATAATGAACTGCCACTTTAAACCGTCTGTGATGAATATTGTCGGCATAAGCAAGGAGCACGGGGTGTAAAACCCCTGCATAACTTGGGTCTTCATCAGTACTTTGATGGCAATGGAAAGTCTCAGCCTAGGTTCAGTGGAAGGCAAGGCGAACCGGAGTACCGGAGGAGCCGCAGATAGCTTGACTGCTGTTGCTGAGGTAGCTATCAATTGCTGCAACATTGCGTGATTTTTGCAAGCTGTTCTCCTTGCGCTGCAATCTATCAGTACTCCTGGACCACGACAGTGGTAGATCAGCCAGTTCAGGTAGCATAACCTTGGCGGAATCCATGTTGGATCTTCCTGTCGCTACAGGGGGTAGTGGACCCACCGCAGCGATGACGTAAGCCGACACCCTGTGACCTAATCTAAGTGGTACATTGCGGCTTTCACCCCCCCCGCAAAGTCAGTTGGACTTGCTGTGGCGTGGTACCACAAGTCGTTCTACAGTGCTGACTTTGTCTGCTAGGCAGCCGAGCAGGTACAGTGATGTTGAAGAGAGACGAAGTCAGGACAGGCAGTTGTCAGGGCGAGGCGGGAGCACAGATCATAGCTGGGGGCGTAGCAATGGTCAAGGCAGGCAGCAAGGAGCCATAGTCAGAAATGGACCGGTGGTCACAATGGATATCACATAACAACCGCACTGGGCATTAGACAAAGCTTTGTCTAAGACAAGGCAAAATCACCGTAAACAGGTGTCGGAGAGACGTACTGTTGTTCATAGAATTCTGGGAATGTCCTAGCACTAATTAATGATAAACTGACCGCTTTAAACTTTCTGACGCAGGTGTGTATGCGCCCTAGAGTAGGATGTGCTCGCACAACCGGAGGACCGGAAAAAGAACAGTTTAAAAAAGCACGGGCACCACGCTTGTGACCACAGATGGGGAAGGTGGGTTGCAGGGGCACCCATGACAAAAGCTCACAATTCACATTTAACCACTGCCCAAAAAAGAAGTGAACAATAAATAACCACTTTTAAGATCTCAAGATACTGAAATACTTCCATTTCCAATTCTTATTATTAGAAGTGGAAGAGCTCAGAAGCATAAAACACAAAATTAATCAGAATCAAAATGATATCCCATGTAGGTGTATAGATTGGAATGATCAAAACTTTAATAAAAAGAGACCAAAAATCAAGTGGAAATCAAATATCCGCTGCTCCTACTTCAGTGGAAATGCCTCAAGACAAGAATGATACTCATTAGTGTCTAAGGTAGTCTTCCACGTGCCTGTATGACCTCCCTGCAATACCAGGAATGCCCCGATGAAGCCATCAGTGTGTGGCCTCCACGTTCCTGTTTGACCTACGTTCATGCCTGGACCCTGCCCCCAATGACATGGCAGATATTCTTACTGAGGGATCTCCTCCCAGAAGTGGAGTAAAGCATCATCACTCCTCTGCACATCTGTGGTGGAACCTGGCAACATGATGACCCAGCGAATGGAGAGGCTCATTCAATAGCATCAATTCCTTCATCATTTAGGAACTGCTAACACATTGCAGCCGCATTGAGGCCTACATTGTTTCTGCATCAGAAGACACGAGGGCCACCCAACCAGCATACAGTCTCACAATGGTCTGAATCTTCACCCGCCCGGTACCTAATGAAGACATGTCTCGGATCGCGGTGGCACCCATGCTCTGCTGTTTGATGCTGTCCCTCCCCGGCCTGTACTTACCTCTTAAGGCTCCAGAGCTGTGGTTCTCTGGCCGCACGTCCCTCCTCCGACGTAGGCAGTGCGCTCCCGTGCTGGGTGCGTGCCGTGCAGACTCTCCCAGGAATTTTGGACCGCTTCCTCCTAATTTGGCACTGGCATTCCTGGCTTCTCGCTATATATTCTGGAAGCTCCACATCCCCCCGCCATTATCGTCAAGTCATTCTAACTGAAGTAAAACTACTGAGCGTTTCCCGACAGCCTCATTGATTCCTGTGATTTCCCAGTGTTTTGTAATCCTTCTGGCCGGTCCAGAATCCTGTGGTGGTCCTGTATCTGTGTCGTGCCTATATCCCCAGGTCTTCCTGCCAGTCTGTCAGCGTCCATCCGAGGTCCTGCACTATTCCGCGGTCCTCGCCTTCCCGTTTCTGCCTTCCATGGGTCCTATGCCCCTTCCTATCACCCGGTAGTCCTGCCCTCCTGTGGTCCCTGTGTCCCTAACTACCCTCTGGCTGCCACCCCCGCGGCCTATTTGCACCCGTAGTGGACCTGTTGGCTCACCGGACTCTGGCCGGAGACACAGAGTCCACTTAGACATCCACTCCCGGTGTGTTGCGGCTAGTATTGTTATCCCCCCTCGGTGGTCCATGGAGTCCACAGACTCTGCCCATAAACTCTCTGACGGTTTCGTCCCTACGAACCATGACAGTAAGATTTGGCCATGGACCTCCGCCAAGGTCTTGTATCCCCCCTAAAGCCCTACTGTGCCAAGGACCCACTCCAGCTACTGGTGTCCTTCCAGTCTATTGCCCCACAGCATCCTCGAAATTGCTGTCCCAAAAGTAACTCCAGGATAACTCGCTGCTAACCTTCACGTGATATGCTCTCCCCACAGCAGACTCCCGCCGACTCCTCCTCCTGTTGCTTTATGTCCACCCCTCCATGTTTTTCGGCAGTAGACTCTGAGCCGAATTTTAGATGCCTACAATTTGATGGCATCACCCCAATTGTTTCCAGGAGCTTTGTTGCCAGTGCGTGCTGCACATCCAACTGGATGTCCTCCAGTTTCACCACGAACGCACTAAGTTGGCATTGTTCTCGTTCTCTCTTACTCTCTGAATAGGCCCTGACCTGGGATAACCCTTTCGTGGGATAGTGTTGATCCGTGACATGGCTAACCCATACACGTTCCGGCAAAATCGGTCCGAGTGTTTGAACCACCTCAAGTCCGGCTTGCCCAACTTCTTGCTATGGTTCCCCGGACCCCAGTGTCTCGCGCATCTTCAGAGTAGCTTCCAGTAGGCCACTCAGAATCTCCATCCGCCTTCCCAGAGGCGCTCCACATTTCTTCAACACCGGCCTTCCCAGAGGCCGCTCCACGTCTCCCAGGGCCCTTCCCAGAGACCGCATCCACAGTCTCACACCGCACCTTGCCCAGAAGGCCGCTCTCAGATCGCCCCGGTCCTTCCAGCAAGTGCTGCATGCGGTGTGACCAGGAACCGCTCCAAGTCTCCTGCAGCGTTATCTCCGTAGCGCTGCTACAGAGCTTCCCTGGCCTCCGTACGCTTCTCGTTGCTGCTCCATCGCGCCCGGGCCCTCTCGCAACTATCCTGCTGCTACTGCCAGCACATGCCCCTTCTGTGATTGGTAAATATTGCTCATGCACCTATAGCATTAAGAGCAATGAGAAAAGCAGAAGTGGGCACAAACACCAAAAGGTAAACAGAGAAATGGTCGTTTGGACACCACCACTTACCACTCTTTTATACCTACGACCTAACAACCTGTTTGTCTGCTCCACCATCTGCCAGCAGCAGCATGAAATTGATCAGTTTAGATTTCAGCGGAGCAGTTATCACGGTTTCACGGACATGCTTAAACGTGCGAGTCCCTCCTTTATACATCATAATTTGACTATTCTGCTTCCATGATTTTTCTTTTATATCGTTAACCAAAATTTGCGTAAACACATTTCTCATTCTGACGAAAAAAAAAACTGCTGTCACTCCTGTGCTATACTTATCCTTGTGTTAAACACGATCTGATTCAGGGACCTGTGAGTTAAACGACCCACCAACAAAACATATATATGCAACATGCTATCATACAGCATTACAACTATCCCACATTGTCCTCCCTATGCCTATAAATTCACCGTACATTCGATAAAAGTGGACCATCTAGCCAAGTCCTATCAATCGCTTTTTCCTTCTGAAGCTTAGTCCAACAATATTCATCTTCTTCCAGCCAGCTGTAACTCAGGTACTAATTGATGAGGAGCTGAGCAGAGACTATCAGTAACTAAACAGACTCAACCATGGCAGTTCTGTCTACAGGCTGAATTGGCAGAGTTGTACCCTATTAACTAACAGGCTGGATTGGTCCTAAGTGGATACAGTCACTGGAGCCGCCAGTGGGGGAACTTCTTTTAAATGCCCGTCTTAAGTTGAATTCCCCCATTGGCATGTGTGACTTGCTTAGAGAATTCCTGAGGTAGGGGTGGATGAGGTAGCGAAGTTCTCATTCTCTTCGAAAATTGAGAACACAGTGAACGTCTGGAACTTGTTTTCAGTTGCTCCTCTCGCTTGGAAGTCAGTTTCTTTCTCCAGAATTTTCGGAGTTTTCAATTTCTTTTTGCTCAGCGACTCATCCCATTGGTTCTACCGGTGTCCAGGTAGAGTCTGTAGATGCAGTAGTACTCTAGTATCCTTCTTATGTGACGGAGCATTATCCGATGATCCAAAGTGGTGGGGGTCCATTAAATTGTGTCCTCCGACTTGCTGTTTTTTTTAAGTGTTTTGACACAAAGAGCCTCAAATTGTAAGCAGGTTTTGACGGCAGGTACAGAAGAGTCACAGTAAGTACAGAAGGTGCCACCAGTTGAGCTGAAAATTTGCTGGACTCAAAGCAAAGGCGATGATCGGACTAACATGGGTCATTTACCTAGATGTCGATTCAACTTTACGAACAGACTGTGGAACCTTACAAGGATGGGGAGGAACAATATAGTGATAGTTGTACTGATAGTTTACTGAGTGTGGGTTAGTTTAGCTGACAGGTTCCCTTTTAACATTATTACAATTCCCACACAAAAACAATCAGTGTATGAGAAAATTTATAATTCCAACGCTTTTAAATTTCTGTACATTGTTATTGCTTTTTCCCTGATTACAATGTATCTTACTTAACAACATCTAATGTATCTCAAAGCATTTATCACATTATGAACATGAAAATGGCTAATCCCCAGTGTGAATTCTCTGATGTCTTTTAAGATTTTGTGAATCACTGAAAGATCTCCCACATTCTGTACATAGAAAAAATGGCTTCACCCCCGTGTGAACTCTTTGATGTCTAAAAAGATCTGATTTCGCGAAATAATCTTTTCCACATTCTGAACATGAAAATGGCTTCTCTCCTGTGTGAAGTCTCTGATGTCTACGAAGATGTGATTTCTGGCTGAAAGATTTCCCACATTCTGTACATAAAAATGGCCTCTCCCCCGTGTGAGTTATTAATGCCTACTAAGATCTGATTTCGTACTATAACATTTCCCACATTCTGAACATGAAATGGTCTTCTCCCCCGTGTGCTTCTCTTGATGTACAAGAAAGTCTGATTTATAGTTAAAACCTTTTTTCACAGTCAGAGCATGAATGGCTTCTGCTTGTGTACTTCTCCGATGGTTGGCACATTCCTTTATTATCTGTACAACGTGTCTTACATCCATTTGCGTGACTTTTCCTCGGTATGAATTCTCTGTTGTCTTTCCAGTTCTGTTTTATAAATCGCTATGATTTTCATTCACAACCACTTCTGAACCTTTATGCGACTTCTCCTCCCCCATTCTGAGACTTTGAAATACAACCATATGACCTTAATATTCGTGCCAACAGTCCATAGTGATTGTGTAGATACACACTCTAATAGGACCCATACTGCTTCATGAGTATCTTGTGGCAATATAAGGAGGCTCTCCTATAAATTACTGATGTACAGATGTTCCTCTTATCTCCTGGTTGTGTCATCACTTGCATAGAATAAAACAGATTAATAAAATATAACCTTATCATTGGTTGTGAGTGAACAACTCTGAAGATCTAATCCATGACATTTGTGTGATATCACACTCCGGGTACATGCAGCATTTCTTGTCTGCCCATGGTGGCTACTGACTTTCCTGCTTACCACCATAAGGTTCTGTATTTACTGATGTAACATCTCGTCTCCTCCTCCGAGGTCCTGGTGAGCAGTATTCCTGACCCTCATAGCTCCCACCTTCCAGCTTTATCTTCTTAGTCTATGTCTCCATGTTCTGTATTGTGTTATCACCGTCCTCTGCTTTATCTAGTGGGTTACTACTCCCTGGGCAGTTTTACCTGTAGGAATCTCCTCCTTAAAATCGCTCATCGCCCCTCACATGTCTCGTGGAGCAGATATTCTTCAACAGCTTGCACCCTGGAAATGAAAAAATAAGCACAACAGTCAAACTTCAGTCAGGTACGAAAGACAAGGGATTCCACTTTATAAAATAAGAATTAAATTGAATGAACACTACATATCACGAATAGAGTCTTATCTCCATCTTCTACCTGATGATCCTGTGGAGCATATTTCTCCTCTAACAATCCTGTGGTAAAGAAGGGACGGACATCCCTTTCTTCTGGTGTGATTCCTTACCTGGATCTACTGTAGGAAACATCCAGAGACTATCCTTCTTCCAGAGATAATGAAGGACTTGTGATTGAGTCCTGTATTACCTGTATGTGAGGCTGGTGGCTCCTCCATCATGACGTCCTTGTACACATCTTTGTGTCCTTCTAATACTCCCACTTCCTCCTGGAGAAATAGTAGCCCATCTGACACCTTAGTAGAACCTGACACACAACATGATCCCGTCATCACCCGAGTCCTTCATCGTTACTGTATAAATGTCCACACATTCCCGAGTGTCACCGTCTAAGTCCACGCTCCATCATCTTGTGTGGTGACTTCTAGGATCTTCTGCTCATTGATGTCATCATATATCAGGGGTGAGGTGGAGGAGCCGGGATTGGGCTCAGGGTTCTCCCCCCCGTCCTTCATACACAGGGGCCTGACAGCGCCCACAGAGGTCTTCTTCACTACTGTGTAATCCTGGTTATGGAGGACACAGTGATAAATCTCCCTCCATACATTTCCAATCTCTCACCTCTCCAGTCCCTATCATCTGTTATTTCCCATAGATATGATGTCATGTGACCTCATCACAATCTCTCACCTCTCAGTAATAAGAAGAGAATCTCTAGGGTGAGCTGGAATATTCTCCTCCATTATCTTGACCCTGTCTCTGTCCATTGTCCCTCCTAATTGGAAGATCAGACATTTTACAATGATATAAGAACCCTTTAAAACTTACATTTAAAGAATTAATAAGGGAAAACATATCCTAGTGAATAACCAGGTTTGATATAAACTCGTGGCAACTAAAACGATGAATCCATAGGCCAGTGATGGCGAACCTTTTAGAGACTGAGTGCCCACTACGACACCAAAACCACTTATACCATGAAGTGCCAACATGGCATTCAAGCAGTAACTTATTGCTACCTGTTCTTCAACAGTCATTCAATTGTATGCTCTCCTAAGACCACAAATAAAGTTTGAAAGAAGGTGAGCAAATTCAGACCATCATTGTAGCTTCTCTCCAGGTACATGGTGGGTCCAGCAGGAGGACCTCCAAAGACAATGCAGTTCTGTCCTTCTCACTTTTCCCGCAGTTCAAACAGCCAATGAATGTCGCTTTAAAATAGCCCTGAAACGGTATCTTTAAGATGCTTGGGACTGCAGGAAGATTTGGTTGGTTTGATCCTGTTTGGTGAAATTGGGACAATGGCCTGAGTGCCCACAGAAAGGGCTCTGAGTGCCACCTTCTGGCACCCGTGCCATAGGTTCGCCACCACTGCCATAGGCATTACCCCCCGATGTGAGATGAGTAGAATATTATTATTTTAAAAAATGGTTCATAAATCTAGAACCGAGACCCTACTGGAAGAGACAAGGTCCATGGGACACAACATGCTATGCTTGTGTACAGGGAGGTCCAGACTGACCTGTTTATCTATTGTCCTGTATTCACATGATGCTGCCTGTACAGAAGTAGCAAAGAAAGTTTCTGGAACTTACAGACAGACAAATGTTTTCTTTAGTCGCGCCAGTCCCCGTCCCAGTTAACAGATACAGGTCCAGGACTCATGTGTTAATATGGGCGCATCAGAAGGTTGTGTTTTCTCGGACCTTCCTAAGAAGCCCATGAGAACACAAAAACAACAATGTATTTGCGGGTCTGTTACCAAGTAAATCACACGATCCTTCAATCGCGACTTTCAAGTGACACAAATCAAGGGGTGGACCCTTCGGACAATCCGACGGATTTGGACTGACTTTAAAATTGTGTCGCATTTCAAAGCACTTCATACACCGGGAACAAGAAGGTGAACTCCGCCGGACCTGAGCGGGGAAGTGACAGATACAGAAATTGGGCGCACGATCTTTGTGAATATCAACGGTGTGTCATGATAGTCTGACACCGCACACGGTAATCGGCGACAGGGCTGGCTAAGTAAATGTGCCCATTACCTGCATATCACAAGATCACTCAAACTTCATTAAGACATCAGACGTTATTTTGAAAATGTATTAACCACAATAAACCTGTTCACCAAATTTTCAGCCTGAGACCATCGTAAGACTGTATTCTTTTATCGACCACATTGTAGTACCCTCTACGGGCGTCCGATAAGGTCAAGATCCTTCACCTCAAATCCCATCAAGAAGTTCCAAAATTGTCGTACTTATCCTCCTCAAACTGGCAAGACATGGAGCTGACGGCAGACCTGGCAGAGGACCAAAATGGGACATCTTGGAAAGCCGATCCGTTACTACCCAGTGGACTGTATTACCGGAAGAAGATGGCAACTGGGTATCGGCAACGGCAGGAGCAGACCTGCAGGCTTGAGACGTGACGAATTGTTATCTATCATACCCATGGTAAGAATTGATTTGAAAACGAGACAGACTGATGGGTGCTGTATGACGTAAGGCTTGTCAGGGGCTGGGGGATCTGTGGACGGCCTCTGGCCCCCTGCTGGAGACCGTGAATCTAGTGTGCAGAACCGGTCTTCCCAGAGTCCCGCCGCAAGCAGGATGGTCTTCTGGTTCTACAGGTGCAACTAGCCCGCGATGTCTGCAAGGTAGTAATGGTCATGAGACATTCTGAATCGATGTGACATGCGGGAGGACGGGCACACTATGCAGGCTCACGTCATAATGCGCAGGATAATAAGTTCACCCAGGAACGTACTGGCACATGGATTCAGGAACACCGGAACAATACTCGGCACAATGGATCAGGAAGCACATGAAGGGACTGGGGCACTCACTACTCCGGTACAGGAAGCACAGGAATTGCCTGATCACCAGGAATCGGCAGGATACACATGAGCCGCAGATCACAGGCAGCGCAGGATACCAGGAGTTGTCATGTACACATGAATGCACTATAGCACAGGTGAGCCTTTCCTCTTTCATGGGATGGCTTGAAGATCTGGCAAGGGTGACAGGAAAGACAGGCACTTATAAAATTTTTGGCGAGGCCGTTCGCGCCATTAGAAGACAGAAGGACGTTGAGCCGGCGGGAGCTCAGAGTAGACTGCCACTGGAGCCAGGGGAGTAACATCCCGCAGCACCCTCCGGGGTCAGGGGGTATGTAGGGAAACGGGTGCCCTGCGATCGAAGTAAAGGTGTTGGGATGCACCCGTGACAGACAACATTCAGAAATGCCCCTCTCCCCCTTATCAGTCCTGTTCTCCCCCCTTCTTCTCTTTTTCTCCCTTCAACCCTCTCTCTGATATGTCCGATCAAAATGTTCTCTTCGGCTGGCACCGGGTTCTGATTCCTCCCTTCACGGAGAGCCCTCCCCCCTTCCCTTCTCAATACGCGCCGACCTGTCTTCACTCCCCCCTCAACACGATCTTCATGTCCTAGAACCACCTCCTTAACTCTATAGACCAAATCTGGGGATTTCCGTCGCCTCAGTAGCAGGAGTAGGGTATTAAGGCTTGGAGAAGCATTCGATGACTGGGGCTTCAGGAGGTAGAGACCTGGAAGAAGTTTCTGGGGATGCGCATAAATGGAGGGAAGGCGGGCAGCTTGTAGGCCCACATTGATTGATGAGGCTTAGTACGCCAAGGGACTCAAGGAATATCGGGGGCGCAAGTTTGTGAGGGTGCTGGGTAACTTAGGGCCAGACGTATTGGGGGACAACGGCATACTTTTGTCACAAGGAGAGAACATGGACCCAGGGAAGGAGTCTCGAACGTTTTCTTATCGGAGCCTTGTACGTTCTGTTAGCTTGTAGAAGAGCCTGGCGGGTCTGGTCCTGAGCAAAGCCAAATCCTCTACCATCAGAAGGAGTAACAGCGAAAAGGAGGGCGTCCGAATACATCCATCAAGACCACACAAGAGTAACAGATGCGAGGCCGGGCCAGTAACCCAGGTATCCAGTCTCAAATTCGTGGTTCACCCTCCTCTACATTGACCATGCGACTGAGGTGGTAGGCAGAATGACAAGTTAAGGTTGACCTGCAGTCCAGTTGGTTTAGACCGAGCCTACAAGGACCGAAATCATAATTTTTACACAACAAATGGACTCCTCAATTGGCATCTATGTGTAGTGGAGAAGATGCCATAACAGCGGCATGTTGAAGAATATGTTTGAAGAATAGACGCGGCAAGCTGCTGTGAGGTAGAGCGGAAGAACTAGGACAGCAAAAGTGGGGACCTTTCTGAAAACAACAACCGGTGCATCCTTCATCTAACACCATATGACATCATCTGCTCCAAAGGGGCAGGCATATCGTCGGTGACAAAATCCCTTAGTGGCCGAAAGGGACCGGACGAAGACGTGGTATTGCGGCACAACAGAAGCGTCAGCGCAGTCCAGCCTGTTTTGACGGACTAGGTGATGTATGTTAGCGTGGCATCGGGTCAGGATGGAAGAAAAAGCAAGACATCCCAACAAACCCCCGAACACTTTTGACCATGTCCGGCCACCCAGTAGTAGCAGGATATGAGGGCCACGGTGCGTTTGCATCCCCCAGGACATGGCCCAGCCGACCAAGTGAGAAAGCAAGTAATCCTCCCCATTACAGATCCTCTTCCGGAGAGGTCAGAGGCGTGGTTCTAAGCTACATATGGTCTTGCCAGGCCAGTCGAGGTAGCTCTGTGCGGCCAGAATAGATAATTCAAGCCGAGCTTTCAAGCAGGACCTGGTAACAAGCTTCGTCCAGGCGAAATTCATGTGCCGAGAAGCTTGGTTTTTTCTCAGACCCCCCAGGGTACTTTAACCATAGCTTGTCTGTCTGATAAATCCTATCTACCATTGTAAGAATTGATGTGAAACGAGACAGACTCCGGTCTCTGTATGACGGAAGGCTTGTCAGGGCTGGGAGTCTGTGGACCCTCTGGACCACTGCGGGACCGGAGTCTAAGTGGCACCGGTCTTCACCAGAGCCCGCCGCAAAGCAGGATGGTCTCACTGGTTCCACAGGTGCAACTAGCCCGCGGCGTCTTCCAAGGTAGTAATGCAGGAGACAGGCTGTATCCGGGGTGACAGCGGGAGGACGGCACACTAGCACTCACGTCAGGAATAGCAGGAGATGGCACACAGGAACGGACTGGCACATGGATCAGGAACACAGGAACAGACTGGCACATGGATCAGGAACACAGGAATGGACTGGCACTCGGATCAGGAACACAGGAATGGACTGGCACACAGGAGCGCAGGATACACAGGAACGCAGGATACACAGGAGCGCAGATTACACAGGAGTGCAGGATACACAGAAATGCAGGATACACAGGTGAGCTTTCTCTTCAGGGGATGGCTTGAAGATCTGGCAAGGGTGACAGGAAGAGGCAGGCACTTATGACAGGCCAGCGCTAATTATCGGCGTGCTGGGCCATTAAATCTTTGCGAGCCAGTGCGCCCCCTAGAAGACAAAGAGACTGACACTGGAGCCAGGGGAGGTAAAATCCGCGGAGCTCCGGGGTCGCATGGAGGGACACGGGTGCACCTGCGATCGAAGTAAGGGATTGTGGGAGCACCCGTGACAGTACCCTCCCCCCCTTCGGCCTCCCCTTCTTCTTCTTGGTCCCATGGAACCTCTCGAGGAGATTCCGATCCAAAATGTTCTCTTCTGGCTCTCGGGATCTCTCCTCAGGCCCGAACCCCTTCCAGTCTACAAGAAAGAAACGCTTACCCGTCACGATCTTCATGTCCAGAACCTCCTTAACTCTATAGACATCTGGGGAATCCGCCTCAGGAGCAGGAGGAGGGGATTGCTTGGAGAAGCGGTTCCAGATGACTGGCTTCAGTAGGTAGACATGGAAGAAGTTCGGGATGCGCATAGATGGAGGAAGGCGCCTATCTACCATTGTAAGAATTGATTTGAAACGAGACAGACTGGGGTATCTGTATGACGTAAGGCTTGTCAGGGCTGGGAGTCTGTGGACCCTCTGGACCACTGCGGGACCGGAATCTAAGTGGCACCGGTCTTCACCAGAGCCCGCCGCAAAGCAGGATGGTCTTACTGGTTCTACAGGTGCAACTAGCCCGCGATGTCTGCCAAGGTAGTAATGCAGGAGACAGTCTGAATCCGAGGTGACAGCGGGAGGACGGCACACTAGCACTCACGTCAGGAATCGCAGGAGATGGCACACAGGAACGGACTGGCACATGGATCAGGAACACAGGAACAGACTGGCACATGGATCAGGAACACAGGAATGGACTGGCACTCGGATCAGGAACACAGGAATGGACTGATACACAGGAACGCAGGATACACAGGAGCGCAGGATACACAGGAGCGCAGGATACACAGGAGTGCAGGATACACAGGAATGCAGGATACACAGGTGAGCTTTCTCTTCAGGGGATGGCTTGAAGATCTGGCAAGGGTGACAGGAAGAGACAGGCACTTATAAAATTTTTGCGAGCCAGTGCGCGCCATAGAAGACAAGGACGTGTGAGCCGCGGGAGCCAGAGAGACTGCCACTGGAGCCAGGGGAGGTAAAATCCGCAGAGCTCCGGGGTCGCATGGAGGGACACGGGTGCACCTGCGATCGAAGTAAAGGATTGTGGGAGCACCCGTGACAGTACACCCCCCCCCCTTCAGCCTCCCCTTCTTCTTCTTGGTCCCATGAAACCTCTCGAGGAGAGTCCGATCCAAAATGTTCTCTCCTGGCTCTCGGGTTCTCTCCTCAGGCCCGAACCCCTTCCAGTCTACAATAAAGAACCGCTTACCCCTCACGATCTTCATGTCCAGAACCTCCTTAACTCTATAGACATCTGGGGATTCCGCCTCAGGAGCAGGAGGAGGGGATTGCTTGGAGAAGCGATTCCAGATGACTGGCTTCAGGAGGTAGACATGGAAGAAGTTCGGGATGCGCATAGATGGAGGAAGGCGTCAATGTGTCTCTCCATAACCAGGATTACACAGTAGTGAAGAAGACCCCTAGTGGGCGCTGTCAGGCCCCTGTGTATGAAGGACGGGGGAGAACCTGGGACATTATACAGTAACGCTATGAAGGGATCTGGGTGATGACGGGGTCATTGTGTGTGTCAGGTTCCTATAAGGTGTCAGGATGTGGCTGTCTGTCATGATGGAGGACCACCAGCCCCTCACATCAGCAGGTAATAGACAGGACTAAATCCACACGTCCTTTCATTATCTGTATGGAAAGAAGGAATTCAGTCTCTGGATGTTTCCTACAGGTAGATCCAGTAAGAGAACATCACCGGAGAGATGTCCCAGTCCTCTTCTTCTACCACAGGATTGTTCAGAGGAGAAATATGTCCCACAGGATCATCAGGTAGATGGAGATGAGACTCCATGACATCTTCTCTGATCTGTGGGGGTTTATTGTAAAATCCCATGTCTAGTCTATGTGTCTGACTGCTGGAGATTGCAGTTTGATGTAAGGACACAACATGGAGGATTTATGGTGGAGACCTGCAGATATTTGCGCTGCGCCTCCCGTCAGGTCATATTTGGTTGTTATGATTAATTACAGATCTTACATTATCTTCTAAATCCTCCTCTGTGACTTCTCCATCGTCTGGTGACTTCTTACAATATTTGTTCCTCAGTTTGTGTATCAGGGTGAAGCAGACCCCCCAGGGTACTTTAACCATAGCTTGTCTGTCTGATAAATCGTAAGAATTGATCTGAAACGAGACAGACTCGGGTCTCTGTATGATGTAAGGCTTGTCAGGGCTGGGAGTCTGTGGACCCTCTGGACCACTGCGAGACCGGAGTCTAAGTGGCAGCGGTCTTCACTAGAGCCCGCCGCAAAGCAGGATGGTCTTACTGGTTCCACAGGTGCAACTAGCCCGCGGCGTCTGCCAAGGTAGTAATGCAGGAGACAGGCTGTATCCGGGGTGACAGCGGGAGGACGGCACACTAGCACTCACGTCAGGAATCGCAGGAGATGGCACACAGGAACGGACTGGCACATGGATCAGGAACACAGGAACAGACTGGCACATGGATCAGGAACACAGGAATGGACTGGCACTCGGATCAGGAACACAGGAATGGACTGGCACACAGGAGCGCAGGATACACAGGAACGCAGGATACACAGGAGCGCAGATTACACAGGAGTGCAGGATACACAGAAATGCAGGATACACAGGTGAGCTTTCTCTTCAGGGGATGGCTTGAAGATCTGGCAAGGGTGACAGGAAGAGGCAGGCACTTATGACAGGCCAGCGCTAATTATCGGCGTGCTGGGCCATTAAATCTTTGCGAGCCAGTGCGCCCCCTAGAAGACAAAGAGACTGACACTGGAGCCAGGGGAGGTAAAATCCGCGGAGCTCCGGGGTCGCATGGAGGGACACGGGTGCACCTGCGATCGAAGTAAGGGATTGTGGGAGCACCCGTGACAGTACCCTCCCCCCCTTCGGCCTCCCCTTCTTCTTCTTGGTCCCATGGAACCTCTCGAGGAGATTCCGATCCAAAATGTTCTCTTCTGGCTCTCGGGATCTCTCCTCAGGCCCGAACCCCTTCCAGTCTACAAGAAAGAAACGCTTACCCGTCACGATCTTCATGTCCAGAACCTCCTTAACTCTATAGACATCTGGGGAATCCGCCTCAGGAGCAGGAGGAGGGGATTGCTTGGAGAAGCGGTTCCAGATGACTGGCTTCAGTAGGTAGACATGGAAGAAGTTCGGGATGCGCATAGATGGAGGAAGGCGCCTATCTACCATTGTAAGAATTGATTTGAAACGAGACAGACTGGGGTATCTGTATGACGTAAGGCTTGTCAGGGCTGGGAGTCTGTGGACCCTCTGGACCACTGCGGGACCGGAATCTAAGTGGCACCGGTCTTCACCAGAGCCCGCCGCAAAGCAGGATGGTCTTACTGGTTCTACAGGTGCAACTAGCCCGCGATGTCTGCCAAGGTAGTAATGCAGGAGACAGTCTGAATCCGAGGTGACAGCGGGAGGACGGCACACTAGCACTCACGTCAGGAATCGCAGGAGATGGCACACAGGAACGGACTGGCACATGGATCAGGAACACAGGAACAGACTGGCACATGGATCAGGAACACAGGAATGGACTGGCACTCGGATCAGGAACACAGGAATGGACTGATACACAGGAACGCAGGATACACAGGAGCGCAGGATACACAGGAGCGCAGGATACACAGGAGTGCAGGATACACAGGAATGCAGGATACACAGGTGAGCTTTCTCTTCAGGGGATGGCTTGAAGATCTGGCAAGGGTGACAGGAAGAGACAGGCACTTATAAAATTTTTGCGAGCCAGTGCGCGCCATAGAAGACAAGGACGTGTGAGCCGCGGGAGCCAGAGAGACTGCCACTGGAGCCAGGGGAGGTAAAATCCGCAGAGCTCCGGGGTCGCATGGAGGGACACGGGTGCACCTGCGATCGAAGTAAAGGATTGTGGGAGCACCCGTGACAGTACACCCCCCCCCCTTCAGCCTCCCCTTCTTCTTCTTGGTCCCATGAAACCTCTCGAGGAGAGTCCGATCCAAAATGTTCTCTCCTGGCTCTCGGGTTCTCTCCTCAGGCCCGAACCCCTTCCAGTCTACAATAAAGAACCGCTTACCCCTCACGATCTTCATGTCCAGAACCTCCTTAACTCTATAGACATCTGGGGATTCCGCCTCAGGAGCAGGAGGAGGGGATTGCTTGGAGAAGCGATTCCAGATGACTGGCTTCAGGAGGTAGACATGGAAGAAGTTCGGGATGCGCATAGATGGAGGAAGGCGTGTTCAGAGGAGAAATATGTCCCACAGGATCATCAGGTAGATGGAGAAAAGACTTCATGACATCTTCTCTGATCTGTAGAAGTTTATTGTAAAGTCCCATGTCTAGTCTATGTGTCTGACTGCTGGAGATTGCAGTTTGATGTAAGGAGACAACATGGAGGATTTATGGTGGAGACCTGCAGATATTTGTGCTGCGCCTCCCGTCAGGTCATATTTGGTTGTTATGATTAATTACAGATTTTACATTATCTTCTAAATCCTCCTCTGTGACTTCTCAGTTTGCTTCTCAGTTTGTGTATCAGGATGAAGATGTGAAGAATATTCCTGCTCCAGAGGAGGAAGCAAACTGAGAAGGACAGAGGAGTGATTTAGAAGTAATTGAAAATCTGTAATTAATCATAAACAACCAATTGACATGAGGGGAGGCGCAGCACAAATATCTGCAGGTCTCCACCATAAATCTCAGAGTGTCTCCTACATCAACTGCCATTCCATGACAGTCAGACAAAAGACTAGACATGCAGGATTTTACAATAACCCCACAGATCAGAGAGAGCTGTCATGGAGTCTTATCTCATTCTACCTGATTGATCCTGTGAGGACAATGTCTCCTCTGCACAATACTGTGGTAGAAGAAGAGGACTGGGACAATCTCCGGTGATGTTCTCTGTACTGGATCTACCTGTAGAAACATCCAGAGAATGAATTCCTTCTTTCCTACAGATAATGAAGGACGTGTGGATTAGTCCTGTTATTACTGTGATTGTGGTAGGGGCGGTGGTCTTCCATCATGACGTCCTTGTACACATCTTTGTGTCCTTCTAAATACTCCCACTCCTCAAATGGAGAAATAGACAGCCAAATCGGCACCTTATAGGAACCTGAACACACAATAAGGACCCCGTCATCACCCAGATCCCTTAATAGCGTTACCTGTTAATGTCAAACGCATTCCCAGCAGTGTCACCCTCCAGTCAGCAGCTCCTCATCTTAGTGGGTGACTTCTAGGATCTTCTGCTCATTGAAGTCAGCCAGGGTATCAGGGGGTGCAGGTGGGGAGGGGATGGGCTCAGGTTCTCCCCGTCTTCATACACGTGGCCGACAGCGCCACTAGGGGTTTCTTCACTACGTGTAATCAGGGTTATGGAGAGACACATTTGATAAATCTCCCTCCATACATTGCCAGATCTCTCACCTCTCCAGTCCTATCATTTATTCCAAGATAATGATGGTCATGTGACTCATCACAAATCTCTCACCATCTAAAGTAATATAGAAGAGAATCTCTGGGTGAGCTGGAAGATTTCTCCACCCCGTCTCTGTCCATTGTCTGAATCTAAATGCAGAGAAAAAGAGATTTTGTTAAATCAAACAAAATCCCATATAAACAACAGTTTCTGAAATTAGTAAAGTAAAATTGAACAGATACTGATGTCTCTGTAATGGTTGTGTATATACATTCATTAGGAGTTATGCAGCCATCTAAGTTTGAGATAAAATCAGTGTAGAAGGATCTGGTGATGACTCGATAATTTGTAAACATTTCTGGTCTCCATGATGTCAGAGAAGTCTGGTGTAGGAGGCCTAAGACCTTCCTTCTGGGTAGAAATCTCTCTTGCCAGTCTGGTGGGTGGCTACGCAGGGCTGGATCGGCTTCTGGTGGCGGGTGACTGATGGGCGCAGACAAAATCTGTGACCTACAAATTATTACCAACTCTGACCTCAGAAGGTGAATACCAGGTCACCCAGGTCAGAAAGTTATAAGATTGAACCAGGATGGAAAGTTATTCCCTATCCCATGAGGATCAGACTGCTGAGACCCCCACCTACCAAGAGAAGACTGTGGACAGTAACTACACACCTACCTCCACCTGACAGAAGATGTGGACCACTACACTCTATATGTGACAGGAAATGTAGATGATGTCATAGTCATGTGACAGCCCCACTTGGAGGGAGTCAGGCTCAGGCGTTCGTTGCGGAGAAGCTATAGGAACATCTATAACTTTTTTTTAACCAACGTATAGAGCTGTGTCAGGGCTTTCACTCAAGTGATGGTTATTTTTTTCCTGCGTGTGTGTACTGGGGAAGAGGGGGAAAAAAGTTAACAAATGCAGTGATGAAATGGTGCTCCCACAATCCCTTACTTCGATCGCAGGTGCAAACGGGTGCACTCCATGCGACCCCGGAGCTCCGCGGATTTTACCTCCCTGGCTACAGTGGCAGTCTCTCTGGCTACCGCGACTCGCACGGTCTTGTCTCTAGGGCGAGCACTGGCTCACAAAGATTTAATGCCCAGCGCGCCGACAATGACGCTGGCCTGACAACAAGTGCCTGCCTCTCTTGTCACCATTGCCAGATTTCCAAGCCATCCCTGAAGAGAAAGTTCACCTGTGTATCCTGCCACTCCTGTGTATCCTGCCGCTTCCTGTGCTTCCTGTGATCCTGCGCTCCTGTATCCTGGTCTGTGATCCTGCGCTCCTGGTCCTGTGAGCCTGCGATCCTGTGATCGCAGCTCATGTGTATCCTGCGCTCATGTGTATCCTGTGAATCCTGAACTCCTGGTATCCTGCGGCCCGTGTATCTGTGTATCCTGCACCCGGTATCCTGCGGTCCTGGTATCCCTGCGCTCCTGTGTATCCTGTGTATCCTGCGCTCCTGTGTATCCTGTGTATCCTGCACTCCTGTGTATCCTGCGCTCCTGTGTATCCTGTGTTCCTGTGTATCCTGCGCTCCTGTGTATCCTGTGTTCCTGTGTATCCTGCGCTCCTGTGTATCCTGTGTATCCTGCGCTCCTGTGTATCCTGCGCTCCTGTGTTCCAGATCCATGTGCCAGTCTGTTCCTGTGTTCCTGATCCATGTGCCAGTCCGTTCCTGTGTGCCATATTCCTGCTATTCCTGACGTGAGTGATAGTGTTTTGCCGTCTCCGCTGTCAACCCGGAACAGCCTGTCTCCTGCATTAATAACTTGGAGACGCGCGGGCTAGTTGATTTTTTTATTTGTAAACATCCTGGGGAAACATGGAGACCACCCTGCTTTGCGGCGGGCTCTGGTGAAAAGACGGTGCCACGGAGACTCCGGTCCCGCAGTGTCCAGAGGGTCCACAACTCCAAGCCCTGACAAGCTTCCGGTCATACAGAGAACGGAGTCTGTCTCGTTTCACGATCAATAATATAGTACAATGGTAGATAGGATTGTTTATCAGGACAGACAAGCTGTGTATGGTTTAAAGTACCATGGGGGGTCTCTGAAAATATACGAAAATTTTAAAAAGTGAAAAAAATGAAATAAAACAAAAAAAACAGTATCACCCCCCTTTACTAGAACTGATTTATAAATATAAATAAACAGTAAAAAGATTAACATGTTAGATATCGTCATGTCCCAAAAGTCCAATCATCAAAATATAAAAAAGTGTTATCCCGGGCATATAACCCAAAGTAACAGAAAATGCACCCGAGTTCAAAAATGCCAATTTTTCTGCCAGTTTGTGTATCAGGATGAAGATGTGAAGAATATTCCTGCTCCAGAGACATATGTGAGGGGCGATGAGCGATGTAAGGAGGAGATTCCTACAGGTAACTGCCCAGGTGAGTAGTAACCACTAGATAAAGCAGAGACGAGTGATAACACAATACAGAACATGGAGACATAGGGGCAGATTTATCAAGTGTCTGAAAGTCAGGATATTTCCAGTTGCCCATGGCAACCAATCACAGCTCAGCTTTCATTTTACCAGTGCTCATGAATATTTTTAAGGGGAGCTGCAATTGGTTGCCATGGGCAACTAGAAATATTCTTACTATTAGACACTTGATAAATCTGCCCCATAGACTAAGAAAAGCTGGAAGGTGGGAGCTATGAGGGTCA
>WNYA01000013.1:1904699-2086729 GCA_019512145.1 Engystomops pustulosus
TGTATCACACCAGATACATCTGAAGACCATGACAATATCCCAGATGCTTCCTCAGACCTTCACACACAAGATCCATCATCTGATCCTATTACATGGGTCCTTTCTACTGAGTCATCAGGAACTGATAAGAACATGAAGTCCGGTTTGGAAAGTGGAAACTATTTTAACGATAAAGATCTTCTTATACATCAAATTCACACAGGAGAGAAACAATTTTTTTGTGTAGAATGTGGTAAATCTTTTACTCAAAGTTCTTCTCTAAATAGACATCTTAAAATTCACACAGGGGACAAGAAATTTCCATGTTCAGAATGTGGGAAATGTTTTTACCAAAAGTCGGCTCTTGTTAGACATCAGCGAATACACACAGGGGAGAAGCCATTTCCATGCTCAGAATGTGGGAAATGTTATAGTGCTAAATCAGCGCTTATTGTGCATCAAAGAATTCACACAGAGGAGAAGCAATATTCATGTTCAGAATGCGGAAAATGTTATTATAAAAAATCAGATCTTGTTATACATCAGAGAACTCACACAGGGGAGAAGCCATTTTCATGTTCGGAATGTGGGAAAAGTTTTAAGACGAAACCGGCTCTTGTAATACACCAGAGAAGTCACACAGGGGAACTTTTTTCATGTTCAGAATGTGGAAAATGTTTTAACCGGGAATCAGATCTTGAAAGACACCAAAAAAGTCACACGGGGGAATATCCATTTTCATGTTCGGAATGTGGGAAATGTTTTATTGCCAACGCAAATCTTCTTGTACATCGAAAAACTCACACAGGCCAGAAGCCATTTTCATGTAGGGATTGTGGGAGATGTTTTTCTCGGAAAGCAACTCTTCATGAACATCAGAGAAGCCACACAGGGGAGAAGCCGTTCTTATGTGCAGGTTGTGGGAATTTTTTTACCCGGAAATCAAATCTTAAGCATCATCAGAAGACGTCACACTGTGGTAAAGCCGAACTGAAACGCGTTGTTGTTCTCTGCTCAATGGGTTGTGAATAGCCCTTCCCTAAAAAAATCACAGGTATATCTCTTATATATAGCAGAACTAGAAAGGGATGTCCATGGAATAATCAACAAAGTCCAAAGACCAAATAGTAGATGACTTTCTGTGACTTCCCCTGGGTCATAAATTCACAAGTCTCGATGTCTTCAGTCTCGATGTCAAGACTTCACAAACCCGACTCTGGAGAAGAGACGGCAATGAAGTCGCAGATTCCTCTGATTCCCAAACACTTCTGTGTGTGCTCCACCCACAGGTCCCTCCGGAAACGTGATACCCTCTCCCGGCGTTCTCCTGCTCCATGTTCAGGTGAAAACAAAGGAACCACCACCAGGGCAATTCTGTAAAAAATAATCATGTGATTTCATTACACCCATAATAACAGTTTGAAAAAAAAAGTCTTGAAAATTAAAACCATGGTTTGGTATACTGGATTATAAGGCACACCGGATTATAAGGCGCACCTTCAATAAATGGCTGCTAAAACGTCTATGTCTAGGTTCATATATAAGGCACACCGGATTATGAGGCGCACCGGATTATAAGGCTGAATGACCAGCAGGTGGCAGACCTGTGCACAGTTCAAGGCAGCTGTAGTCTGTAAGTACGGTTCATATATAAGGCGCACTGGACTATAAGGCTGTAGTATGGCAGTATATGATAGGATCGTACAGACACCCTAGGGTTAAAGTACCCTAGGGAGTCTGAAAAATAGTAAAAATGAAAAAAATGTATAATAAAAAAAACTAAAAATTCAAATCACCCCCCTTTCCCTAGAACGGATTTAAATAAAAATAAACAGTAAAAATCATAAACACATCAGGTATCGCCGCGTCCGATCTATCAAAATATAATAACGTTTTCTCACAGCGTTTAACCTTGTAACGGAAAATAGCGCCCAAAGTCGAAAATGACACTTTTTTGCCATCTTGAAAAATATTAAAAAATCAAAAAGTGATCAAAAGGTCGCACAGTCCTAAAAAATGGTAGCATTGAAAACATCATCAAAAGCTGCAAAAAATGACACCACCCACAGCTCCAGGCACCGAAGTATAAAAAAGTTATTGGCGCCAGAAGATGGCAAAATCTGAAGAAAAAAAAAACTATTTTTAATTTTTGTAAATGTATGAAAACATTATAGAACCTATACAACTTTGTTATCCCCGTGATCGTACCGAACCAAAGAATAAAGTAGACGTCATTTGTGGCGCAAAGTGAAATCTGTAAATTCCATGCCCACAAGAAAACGCAGCAAATGCGTTTTTTCAGCAATTTCACTGCATTTTGATTTTTTTTCCCGCTTCCCAGTACACAGCATGGAATAATAAATACCATCACTATGAAGTGCAATTTTTTACGCAGAAAACAAGCCGTCACACAGCTTTTTACATGTAAAAAAAAGTTATAGATTTTTGATTGTGGGGAGTGAAAAATAAAAATGAAAAAACAAAAAAGGGCCAGGTCCTTAAAGGGTTAAGCTTCTCCAGGAGCCTGACTCCTCCCACACATGTAAATAATCACATGGTCATGACATCATCAAAGGTCCTATCGCTTTTCCAGTGATGAAGCCAGGAGCTTAACTCCTCCCACATGTTACTGGTCACATGACTATGACATCATCACAGGTCCTTTCTCCTCTCACACTCATGGTGTACAATTCTGCAGGTGGAGGTAGGTGTGTAGTCACCGGTGTTGCCGGTCAGAATTCCTGGGGGTAACGGTGCCAATAATCCGGAGAATGGAGATCCCGTTCTCACTAATGGGGGGAGCAATGGGTAGAGAACGCAATCTGCCATCAAGAATGTAAACTTTACTTAATGCATGTAAAAATATTAAAACACGGGCACATACCAGACGAGGAACAAGCGCGCTTCGTATCCCACAAGACCCAATGTAAACCCCATCATTGCTCATCTCCCTTATCAGCCTAAATAGAGGTTATGACCCCCGGACAGGGCCCAAGAGCAGGACACGTGTCCCGCATTACTCGTATCGTAGCCGGGTTTTGTATTCCCCTCTGCTCTTACATGTACATTTTGTCTCTTTCTATAAGATGTCATATATTTAAGGTTATAACCTCTGTTTAGGCTGAAACAATGGGGCACATTTACTTACCCGGTCCATTTGCGATCCAGCGGCACGTTCTCCGACGAGGATTCGGGTTTTCCGGCGATTCACTAAGGTTGTGCGCCCGATATCCACTAGGTGTCGCTGCTGCGCCGAGGTCCGCCGGAGTTCACCATCCTCTTCCTGGTGCATGTAAGTGTGAGGGTCAAGCGACACTTTTTAATTTTTCAAATAGCACGATTTTCCCGAATCCGTCGGGTTTTCTGATGGTCACGCCCCCCCCCCGTTTTTCGTCGCATGCAACCCAGCGCCGACTTAACAATTTGGCTCAAAACGGAAAAATTCGGAAGTCCCGACGGAAAAAAACCCGATTCGGACCCTTAGTAAAAGTCCCCCATTGTCTTTTTTGGTAGGGGTTTACATTGGGTCTTGTGGGATACGGAGCGCGCTTGTTCCTTGGTCTGGTGTGCGCCCGTGTTAAAATATTTTAATATGCATTAAGTAAAGTTGACATTTTTGTTATTTCTGTGACTTGTTCGCTCACCTTGTGAGTGTTTGTTATACAGAGAGGGGAGTGGGGCTTTCTCTGTTCCCCTTTTGTTGAGCTGAGGTGCTTAACATTAGGCCCTATTTCTTTGTAGGTATTTACATTGCCTAAATGTAATCTAAAATCCATTTCAACCCCATGTGTGAGTGCGGCGCGAGCCCCAGAATAACATAATCAAAATACCAGCGCAGCTTCTGAGCGTAATCGGCAGTAAACTTCACAAACACAATTCCTCCCTCCATATAAGCGCCTACAACTACTCCTCTATTGACAACGGTGCGGTCAGATGTTGGCTTTTGCAACGTGAAAGTTCCCTTCCTGCTAGTGAGACTCTTCTTAGGGTGCGTTTACATGTGCTGTTTTTGACTCAGTTTTGGAAGCTAAAGCAATTGTGGATCATAATTGGTGAGAAGATCTCCTTGAGAGAAGCTCCTCCTCCTATTTTTACACTTCACTCCTGGTTTGGACGCCGGAAACTGCATCTGAAACGTGAAGGCAGCATCAGGCAGATTTTTCTATGCAAATGAATATTCAAAAGAAACCACCCCTTATCGGGGTGGGGGTTTCACCGCATTTGCATAGAAAAAATCCATGCGACCTGCTGTCATTCACGTGTTCAGATGCACGTTTCCGGCCGTCCTAAACACGCGAGTGACCGTAGTGTGAAGTGGACGTGTATAAAATCGAGAGGCGGAGTTCTCTCAAGGAGTCTCACCAATTCATCGATCCGATTGGTGTAGCTTCCAACCAAACGAGTACAAAAACAGACATGAAACGCGACCTAAGCAGAGTCTCAATCAGCAGGAATGCGGAACTTCCGTTGAAATGCCAACATTGATAGTGCACGCGTTGTCACCAGAGAGGAGCTAGTTGTCGCAGCCCTTCTTAAATGCGGCGAGAACTTGTCCCCGTCTGTGAGTTACTGTGCTCCGATTACGTCAGAAGCTGCGCTCTTTTCGGTATTCTGATTACTGTATTCTGGCGGGCTGAGCCCGCACTCCACCCACATGGAGGTTTACATGGATTTTCCAGATTACATTTCAGGCACTGGTAACCAATAAACTTAGTCCAACGACCCCGTCAATAGGGCTAATGTTTAAGTATTCAGTAACTTCCCCCTTCTCCTTTTCGCCCCTCACCTATTAACTAGCCCCGGGTATTAAAGGGGAAACCATAGAGGGAAAGCCTCCCACGACACCCCGCCTCGGATCTTTCCGACTATAACCATAATATTTCACCTGCACCATCTGGCCCTTTCCCCCTTCCAGACGCCCCGCCTCTGAGACGACATTAGTCCACACCTAGTACACAGATCCCTATAACACCCCCCATCCACTCCCTCCTATCCAAAAAACCCATCCCACAATTAATAATTCCTGCTTCCACTACTTTTCCCGTCAACTTCACATAGCCTCTGCTAGGAATGCAATATTTACACCCCTCAAGCAATGCGGACGCCAAATTCCCACCCGCTCCTCAAAACAGCCCTCCCCCCCCCCACCATCCATGAATATTCAAAAGAAACCACCCCTTATCGGGGTGGGGGTTTCACCTTTTTAGGCTTAATTCCAAGCCTTTCTCAAATCCCAAGTATAAACTGCCCATCAGTCACTTACCGTGTGTGGAAGTCACTGAGCGATAGCAGAAGCTTTTCACCAAAGAATTGTGACTGTAACGGGGGCTTGTCGGGATTGTAGTAGTTCGTAGGTAAGTAGGAGATGTCTACATACCATAAGTCTTTTTGTAGGTTATGTTTGTTAGTCAAACTGTGTTTTTCGGAGACTGTCACCTTCAGATCCAGGGCTTTCCGGACGCGGTGATTCATGTGGATTACCTACTTCGCTAAGAACTACTACCCTACCGGCGAGTGCAGTTCCAGTCACGATTCTTTGATTCTGATTCTTTTATACTTCCTACTAGTGGGCACCGCCTCAGAATTAAAGGAAACAAAGGAATGTTAGGCCCTACCCACAGGTGATCAGTACTGAGACCCCCCCCCCCCCCAGATCGCAAAAACAAAGGTGTCTATCGCTCTGTCAGATTAATGGAGCAGACGGAGTTAGGCCCTATCCCAAATGTTGTTTATATGAATTTTGTGGGATTTACCTTTCACTGATTTTCTTTCTCTTCAGGATCAGACAATGGACAGAGACAGGAGGGTGGAGAGAATCTTCGGATGGTGGGGGGGGGGAGGGCTGTTTTGAGGAGCGGGTGGGAATTTGGCGTCCGCATTGCTTGAGGGGTGTAAATATTGCATTCCTAGCAGAGGCTATGTGAAGTTGACGGGAAAAGTAGTGGAAGCAGGAATTATTAATTGTGGGATGGGTTTTTTGGATAGGAGGGAGTGGATGGGGGGTGTTATAGGGATCTGTGTACTAGGTGTGGACTAATGTCGTCTCAGAGGCGGGGCGTCTGGAAGGGGGAAAGGGCCAGATGGTGCAGGTGAAATATTATGGTTATAGTCGGAAAGATCCGAGGCGGGGTGTCGTGGGAGGCTTTCCCTCTATGGTTTCCCCTTTAATACCCGGGGCTAGTTAATAGGTGAGGGGCGAAAAGGAGAAGGGGGAAGTTACTGAATACTTAAACATTAGCCCTATTGACGGGGTCGTTGGACTAAGTTTATTGGTTACCAGTGCCTGAAATGTAATCTGGAAAATCCATGTAAACCTCCATGTGGGTGGAGTGCGGGCTCAGCCCGCCAGAATACAGTAATCAGAATACCGAAAAGAGCGCAGCTTCTGACGTAATCGGAGCACAGTAACTCACAGACGGGGACAAGTTCTCGCCGCATTTAAGAAGGGCTGCGACAACTAGCTCCTCTCTGGTGACAACGCGTGCACTATCAATGTTGGCATTTCAACGGAAGTTCCGCATTCCTGCTGATTGAGACTCTGCTTAGGTCGCGTTTCATGTCTGTTTTTGTACTCGTTTGGTTGGAAGCTACACCAATCGGATCGATGAATTGGTGAGACTCCTTGAGAGAACTCCGCCTCTCGATTTTATACACGTCCACTTCACACTACGGTCACTCGCGTGTTTAGGACGGCCGGAAACGTGCATCTGAACACGTGAATGACAGCAGGTCGCATGGATTTTTTCTATGCAAATGCAATATTCAAGAAAGAACCAGCCCCTAGTCGGGGTGGGGGTTTCACCTTTTTAGGCTTATTCCAAGCCTTTACTTCGGGATACAAATCCCAAAGTATAAACTGACTTGGTCGCCCATCAGTCACTTACCGTGTGGTGGAATGTCACTGATCGATAGCAGAAGCTTTTCACAAATGAATTTGTTGGACTTAATACGGGGGCTTGTTCCGGGAGTGTATTAGTTCGTTACGTAGGTAAAGGGGAGATGTCTACTACCAATAAGAATCTTATTTGTAGGTTAATGTGGGTTTGTGAAGAGTCAAGACCTGAATGTTGTCGGAGCCTCGTCAGACCGTTCAGATCCAGGGGTCTTTCCCCGGACGGCGGTGGATTCATTGGAAGTTCCCGGTACATTCGCTAAGGAACTCCTACCCTAGGACAGGGGGCCCGGCGATGTGCCAGTCCAGTCACGATTCGTATTGCCTTCGTGATCTATTTAATTACTTCCTACTAGAGTGGGCCGCGCGCCTCAGAATTAAAAGGAACCAAAGGATGTGTTATGGCCACACTACCAACACAGGTGATCATACTGCATTACGGGCGGCAAGTCGCACCCCCGGCGGGCCCGGGCAAGATCGCACAAAGGCAAAGGCGTCTAAGGTTCGCGGGGATCTGTCAATGATGAATGGTAGCAGATGGTAACGGAGTTAGGACCCATCAATCACACAATTGTGTTTATATGGAAGATTATTTGTGAGGATTTACCTTTCACTAGGATTTTCTTTCTGCTATTCAGATCTAGAAGCATTGACAGGGCGACACAGGAGGAGAAAAGGAGAAATAGGAGAGGATCTTCCAGCATCACCCGTGAGAGTATTCTCGGTTCTATAAGTACTGGGGGTGACGTTATTGGTGTTGATGAGTGTCACAGACCAGATCATTTATCTATGGGAATAACAGATTAATAGGAAGCTGAAGGAGAGGGTGAGAGAGCAGTGACAATGTATGATGGGAGATTATCAATGTGCCCTCCATAATCAGCAGGATTCACAGTAGTGGAAAACCTCTTGGGCGCCTTGTCGGGGAGCCCTTGTATGCGGCGTGTTGGTGAGAACCTGAGCACGAATCCACCGTTCGCTCCTCCACCTCACCACCTGGATACGTGATACGTCATGATGCAGAAGATCCTGAGAAAGTCACCGCACAAGGATGAATGGAGCTGGTCTGTCCTGAGAGTGACACTAGTCTGAGATGGCGGAACAGGTTATACAGATAACGCCTATGCAGGACTTGCTGGGTGATGACGGTTAGTCATTGTGATGTGTCAGGTCCTGATAGGGGCATGTGTCAGGGAGTGTGGCTTCTATTCGTTACCATGTAGAGTGGGAGTATTAGAAGGACACAAAGATGTGTGGTACAGAGGGACGTCATAGTGAGACCCCAGCCCCTCACATCAGGGCCGGTACTAGACAGGAGGACTAGAATCCAACACTTCCGTGACAATATCTGGTCATGAAAGAAGGGAATTGCAGTCTCGTAAGTGGGTGTTCCTACGGGAGATCCAAGTTCAGAGAGGACATCCGCGGAGAGAGTCCCATGGCCTCGTTGCTTCTAACCACAGGATTGTTCAGAAAAAAAAAGGAGATAATATCCCACAGGACAATCAGTAGATGGAGATAAGACTGTCAGTACCAATCTTCTCTGGTGGTCCGTGTGTGGATTTTATTAGTGGCATAAAATTTTCATTTTAGTTATAATCCATTCTCTTTCTTAGATACTAGTAATGGGGAAGATTCATGAAGATGTCTAAGATGTCTGTATTTAGTTTCCCTGGTCATATATTCCTGAGGCCCCTAAAGCTTGAACTGTGAGTTGGTTGCATGGAGCAACATAAGAACATTCGATACGATTGAGACATCTATATTGATAAATCTAAAATCGGTCCCCCTATATGAGATTTGACTCCAGTTTCACTGGTTTGGATTATTGTCGGCAGCCATTTATAATTATGGGTGGGTATTTTAAAGAGAAAGGCTGGACATTGTTGCACATATAGTATTTATGGTGGAACCTGGCGAGTATATGTTCTCAGAAATATCTCCTCCTGTCGTCTATTTGGTTGGTTTAATAATTACAGATATTTTATTTGCACTGATAACCTTGTTATTGTGACTGTCTCATCCGCTGTGACATTTTAACCATATTTGTCTCTCATTTTTGTGTATCAGGGTGAAATGGGGGGAAGAAGAGTTCCTAAGGCCAGCCCCAGGACATATGTTGTGCATGGGCGATGAGCGATGTAAGGAGGATATTCCTACAGGTACCTGCCCAGGTGGAGATAGTACCACCTTAGATGCGAAGCAGAGACGAGTGGAGCACATAGTAATCTCAAAGATTGCAAAACTTTTTTCAAATGAATTAAGATACAAAACCATTATAGAGACATCAGTATCTCTTCACTTTTCGAAAGTTTTTTTTATTTTGGAATTTGTCGCGTTTACCATTGGCTAATTTTCTTTGCTCTCAGGATCAGACAATGGACAGAGACAGGAGGGTGGAGAGAATCTTCCAGCTCACCCTAGAGATTCTCTTCTATAGGAATTCAGTCTCTGGATGTGTTTCCTACAGGTAGATCCAGTAAGAGGACATCACCGGAGAGATGTCCCAGTCCTCTTCTTCTACCACAGGATTGCCCGTCAGGTCATATTTGGTTGTTATGATTAATTACAGATCTTACATAATCTTCTAAATCCTCCTCTGTGACTTCTCCATCGTCTGGTGACTTCTTACAATATTTGTCTCTCAGTTTGTGTATCAGGGTGAAGATGTGAAGAATATTCCTGCCCCAGAGACATATGTGAGGGGCGATGAGCGATGTAAGGAGGAGATTCCTACAGGTAACTGCCCAGGTGAGTAGTAACCACTAGATAAAGCAGAGACGAGTGATAACACAATACACAACATGGAGACATAGGGCCACATGTATCACTCGTGTTTTCTGTTGTTTTTGCGCCATTTTTGCGATTAAACGCCAAACTAGCCTTGCAGCAAAAATAACCAGCTTCCCCTCATTTATCTTACCAATTTAGATGTTTTGCTGCGCCTAATGATATTCGTCACTTGCTATTTTTTCATTTAGGCGCAAAAAACGAGCGCAAAAACATTCAAGCCCGAAGGTGGCGTAAACTGAGAAGTGACACTGAGCCCCTTTGCAGAACAGCTCATTTGTAGCAGCAAAGCTCAGCCAGACACTAGAACATATAATAGACACACTACATACACTGCAGACACTAGAACATATAATACACACACTACATACACTGCAGACACTAGAACATATAATAGACACACTACATACACTGCAGACACTAGTACAGATAATACAGACATTACATACACTGCAGACACTAGTACAGATCATACAGACACTACATACACTGCAGACACTAGTACAGATCATACACACATTACATACACTGCAGACACTAGTACAGATCATACAGACATTACATACACTGCTGACACTAGTACAGATAATACAGACATTACATCAAGAAATGCTGCATGTACCCGGATTGCTGATATCACACAAATGTTCAATCGAGTGGTTTTGCTAAAAAAAACAATTATAAATTCAGGATGATAAGGTTCTGTCACTTCTTTGCCTGACTCGGCACTTCTCCTCTTGCCCTTATTATGCACTGCTTCAGAGAACACTGTTTTTACTGTGTTGTGACTGGCAGGCAGAAGTAATCAATCGCTGCACCATGCTGGGTATAAGTCATCCAGATTAGGGTGATAAGTCCTGTCTGGACAGTTCAGGAAGCTCCGTGTAATGTGTTTATGAACAGCAAGCAGCATGCAACCTAGATCTCCCAAGGTCCTGAATTTTATAATTATTTTTTTAGCAAAACCACTTGGATCAGGGATTAAACAAGATATGTTTCTGCATCAGTGTAGCTACAGCATTCTCAATGTATGCATGAAATTAAATTGTAGATTTCCTTTAAGGTTATAGTTTGTAATCCTTTTTTCTCTCCGCAGATGACAACACCAGGAGCTCAGAGGAACATCTGATATCATCACATGTTACAGCAGGTGATGGTTGTATCACACCAGATACATCTGAAGATCATGACAATATCCCGGATGCTTCCTCAGACCTTCACACACAAGATCCGTCATCTGCTCCTATTAAATGGGTCCTTTCCACCAAATCATCAGGAACAGATAAGAACATGAAGTCAGGTTTAGAAAGAGGAAAACCTTTAAGCGATAAAGATCTTATCCATCAGAGAAGTCACACAGGAGAGAAACCATTTTCTTGTGTAGAATGTGGTAAATCTTTTAAGAAAAGTTCTAATCTTGTTAGACATCTTAAAATTCACACAGGGGACAAGAAATTTCCATGTTCAGAATGTGGGAAATGTTTTTACCACAAGTCAGCTCTTGTGATACATCAGAGAACTCACACGGGGGAGAAGCCATTTACATGTACAGAATGTGGGAAATGTTACAGTGTAAAATCTGAGCTTATAAGACATCAAAAACTTCACACAGAAGAGAAGCAATTTCCATGCACAGAATGTGGGAAATGTTTTTACCATAAATCAGATCGTGTTATACATCAGAGAACTCACACAGGGGAGAAGCCATTTACGTGTTCCGAATGTGGCAAATGTTATAGTGTTAAATCAGATCTTAGAAGGCATCAAAGAAGCCACACGGGGGAGAAGCCTTTTCCATGTTTAGAATGTGGGAAACATTTCAACCAGAAATCAACTCTTGTTATACACCAGAGAATTCACACAGGGGAGAAGCCATATTCATGTCCAGAATGTAGAAAAAGTTTTAACAAGAAGCCGGCTCTTGTAATACACCAGAGAATTCACATAGGGGAGCGTTTCTCATGCCCAGAATGTGGGAAATGTTTTCACCAGAAATCAGATCTTGTTACACATCAGAGAAGTCACACAGGGGAGAAGCCTTTTTCATGCCCAGAGTGCAAGAAATGTTTTCACCAGAAATCAGAACTTGTTAAACATCTGAGAAGTCACACTGGGGAGAAACCATTTTCATGTACAGAATGTGGGAAATGTTTTGCTCAGAAATCGCATCTTGATCAACACCTGAGAACTCACACAGGGGAGAAGCCGTTTCCGTGTTCAGATTGTGGGAAATGTTTTTCTCGGAAGTCAAATCTCATTAACCATCAGAAGTCCTCACACAGTGGTAAAGCCAAATTTATTTTATGAATCTCGGAAATGCTTTGGCCACAAAGATCACATCATTTTACAAAATAAAAGATTTAATCCATTTAGCCTACCGGCAATTGCTTCCTTCCACTATCTTTAGCTGAGCCATGCCTTTCAGGCTCAGTTCGGCTCCCTCAGACTGACTGGAATTCACTTCCCTGGAGAAGCTATTAGGTGCTTCGCAGCTTTCTAGACCAAATCCTATGCTCTTTTACAGTTGCAACATCCCCCACCGGGGCCAAGCCTTTTCTTGGGGCCTGGATGCACTCGGGGCCTAGAATACCGGAGTGGCTGATGGTTGCAGCCTAGGGCACGCTGATGTCACGGTGCTTGGTAAGGGGACATGAGGGCTGTCCTACAGTCTGGCAGGTCTCTGACAGGTGGAGAGTGCAAGAAATATGGAGGGAGAGGCTGATGTACTGGCTTCTCCATGGGGCAACCCGTGAGTGTCCGTAAGATATGTTCCCGGGTGATGAATGGGGAGCCTGTGGTGGTACAGCCTTATCCAGGGTACAGACGCATGCAACGTTATGCAAAACAACTCCTGGTTCTTTATTAGAACAACTGCAGGCAAACGGCCAAACAATCTTGGAACAGATTCCGGATTACTGGAGTGGTCATGGAGAGTGGTTCTCAGGAATTGGTTCACCAGCCTGATAGCAGATTCAGGCTGGGATGAAGCTGTGTCCAGTTATGGATGCTGCAGCTCTTGTCCCGGGAATTAGCTGAGTGTCAGTGCTGATGGTGCACAGACACTATCCCTCTCTTGACTCTGTAACAGGATGTGTTCTCTGCTAAGAGCTTGTGCTCTCAGATCTCTCTGGAAAGACCTGGGCCTAAGAGACCTAGCCTCTCCCTGTCCAGGGGTTTTGTTATCCTGGTCAGGTGGTGGCTAACTCTCCAATCACACTCGAGTGTACATGGTGGAATACAATTGGTTAGAATTCACATACCATTAACCATAGCAGCTGTAGATCCTGCCTGTACAGGCAAAGTACCTAACAACCCAGTGCTAGAACCTTCTAGACAGTCCATGACTCCCTCAGATGGCTCATGACAAGGGGAGGGCTCTGTTCGCAACTGCCCCTTGCCTGTTGTATTGGCAGGGGTGTTGCACAGACCATGCATAGTAGGCCTTTTAACAAGGCTCTCTCGCATTGTAGGGAAGATCTTTCAGACCTTTCAGATACTGTGGTGAGCGCTAGGGACTTCCTGATCCAGACAAAGTTCCTCCATCGTATCTACTATACCCACCGCATCAGAGTTATGATACTTGCTACCGCTGTAACGCTGCCAGTGGATCCTTTATTCATTGTGTATGGTCCTACCACAGGGTTCAGCCGTTCTGGGCTGCAGTTATGGAATTTCTACTCTCTCATTTTGATATGCCCTGGGTTCTGTCCCCAAAGATATGCCTCTATTGTATAATCAATGATCTAATTCATAGTCATTATGACAAGATCTTTTGCGAACTTGCTCTGTACTACGCTCGTAAGGTGGTTGTGTAGTCATGGAAGGAGCAAGACACTCCTACCATAAAGCGGTGGATACTATTGAGAAACAAGTTTATACCCCACTATCATACAGCACATCTACACAGACGTTGTCTACAAAAATTTGACCTGATTTGGGTTAGGTGATATTGGAGCTACTGGGTGTAGGGGGGGGGATGTGGGGAGGTGTGCTTGTATGTATGCTGTGGGTGTGTGCTGAAAGTGTGGTTAGATTTAATCCATTTAGCCTACCGGCAATTGCTTCCTTCCACTATCTTCAGCTGAGCCATGCCTTTCAGGCTCAGTTCGGCTCCCTCAGACTGACTGTGGAATCCACTTCCCTGGAGAAGCTATTAGGTGCTTTGGAGCTTTCTAGACCAAATCCTATGCTCTTTTACAGTTGCAACATCCCCCACCGGGGCCAAGCCTTTTCTTGGGGCCTGGATGCACTCGGGGCCTAGAAAACCCGAGTGGCTGGTTGTAGCCTAGGGCACGCTGATGTCACGGTGCTTGGTAATAGGAACCAGAGGGCTGTCCTACAGTCTGGCAGGTCTCCAGCAGGTTGAGTGTGCAAGAAATATGGGAGAGGCTGATGTACTGGTTTCTCCCTGGGGCAACCCCTGACGGTCCGTAAGATATGTCCCTGAGTGATGGATGGGGAGACCGTGGTGGTACAGGCTTATCCAGGATACAGACGGAGGCTACGTTGTGCAAAATAACTTACAGTTCTTTATTAGAATATCTGCAGGCAAGCGGCCAAACGATCTTGGAACAGATTCCGGATTACTGGAGTGGTCATGGAGAGTGGTTCTCAGGAATTGGTTCACCAGCCTGGTAGCAGATGCAGGCTGGGATGGAGCTGTGTCCAGTTATGGATGCTGCAGCTCTTGTCCCGGGAATTAGCTGAGTGTCAGTGCTGATGGTGCACAGACGCTATCCCTCTCTTCACTCTGTGACAGGATGTGCTCTCTGGTAAGAGCTTGTGCTCTCAGATCTCTCTGGAAAGACCTGGGCCTAAGAGACCTAGCTCCTCCCTGTCCAGGGGTTTTGTTATCCTGGTCAGGTGGTGGCTAACTCTCCAATCACACTCCAGTGTACATGGTGGAATACAATTGGTTAGAATTCACATACCATTAACCATAGCAGCTGTAGATCCTGCCTGTACAGGCAAAGTACCTAACAACCCAGTGCTAGAACCTTCTAGACAGTTCATGACTCCCTCAGATGGCTCATGACAAGGGGAGGGCTCTGTTCGCAACTGCCCCTTGCCTGTTGTATTGGCAGGGGTGTTGCATACCCCCTAGGTATTTGAAAGAGCCGCCCACGGCTCGGCAATGGACCGCATGGGGAAAAAGACAATTAAAGCTGGCCAGCAGCATATGGCCTCCAGATGGTCCATGCACACTACAGTATGAAGGGGTGCGGATACACTTAATGAGAAGTGCTGGCTATGTGCAGTGTAGGGGAGACAAACCGCCCACGGCCCTGGCTATAGGCACTGGGATTGGTGTCAGACTGGGTACACAAAATGAAATGAATGTAGTACATTTGGTAGCTAACGCCCTTAAACCAACTGTTTGTTAGGGAATGGTGTGGTGTCATGTCCTGTAATCCACTCCTTGCACCAAGGCCTGACAATTTGTTCAAAAACTCCTGGGTGACAATGTAACACACATAAATGGTATACAAAGTACATACATTACACCTTGTACCTGCTATCTGACGGTCTTACCCTGGTGTTTGGCGACTAAATGCTACTATGTGAACATCCCGAGTCCCCTAAGAACCTGCAGTTTACAGAAGCCATACTAATACGAAGCTTCCGTTTGAGGTGTAAGCCTGTGGTCAGGATTTAACATACAAAGGACGGTCCGACACAGCCTTAGCTACTTCCTGCAAAGCTTGAGAAAGGGGTAATTGCAAACTTACTGATATTATTACCACTACAGTTGTGCAAAACATAAGAAAACTTACATTGGCTTTATGAGCCCAATGAGTAAATGACTTAAACATTGCATAACGTTACATGAGGAATAGCTACTCACAGTAGCATAGAGAGTTATATCCATCTCCTGAAAATGAAAGGCATAAATACTGCAAACAAAATGTCTGTTTCTGAAAAGGAAAGGCATTAAGTGCAAAAACAATAGGTCAAACATTTTTTCCTTTTAGTATCCGGCTAAAAGTCTCTCAGGAGGCTCTGGTAAGGAGAGTCAATTTCCTGGGCACAGTCCTTGTGGTGGGAAAGAGTGCAGTAGCAAAGGGTCTCCTCTTCAGTGGAGGGATGGAGTCCTTTGGAAGTTGTGGTGTGATAACATAGCACATATAGGAGGAAGTTCAAGGATAGACTCTTTACTTACAATAAATAGGGGAAAGAGTCTCAGGAAAGTCTCTGGCTCTGTAGGCTATATGGGTGCACCCAACTGGGAGTAATAGCAACAAAAAGAATATACACAATATGTACACAGTACCTGTTAGGGGCTACAGCCCATCAGGGATTATTCTTTATCACTGTCAGCAACAGGGGTGAGGACCTCATGGTCTGAGAAGCGTACCATTTTCGGCTTACGACCATCGTGCTGGGACAGCTAGTACTCCTGCAGGTATGCAGGAGCCTTCCCTCTCGTCTCCCGTTGAGACCTCTGGAGTTTCTGTTGAGAAAAAAGTCTCCTCGCAGTCTCCTCGTCGTCATCTCCTGAATCAGGCACTGGAGCTGGAGTCGCAAGTGCCTCATATGCGATGGGGGCAACAGATTCTGCAACTGGGTCATCCTCCGAGGGCAGCAGTTTTGGGCACTGCGGCAGGGATGGTGACTTCTCTGGAGTAGCTCTCACTGGGGTGGAAACAATCACACAAAACTGAGTTCAAGAAAACTGGGGTTGGATGAACACAGAGGGTCTCTTAGAACGGGAGTTGGGTCAGAGGACTTGACACCGGGGCAAAGGATCATAGACATCTCTTCAGCCGGTTCCTGTGTTCCCGGAGTGCTGGACGGTCTCCTCTTGAAATCTCATTGACTTCAGGGGAGAGACTGTCCCTAACTAGATATGGCTCACGCTTCGAACGTTCATCTAATTTACTGGTGGGATGGTTGTTTCGCAGCCACACTCATTCCCTCATTGGGAGTCAGGGAGCTTCCATGTCCAATGCCATATCAGCAGGGAGGTGGCCATGTCTCCCGAACATAAGGTAGTAGGGAGTGTATCCGGTGGAGAAATTGGTAGTTGTTGTACAGATACACTAGCTCCGGTAGAAGCTTTGGCCAGTCAGCCCTTTTTGAAGGGGTCAGGGTCCTCAGCATGTTGATGAGAGTCTGGTTCATTTTCTCGCAAAGTCCATTACCCTGCAGGTGGCATGCTGTGGTCCTTAGCTTTTTATAGCCATAGAGGGTACACAGCTCTTGGAACACTTGAGACTCAAACGCTATTCCCTGGTCAGAGAGGATTTTATCCAGATAGCCATATGGGAGGATGAAGCTGCGGTGGTCCTGGTGGACAAGTCTCTTACTGGTACTGTGACCACGAACTTAGTATAGTGGTCTATTATTGTCATGGCGTAAGTATGACCAGACCTGCAGGGCTCCAACTTCATATGGTCCATGGCCAGGATCTCCATAGGACGTTGGCTCAAAATGGGATGTAGAGGAGCCCTTTGATTGTGTTGCTCTCCCTGAGCGATGACACAGGCTGGGCATACTGGACACCAGGCCTCGACGTCGGGCTTCATGTTCACCCACTAGGAGTTCTTCCGGATGATGGCTTCAGTCTTCTGAGCGCCAAAGTGTCCGGACTGGCCGTGATACATATCCCGCACTATCTTGGCATCCCTCCTGGGGATCACCATCTGTTATGGGATGATGGGATCCCGAGTTCTCCTTTTTAACAGGTCCTGATGCATACTCAGAGTCTTCCTCTGGTGCTACAATTTGGACAATTCACTGTCAGCCCTTCACCAGAAGACTCATCCAAAGGTGAGTCTTCATTTCTTGCAGCAGCTTCTTCACCTCCTGGTAATGGCACCATACTGACGTCTCAGTCCCAGGTTGTGGATCTTTGATCTGGACTCTGCAAATTTCTCTGTTGGGACCAGCAAACTTCTGCTATGCCGCTAGGACTTGCATGGTCTCTTGAATCACTTTCTGAGTATCACTGGGCACCGTTAGTATGGAGTTCTTGAGAGCCTTCAGCACTTCAGGATAGCAGCTGAGGAGGACATTGGTACCCAATACCAGGGAGAAGTTAATGTCTTCAGGCACTTGTGTCACCACTAAGCCCTGTCTGGTTAACTTGGTATCTCCGATGGTTAGCGTGGGTTCCCAGTAGCCGCGGATGGGTACAATTTTCCCATTAGTAGCAATAATGTTCAAATAAGCCTTTGGAAGCTGCGTCAAGGATTCTCCTCTTTCGGTGTGCCAACTTTCCTTCATAGTGGGGTAACCAGAGGGCCCAAAGATAGTGGAGCATAGTCAGGGGCATAACTGTGGTGGCCCCAGCTGGGCTCTCTGGGGTGTTTGGCATGCTCCGATACCCTGAGGAGGGCCCAGGTGACAGGAGTCGCTCCAGCTCAGTGTCCTCTTCTTGGGCTGATATGTTTGGGCTGAGTCTGAGCGGTTAAAAAATGTCTGTGGCTATGGGTGATGGCTGGAAATGGGGATATGGTCACTTTAAGACACAGTCACTATTCCATTGGAGGCGAGCCAACTACTCACCTAGCTTCGGAAACAATCTTTCCCCCCTTTAACTTCCCCAGCGGTACTTACTCAGGATCAGCCGCAATGACAGGACAGCTCCGGTCCGCAAAGATCTCCCTTCCCGATGTCCGGCAGGCAGCAGGTGCTCAGTGAGTATCAGAGATTCTTTCTCCTGGTGGCAGTACACGTGCCTCGGCACTCCGAATGAGGCACACGCAGTCGGTAGGTTCAAGCGTGGCCTGCGCCGAAATCCAAGATGGCCGATTAACCCTCTTCGTTGCTGGGCCGCAGCCGCTCCAGCTCCTCCTCCAAGGTACTCTGCGCCACATGCGCAGGGGGCGGAGTTTAGCAAGTCACCTGGGTTTCCCGCCAGTGAGGATTTTGGTGGCCTGGTGCTCCTTGCTGCGCCACACAGACTTCCAGAGGTTAACTCTTCAGGCGCTGCAGCACCAGATGTAGCAGGGCTGACAAAAATTTTTAGCAGTGATTAACTTCCACAGCACGTGGCGATGTAATAACACAATCTATGTTGTAGAACACAAATCAGCAGGTTTAGGCAGCACAGTCTTTCCATAAAAGGACAGTCTATAGTGCCAGTATAAGGCACAGAAGTAAATATCCTGTTTGTGGCGCCACTTGCAACATCCCCCACCGGGGTCTAGCCTTTTCTTGGGGTCTGGAGGCAGCAGGGGCCCGGAATACCGGAGTGGCTGGCGGTTGCGGCCTAGGCACGCTGTGGTCACGGTGCTTGGTAAAGGGGACCGGAGGTCTGTCCTACAGCCTGGCAGGTCTCCAGCAGGTTGAGTGTGCAAGAAATATGGAGGGAGAGGCTGATGTACTGGCTTATCCTTGGGGTAACCCCTGAGTGTCCGTAAGATATGTCCCTGAGTGATGGATGGGGAGCCCGTGGTGGTACAGCCTTATCCAGGGAACAGACGGAGGCAACGTTGTGAAAAATAACTCACGGTTCTTTATTAGAACAACTGCAGGCAAACGGCCAAACGATCTTGGAACAGATTCCGGATTACTGGAGTGGTCATGGAGAGTGGTCCTCAGGAATTGGTTCACCAGCCAGGTAGCAGATGCAGGCTAGGATGAAGCTGTGTCCAGTTATGGATGCTGCAGCTCTTGTCCTGAGATTAGCTGAGTGTCAGTGCTGATGGTGCACAGACACTATCCCTCTCTTCACTCTGTGACAGGATGTGCTCTCTGCTAAGAGCTTGTGCTCTCAGATCTCTCTGGAAAGACCTGGGCCTAAGAGACCTAGCCCCTCCCTGTCTAGGGTTATTTTTTATCCTGGTCAGGTGGTGGCTAACTCTCCAATCACACTCCAGTGTACATGGTGGAATACAATTGGTTAGAATTCACATACTGTTAAGGAGGTCGCACTGGTTTCGGACGCCATCTTGACTACTGTCCGCCATCTTAGATACAGCGGCCATGTTCCCTGACCATTGTCAAGTTAATGTCATGATTCAAACTTCATTTTATGTAACCTGTTTGCTGGCCTGTCAGCTAATACCCTTTGACATTTAATGAGAAGCCAGTTTGTCCTCGAAGCTGCATAATAATATGATTCTGGAGCCACTTATCTTCTTCTTAGTATAAACAATATCTGTGTACAAGGTCTCTGAGAACTGAGCACAATTAATTCATTTTTTTCCCAGAATATACTGATGTCCAATAGCTTTGCAGTGTACTATTCACACCTCTTTGATGACTCTTCTGTCTGATATATATTATGCATTTTGATTATTAAAAGAGAGAAGATCTTGACTAAGAGATTGACGTGTATGTCTTGGTCTCTATGTTCAATCATGAAAGGGTTAATTAGGACTCACCTTACAAAAGTCAAGAGGGCTGTTGGGGCCCTGCATAAAAATCCCTAACAATATTTGGCGTCCCTGGGTGGGCTTAGGAGTAAACAACAACAGCACCAAGACAGCCTCCGTGAAGTGTCCCCGCCGGCTCGGTGAACAGAACTGACCAGAGAGCTCTCAGGGTAAGATATTAATTTTTTATTGTCTACCTTGATATGTCACTTCTGGTTCACTGGTTGGACGGACCGGGTAAGACTGTCTCTGTGTTATGTATTTGCCACTGTTGTTCACTGTAACCTAAGCTCAGAGTTTTTGGCAAAGAACCACTTTGTAAGGTGATGGACAGAGACTGGACAGTGACGGATGGTCAGACAGTCTGTGGTGTTAGCTGAAGCAGTGAGACGGGAAGTAGTAACCCTTAGATGTCTGCAATGCTACAGTGGAAGATATTCTGTTGTGATAGTCGGATTATCATAGTGTCTGGGATACTGTTTGTTTGGGACTGGTTTTTCCCATAGATTGTGACAAAGTTCAGATTGCGGAGACCCGCCCTGATCAGGTGAGCGCTAGACTTTCTTCGGGAGTCTGAGCGGTCTCGTGTGACTGTGAGAACTAGTGGAGGACGGCAGCATGTTTTAGTCAGTCTAGTCAGGCAGTGGCTTGGTGTAGCGTCCTTTGTGAGATATTCTCTGGTAGCTAGTTTCTTTGTTTTTCAATAAATCGAGATGTTGGCATCCGCTGAATCTTTGGGGATGTGTCCCTGTAACGGTATCGTAGTTGTAGATACAGAGAGCACAGCAGAGTGAATTGGAATTGAGCCAAGTGCTTTGCATTGCAGACATAGGCAAGAAGGAAGATTGTGTCCCACATGGAGGGGAAAGATGCACAGAGATAGAAGGTTGTTGAGTTAAATAGGACTGATGGAAAAGTGCAAGTTGACATGATCGGACATAAGGGCTGGTAGTTTTGTGTTTGAAGTGAGAAGTAGTATTGAAGGTTTTGGAATGTGTCAGATGATCTGATGATTGTACAAGTGAGAAAACTTGATCAGATTTGGAAACAGACACTTATAGCCTCTGACTTTGACGGACGGACTAGGACAGAGTGACAGGAATTCTTCTGCGTGCCCAATGAAGAAAGAGACAGGCAATAAGGGACATTTCAAAGTTTTTGATGTGGAAAGAATTTGAGAAAAAGAGATTTAATTATATTTTCCTTGGAGTGAAAAATGGCCCCTGTAATCCAGACTCCACCCCTGTATCTGGTGGTTAGAGAAGATGACACGCCCTACCATTCTTCAGTGGCGGCCATCTTAAGACAGTTTATTTTTCAGTGGCGGCCATTTTAAGTTATATTCCCTTCAAGTCGATGAAAGTTGATTGCTGTTGGCAGCCATAAAAGCTGTTGTGGGGCTTTGTAGGATAACAGCTGACCATGCTTGGGGCGTCTGCTAGGGGTCTTGGAGTGTGGGAGGTTGTTTGAGTATTATTCAAATTTATTGATCCCGACAATTAGAGAAAAATTACTATGAAAAAGTGTTACAATGTCTCCGGTACCTGCTTTCTGGCATTTAAGGGGTTAACAAAACGGTGGGGGCTGTTGGAGCTGCGTTTTGTTTTGTGAAGACATGTACATGGCCTTGACGCTGAAGTTCTCCAAAAATCTTGGGCTCTGTCTGAGCTGTGTTATCACTTTGTGTTCTGTTCTGACCTTGACGCTACAGTAAGCTGAAGTTGTTTACAGAAGGGGGCAGATCGCTGCATTTAGACTTCTCCCTGACAATCTAAAAAAGACTTGAAGGAATTTATTTGGTTGTGGAACAGGGATACAGTATGATGTGATGTCCTCCTGTGTAACCCACGAACAGACTAAGCAGGAACAAGCCCCCAACTGTATTACAGAGCCTATGACTGACTTTTGTTCCTTTTTGATTAAAAACCATCTTAAGTGTACCTGGAGTTTATTGAGACGTTGGAGTCTGGCCAGAACTTTATAGGTAGCACAGAACACTGGGCTGGAGATGTGGTGGAGGGACTCTGACATTGACGTTCAGAGGGAATAGAGGATGTTTCACAGACCACACCAAAGTGAGATTGACAACATCTCCGGAAGTCTCAACCGACCAACCCAAGTGGGCGTTGCGGGGAGGAGACATTACTGTAGTGAGTGGCGGAGACGGCCCCCACAGGGCAAGACAAGGGGGGGTGGTTACGGACAAAGACTCAGAAAGAACAGCCGGATACATGTAGGATGGTCCATGACCTCCAAGCTGCCAATGAGTGTACTGAAGCCCAGTGGTCCCTAGCCCAAACTGGCAGCAGTCCCTGAGAGTGACATATTATTCACTGTTGATTTGGCAAATGCTTTCCTCTCTGTGCCCCTACATGAGGATTACCAGTACCTATTTGCCTTTACCAGTTCAGTATTCCAGCATACCTGGTGCAGATTCCCACAAGGGGGGGTAAAACTCACCCAGCAAATACCCCACGGCCCTACAGGGAGTAGACTGGCAGACTAGCCCCTTACTGGATGTTCTCCTTTTCAGTATGCGGAGGACCTACTGTTTTTGTTTGCCAGGATACATTTATTGACCTTATGTGTTTTCTGTTCCAGAAGGGTTGCAAAGTTTCCTGAGACAAACTCCAGTACTGCCAGGAGAAGGTGGTCTTCCTAGGCCACTGCTTCTCAGCCACAGGCAGATACCTGACAGAGGAAAGAAAGCTGGCAGTCCAGAATGTGCCCCTGCCCTGAGGCCCTAAGCCTCTTCACATGTTTCTAGGACTGGCCAGCTCCTGCAGCCTGGGATAAGGTCTGCTGCCCCCAGCCTGATGCTGCCCCTTTCTGACTGAATTGCCTCTTCCCCATTTGCCCTTAGTCAGGAGGCAATTGATGCATTCCATAGCCTTAAGCTGGCAAATCCTGTCTGCCCCGGCCCTAGGCACATGCCACTGAACCATACCTTTTATTTTATTTTGCACTGAGTATGTAGGCCACAGGTGTCCTAGCCCAGGAACGTGGTGGCCTCCCCAGTGGCCCACTATTAGGCCCGGTTAGACTCAGTCGTGAGGGGAGCCCCTCATGTGTCAGTAGCTGCAGCCAGCAATCTGCTCAGCAAGGCCAGTGAGTTGATCCTAGATCCCAGATCACTCAGTTACAGTGCAAACCCCACATACCTTGCACAGTGTCCTCACCCAAGTACAGCTCAAGCATCTGAGCAAAGGCCAGACAGCTCAGACTCCAGTGTGCACTCCTGATGCCCCAGGACACACTGATAAGGTGCACAGCTCTGAATCCTTCGTTCTATCACCAGTCTTCCAGGATTCAGAGAGGGGGGAGAGAAGGGTGATTAACCCAGATGTTGAGTTTTTTCTCATAGATGGCTTCAGGTCTGCAGGAGAAGACAGACGGTTCTACACTGGATATACAGTGGTCAGTGGCGCACATGAGGTAGTACAAGCAGAACCACTCCCTCCACACAGGTCAGCGCAGGAGGTGAAGTGACGGCACTCAGGGAAGCGCTACAGCTGGTGAAAGGTAAAAGGACAAACATCTATACTCAAGGTATAGTTCTGGGGTCTAAACACGACTATGAACCCATATGGAAGGCTAGAGATTTCCTCACCTCTGCAGGGAACCCCTTTAAGCATGGCACGCTGGTTATAGAGCTCATGGATGCTCTCCTACTTCCACAAGAGGTGAGGATAATAAAAGTTAAAGCACACACAATTTGGTAACTCCACAAGCCAAGGGCAAGTATGTGGCCGACGGGATGGCGAAGGCAGCTGCACAGATGGAGCCCAGAGACTGTCCTGAAGTCTCAGCGGTGAGTTCTGAGCTAAAAGTTTGATCCACAGGTGTTCCAGTCCCTGGTGGCCCGAGTGTCATCAGAAGTGAAGGAAGTGTGGAGGAAAGCTGGAGCGCAGATGCCGATGGGACCTGGATGCTGGGAGAGAGGGTGTGCCTGCCCGGAGCCCTGCACCCGACAGTAAGTCAAGTAGCCTACAGACACATACACATCCAAAATGGCCATGCTAGTGCTCATAAACCATAAGTGGTTTGCCCGGGCGTTACTACCCCTGTCACTAGACTAGTGAAAGCCTGTATAGTCTGTGCCCGCCACAACCCGGGTAAGGTGGAAAAGACCCCACAGAAGGTGACACCCAAGCTGCTGTATCCCTTCCAGAGACTGCAGATGGATTTTATCCAGCTACCAAAAAGTGGTACGTAGGAGTACTTGCTTGTGTGCATTGATCTCTTTCCAGGGTGGCCAGAAGCTTCTCCCATGACCAAGGCTACTGCCAGAGCTGCAGCCAAGAAGTTGGTGAGTGAGATTTTTCTGCAGGTTTGGACTTCCAGAGACCATAGAGTCCGGTCGCAGAACCCACTTCACTGGACAGGTAAAGACCTGAAACCTCGTCCCTCCTGGGTGTAGAACAGGCCCTGCATACCCCTTACCTTTCCCAAGTTAGTGGTGGGGTTGAGAGACTAAACGGCACTCTTAAGTTAGAGATCCGGGAGGCCATGGAAGTAACAGGGAAACCATGGCGCGAGTGCTTTCCTGCTGACCATCATTCAGTTAGGACCACACCCCAACAGAAAGATGGGATTGTCCCCCTTTGAAGTACTTTTTGGCTGTGCACCCAGACTAGGCCTCTACTTTCCACAGACCCTGCAGCTGATGGCAGGAAACCAGGTGGAACACGCCACACAGTTGAGCCAGGCCTTGAAAAAGGTCGGCAAAAGTGTTTCTGATTCCTTTTTCAGATCCAGACAGAGACCTCAGGACGCATAACCTGAAGCCTGGAGACAACGGGTGGTAAAGAGACCAGAGAGGGAGTCTGGAGCCTCGCTACGACGGTCCTTTCCAAGTCCTGCTGACCAGTGCCACATCTGTGAAGCTAGAGGGAAGTCAGCACGCTTCCACGCTTTCTATTACAAACCTATTCTTCTTGCTAGCTGGTCTCTTCTGACTGATTGTATGCTCAGGGACACCCCAACCATGACTATCACTGTAGCTATAGGACCGACCAGGGTAGGAGACTTTACCTACGGTTGGTGCAACAAGACAATGACCTTCTTTACCATTGACAGCACAGATAACCCTGTCTTAGCAGTGTCTGATGTGTACAGGATTTGTGGGGAGAGGAGAGTCAGGTCAGGCCTAGAGGCTGGGAAGGTGAGTGTACGGTGATAAAACTTGTGCATTCCTTCCTCGTGATCCCCAGGGATAAGGTTGATCAGACACATAAGAAAAGGTAGAGAATCCCAAAGGATTCTGGAGGTCTGAGAAAGAAGCACCTAGATGACAACGTTTATATAGATACAGTGGGAGCACCAAGGGGGGTCCCAGATGAGTACAAGGCCCACAATCAGATATGGGCAGGTCTAGAGTCCATTATTCCCCAGAGAGCTATGAGCATGTTGGTTGGGTAACTGGTTTTTATTGTAATCAACAGAGATTTGTGAATTATATCGGAGATGCTTCCCAGAACCGCGTGGCTTTGGACATGATCCTTGCTGAGAAGGGAGGAGTCTGTAAGATGGTGGGAGTGGCTTGTCGCACATATATCCCAGATGACATCGCCCCCTATGGATCCATTACCCATGCTCGGGAAAAGATTGAAGGACTGCCCAGGGAACTCAAGAGAAACTCTGGGGTGGACACTTTGTCCTTCACTTTGTGGGTGGGGGATTGGAAGGGTTTCCTTTAAGTGGGGGTGATATTGGGGATTGTGATTTTGCTCTTGTCACTTACTGCGTGTTGTGTGGTCCCCCTCATCAAGTCCACCATGTCCCAGATGGCCGTCAGGAGAAGTGCCCGGAGCGGAGGATGATGCTGCCTGTTTACAAACCTGTGAACTATGGGATCTCAGTGATGTGATTTGAGTGTGCAGGCCTGTAACCCCTGAGTGACCAGCCTCCAGGGGATCTGGTGAAGAGTTAACAAGTCCAGCAGGTACGGGCTTAGCCTACCTGTGGGTACCTGGAGCTTGAGGAGGTCGCTCAGGATGGAGTTACAGGCCAGCAAAGCTCAAAGGGGGGAATTGTTAAGGAGGTCGCACTGGTTTCGGACGCCATCTTGACTACTGTCTTGGGACTGGTTTTTCCCATAGATTGTGACAGAGTTCAGATTGCGGAGACCCGCCCTGATCAGGTGAGCGCTAGACTTTCTTCGGGAGTCTGAGCGGTCTCGTGTGACTGTGAGAACTAGTGGAGGACGGCAGCATGTTTTAGTCAAGTCTAGTCAGGCAGTGGCTTGGTGTAGCGTCCTTTGTGAGATATTCTCTGGTAGCTAGTTTCTTTGTTTTTCAATAAATCGAGATGTTGGCATCCGCTGAATCTTTGGGGATGTGTCCCTGTAACGGTATCGTAGTTGTAGATACAGAGAGCACAGCAGAGTGAATTGGAATTGAGCCAAGTGCGTTGCATTGCAGACATAGGCAAGAAGGAAGATTGTGTCCCACATGAAGGGGAAAGATGCACAGAGACAGGTTGTTGAGTTAAGTAGGACTGATGGAAAAGTGCAAGTTGACATGATCGGACATAAGGGCTGGTAGTTTTGTGTTTGAAGTGAGAAGTAGTATTGAAGGATTTGGGATGTGTCAGATGATCTGATGATTGTACAAGTGAGAAAACTTTGGAAACAGACACTTATAGCCTCTGACTTTGACGGACGGACTAGGACAGAGTGACAGGAATCCTTCAGAGTGCCCAATGAAGAAAGAGACAGGCGATAAGGGACATTTCAAAGTTTTTGATGTGGAAAGAATTTGAGAAAAAGAGATTTTATTCTATTTTCCTTGGAGTGAAAAATGGCCCCTGTAATCCAGACTCCACCCCTGTATCTGGTGGTTAGAGAAGATGACACGCCCTGCCATTCTTCAGTGGCGGCCATCTTAAGACAGTTTATTTTTCAGTGGCGGCCATTTTAAGTTATATTCCCTTCAAGTCGATGAAAGTTGATTGCTGTTGGCAGCCATAAAAGCTGTTGTGGGGCTTTGTAGGATAACAGCTGACCATGCTTGGGCCGTCTGCTAGGGGTCTTGGAGTGTGGGAGGTTGTTTGAGTATTATTAAAATTTATTGAACTCGACAATAAATTACTATTAAAAGTGTTACAATGTCTCCGGTACCTGCTTTCTGGCATTTAAGGGGTTAACAAAAGGGTGGGGGCTGTTGGAGCTGCGTTTTGTTTTGTGAAGAACTGACATGTGCTGTGTCTCTTATCTACGAGAGAGACGATAGTGACCTTGACGCTACAGTAAGCTGAAGTTGTTTACAGAAGGGGGCAGATCGCTGCGTTTAGACTTCTCCCTGACAATCTAAAAAAGACTTGAAGGAAGTTATTTGGTTGTGGAACAGGGATACAGTATGATGTGATGTCCTCCTGTGTACCCCATGAACAGACTAAGCAAGAACGAGCCCCCCAACTGTATTACACAGCCTATGACTGACTTTTGTTCCTTTTTGATTAAAAACCATCTTAAGTGTACCTGGAGTTTATTGAGACGTTGGAGTCTGGCCAGAACTTTATAGGTAGCATAGAACACTGGGCTGGAGATGTGGTGGAGGGACATTGACGTACAGAGGGAATCGAGGATGTTTCACAGACCACGCCAAAGTGAGACTGACAACATCTCCGGAAGTCTCAACCGACCAACCCAAGTGGGCGTTGCGGGGAGGAGACATTACTGTAGTGAGTGGCGGAGACGGCCCCGACAGGGCAAGACAAGGGGGGTGGTTACGGACAAGGATGTCAGTGAGAACAGCCCCCCCAAACAGAGTTATCGCCTTTCATTGTAGAACTCTCCCCTGCTAGTCCGATGATGATTTTAGCCCATTCCCAGTCAAGAAAAGACTCAGAAAGAACAGCCGGATACATGTAGCATGGTCCATGACCTCCAAGCTGCCAATGAGTGTACTGAAGCCCAGTGGTCCCTAGCCCAAACTGGCAGCAGTCCCTGAGAGTGACATATTATTCACTGTTATTGATTTGGCAAATGCTTTCCTCTCTGTGCCCCTACATGAGGATTGCCAGTACCTATTTGCCTTTACCAGTTCAGTATTCCAGTATATCTGATGTAGATTCCCACAAGGGGGGGGGGTAAAACTCACCCAGCCAATACCCCACGGCCCTACAGGGAGTAGACTGGCAGACTAGCCCCTTACTGGATGTTCTCCTTTTCAGTACTGTTTTTGTTTGCCAGGATGCATTTATTGACCTTATGTGTTTTCTGTTTCAGAAGGGTTGCAAAGTTTCCTGAGACAAACTCCGGTACTGCCAGGAGAAGGTGGTCTTCCTAGGCCACTGCTTCTCAGCCACAGGCAGATACCTGATAGAGGGAAGAAAGCTGGCAGTCCAGAATGTGCCCCTGCCCTGAGGCCCTAAGCCTCTTCACATGTTTCTAGGACTGGCCAGCTCCTGCAGCCTGGGATAAGGTCTGCTGCCCCCAGCCTGATGCTGCCCCTTTCTGACTGAATTGCCTCTTCCCCATTTGCCCTTAGTCAGGAGGCAGTTGATGCATCCCATAGCCCTAAGCTGGCAAATACTGTCTGCCCCGGCCCTAGGCACATGCCACTGAACCAGACCTTTTATTTTATTTTGCACTGAGTATCTAGGAGACAGGTGTCCTAGCCCAGGAACGTGGTGGCCTCCCCAGTGGCCCACTATTAGGCCCGGTTAGACTCAGTCGTGAGGGGAGCCCCGTATGTGTCAGTAGCTGCAGCCAGCAATCTGCTCAGCAAGGCCAATGAGCTGATCCTAGACCCTAGATCACTCAGTTACAGTGCAAACCCCACATACCTTGCACAGTGTCCTCACCCAAGTACAGCCCAAGCATCTGAGCAAAGGCCAGACAGCTCAGACTCCAGTGTGCACTCCTGATGCCCCAGGATACACTCATAAGGTGCACAGCTCTGAATCCTTCATTCTATCGCCAGTCTTCCAGGATTCAGAGAGGGGGGGAGAGAAGGGTGATTAACCCAGATGTTGAGTTTTTTTCTCATAGATGGCTCCAGGTCTGCAGGAGAAGACAGACGGTTCTACACTGGATATACAGTGGTCAGTGGTGCACATGAGGTAGTACAAGCAGAACCACTCCCTCCACACAGGTCAGCGCAGGAGGTGAAGTGACGGCACTCAGGGAAGCGCTACAGCTGGTGAAAGGTAAAAGGACAAACATCTATACTCAAGGTATAGTTCTGGGGTCTAAACACGACTATGAACCCATATGGAAGGCTAGAGATTTCCTCACCTCTGCAGGGACCCCCTCTAAGCATGGCTGGTTATAGAGCTCATGGACGCTCTCTTACTTCCACAAGAGGTGGGGATAATAAAAGGAAAAGCACACACAATTTGGTAACTCCACAAGCCAAGGGCAAGTATGTGGCTGACAGGATGGCGAAGGCAGCTGCACCGATGGAACCCAGAGACTGTCCTGAAGTCTCAGCGGTGAGTTCTGAGCTAAAAGTTTGATCCACAGGTGTTCCAGTCCCTGGTGGCCCGAGTGTCATCAGAAGTGAAGGAAGAGTGGAGGAAAGCTGGAGCCCAGATGCCGATGGGACCTGGATGCTGGGAGAGAGGGTGTGCCTGGCCGGAGCCCTGCACCCGACAGTAAGTCAAGTAGCCTACAGACACATACACACATCCAAAATGGCCATGCTAGTGCTCATAAACCACCAGTGGTTTGCCCCGGCGTTACTACCCCTGTCACTAGACTAGTGAAAGCCTATATAGTCTGTGCCCGCCACAACCCGGGTAAGGTGGTAAAGACCCCACAGAAGGTGACACCCAAGCTGCTGTATCCCTTCCAGAGACTGCAGATGGATTTTATCCAGCTACCAAAAAGTGGTGCGTAGGAGTACGTGCTTGTGTGCATTGATCTCTTTCCAGGGTGGCCAGAAGCTTCTCCCATGACCAAGGCTACTGCCAGAGCTGCAGCCAAGAAGTTGGTGAGTGAGATTTTTCTGCAGGTTTGGACTTCCAGAGACCATAGAGTCCGGTCGCAGAACCCACTTCACTGGACAGGTAAAGACCTGAAACCTTGTCCCTCCTGGGTGTAGAACAGGCCCTGCATACCCCTTACCTTTCCCAAGTTAGTGGTGGGGTTGAGAGACTAAACGGCACTCTTAAGTTAGAGATCCGGGAGGCCATGGAAGTAACAGGGAAACCATGGCGCGAGTGCTTTCCTGCTGACCATCATTCAGTTAGGACCACACCCCAACAGAAAGATGGGATTGTCCCCCTTTGAAGTACTTTTTGGCTGTGCACCCAGACTAGGCCTCTACTTTCCACAGATCCTATAGCTGACGGCAGGAAACCAAGTGGAATATGCCGCACAGTTGAGCCAGGCCTTGGAAAAGGTCAGCAAAAGTGTTTCTGATTCCTTTTTCAGATTCAGACAGAGACCTCAGGACGCATAACCTGAAGCCTGGAGACTACGTGGTGGTGAATAGACACCAGAGAGAGAGTCTGGAGCCTCGCTACGATGGTCCTTTCCAAGTCCTGCTGACCAGTGCCACATCTGTGAAGCTAGAGGGAAGTCAGCACGCTTCCACGCTTTCTATTACAAACCTATTCTTCTTGCTAGCTGGTCTCTTCTGACTGATTGTATGCTCAGGGACACCCCAACCATGACTATCACTGTATCTATAGGGGTGACCAGGATGCCCCCAGGGTAGGAGACTTTACCTACGGTTGGTGCAACACGACAATGACCTTCTTTACCATTGACAGCACAGTTAACCCTGTCTTAGCAGTGTCTGATGTGTACAGGATTTGTGGGGAGAGGAGAGTCAGGTCAGGCCTAGAGGCTGGGAAGGTGAGTGTACGGTGATAAAACTTGTGCATTCCTTCCTCGTGATCCCCAGGGATAAGGTTGATCAGACACATAAGAAAAGGTAGAGAATCCCAAAGGATTCTGGAGGTCTGAGAAAGAAGCACCTAGATGACAACGTTTATATAGATACAGTGGGAGCACCAAGGGGGGTCCCAGATGAGTACAAGGCCCACAATCAGATATGGGCAGGTCTAGAGTCCATTATTCCCCAGAGAGCTATGAGCAAAGATGTTGGTTGGGTTAACTGTTTTTTATTGTAATCAACAGAGATTTGTGAATTATATCGGAGATGCTTCCCAGAACCGCGTGGCTTTGGACATGATCCTTGCTGAGAAGGGAGGAGTCTGTAAGATGGTGGGAGTGGCTTGTCGCATATACATCCCAGATGACATCACCCCCTATGGATCCATTACCCATGCTCGTGAAAAGATTGAAGGACTGCCCAGGGAACTCAAGAGAAACTCTGGGGTGGACACTTTGTCCTTCACTTTGTGGGTGGGGGATTGGAAGGGTTTCCTTTAAGCGGGGGTGATATTGGGGATTGTGATTTTGCTCTTGTCACTTATTGCGTGTTGTGTGGTCCCCCTCATCAAGTCCACCATGTCCCAGATGTCCGTCCAGGCGGTAAGAACCAGGACAGGAGAAGTGCTCGGAGCGGAGGATGATGCTGCCTGTTTACAAACCTATGGACTATGGGAACTCAGTGATGTGATTTGAGTGTGCGGGCCTGTAACCCCTGAGTGACCAGCCTCCAGGGGATCTGGTGAAGAGTTAACAAGTCCAGCAGGTACGGGCTTAGCCTACCTGTGGGTACCTGGAGCTTGAGGAGGTCGCTCAGGATGGAGTTACAGGCCAGCAAAGCTCAAAGGGGGGAATTGTTAAGGAGGTCGCACTGGTTTCGGACGCCATCTTGACTACTGTCCGCCATCTTAGATACAGCGGCCATGTTCCCTGACCATTGTCAAGTTAATGTCATGATTCAAACTTCATTTTATGTAACCTGTTTGCTGGCCTGTCAGCTAATACCCTTTGACATTTAATGAGAAGCCAGTCTGTCCTCGAAGCTGCATAATAATATGATTCTGGAGCCACTTATCTTCTTCTTAGTATAAACAATATCTGTGTACAAGGTCTCTGAGAACTGAGCACAATTAATTAACTTTCTTTTCCCAGAATTTGCTGATGACCAATAGCTTTGCAGTATACTATTCACGCCCCTTTGATGATTCTTCTGTTTGTTATATATTATGCATTTTGATTATTAAAGGGTGGAAGATCCTGACTAAGAGATTGACGTGTCTGGCTTAGTCTTTATGTTCAATCATGAAAGGGTTAATTAGGACTCACCTTACAAAAGTCACGAGGGCTGTTGGGGCCCTGCATAAAAATCCCTAACACATACCATTAACCATAGCAGCTGTAGATCCTGCCTATACAGGCAAAGTACCTAACAACCCAGTGCTAGAACCTTCTAGATGGTTCATGACTCCCTCAGATAGCTCCTGACAAGGAGAGGGCTCTGTTCGCAACTGTCCCTTGCCTATTGTATTGGCAGGGGTGTCGCACAGACCATGCATAGTAGGCCTTTTAACAAGGCTCTCCCGCATTGGAGGGAAGATCTTTCAGACCTTTCGGATGAGGACTGGTAAGAAGTTGTATCATCCCTTTTTTGATACTGTGGTGAGCGCTAGGGACTTCCTGATCCAGACAAAGTTCCTCCATCGTATCTACTATACCCACCACATCAGAGTTATGAATACTTGCTACTGCTGTATTGCTGCCAGTGGATCCTTTATTCCTTGTGTATGGTCCTACCACAGGGTTCAGCCGTTCTGGGCCGCAGTTGTGGAATTTCTACACTCTCATTTTGATATGCCCTGGGTTATGTCCCCAAAGATATGCCTCTATTGTATAATCAATGATCTAATTCATAGTCATTATGACAAGATCTTTTGCGGACTTGCTCTGTACTACGCTCGTAAGGTGGTTGTGATGTCATGGAAGGAGCAAGACACTCCTACCATAAAGCGGTGGATCCTATTGAGAAACAAGTATATACCCCACTATCATACAGCACATCTACACAGACGTTGTCTCCAAAAATTTGACCTGATTTGGGTTAAGTGATGTAACTCTTGCATACCACAGTGTTGGGGCATCAAGTTTTGAATACATTGACTTTGGAGCTATTGGGTGTAGGGGGGGGGGGGGGGTTGTATGAAGGTGTGCTTGTATGTATGCTGTGGGTGTGTGCTGAAAGTGTGGTTAGCGGTATAATGCCATTTAATGCTTTGTTTCACTCTGCTGCTATATACATGTAGAATCTTTATTATAATGCCACTCCTGTTAAGTGCATATACCGCAATGTATGCAAGATGCAGTATTTTGACAAGGTTTTTGTTACTGTTTTGTTCTTTAAAAAGAAAAAAAATGTTACCAAATGGCTAGACTTCAATTCATAGTCACTGACCACACTGTCTTAAAACTTTGTACAGAGGAGATGACCATGAAATTAAGGGAAAGGGTTTACCCTGTCAGGATTCTACAGTCGTTCACACAACACAGGACGCGAGACACAAGTTCCAACTCCACTCGCATCGCCTATGTCCATCAATACCACTTGAGCCGAAACCTTTTGAGATCAATTAAAAGCTACAAAGACACAGGCCATATACAAAAGGCACACCCTGAGGTTCCAGAGTTTGCTTAACCCTTTCTACCATGCTTCAAGAAAGTCCCTAGCCTTAGGGACAATTTAGTTCAAACGGATCAGGGTCCCAGCAATCCCGGTGCCAAACAGATGTCCTCAGTACTCCTAATTCGGAACTTTCCCTTCCCTTACATGCTCCCAAATGTAACCATGTTTTAGAAAGGCTGAAAAGATGAGGGCTTCCTGTGGATTCCTATAGCTAGGGGAACAATCAATTTTGTCAAGGATATGATTCTAACCAGAAGCGGATATAGATAAATTAGAGTCATCAGTCATACTAAACCCTCCCACAACATACTCGCAGCTAAGCTTATTGGAGTACATAAATCGTATAGATAACCTCGATAGGGAGTATGAGGTCGAGGTCTATAAAATGGATACCACAGGCCCACACAATGGGCATACACTTACATATTCCAAGAGGAGCCACCTTGGTGTATTGCATGATAATTTTTACATTGTTTTTGATAGGTACAAGGTGTGTTAATTTTACTTTTTATAAGGTTATTCTTTATCTGTTTGGCCTCAACCAATCATTAATTAATGTTTTCGAGTGCGGTACAAGATCAGTACTGGGGACACGATTTTGCATTTCAGATTAGTTTCCGCATTTTCTAAATCGATCCTCACATTCTAGGTCCTTTTTCTTTTTTCACTCGGTTATTTCTGTTACTCTTGTCTAGATTGTATTCCTAGTTCTTTTTGACTATTATTCTATAAAGCTGTTGAATTTCACCATCCATAGTTATCTATACCCTATCTATTATCATTCCCCTTTTTATAACCTCCCTTACTTACCGTCCAGGTTCCTGTGGTCTTTATCGCTGGCCTGTGCCTAGATACTGGAGTCCTGTTCCCTGTGATGGGACGGCTATGCATGGCCATAGGTCGGTATTATACTGATGTAACATCTCGGTCTCTTCCTCCGATGGTCCTGGTGAGCAGTATTCTGACCATCATAGCTCCCACCTTCCAGCTTTCTAGTCTAGTTCCATGTTCTGTATTGTGGTATCACTAGTCTCTGCTTTATCTAGTGGTTTACTACTCACCTGGGCAGTACCGTGTGAGGAATCTCCTCCTTACATCGCTCATCGCCCCTCACATATGTCTCTGGAGCAGAAATATTCTTCACAGCTTCACCCTGGAAATGAAAAAATAAAAATTGCAGAGGTCACCATGATAAGCAAATATAGCATAAAAGCAGAAAAGCCACATAACTGCCGACATCCATCACAAATACTTATTATTAACAGCAGCCTCCAGAGACAGAAAAGGTTGAGAAGAACGCAGTTATCATTATATGCAAATAGTAATCCTCCTCTGTGCCCCCAGAATGAAAGCAAAACCAGTCAAAACTTCAGTCAGTACAGAAAGACAAGGATTCACTTTATAAAATAGAAAATAAATTGAATGAAACGCCACCTACAGATCAGAGAAGAGTCATGAAGTCTTACTCCATCTACCGATTATCTGTGCGGGACCATATCTCTGAACAATCCTGTTGGTAGAAGAAAGAGGACTGGGACATATCTCCGTGCTGTTCTGTACGGATACTACCTGTAGGGAAAATCCAGAGGATGAATATCCTTCTTTCCATACCAGATAATGAAAGACGTCGTGGAGTAGTACTGCTATACCGGCTGAGTGAGGGGGCTGTGTGGTCCTCCATATGAGTTTGACAGCATCTTTGTGTCCTTCTAAAACTCACACTCCTCAATGGAGAAATAGGGACAGCCACATCCTGAGCACCTTATAGGAACCTGACACGACACAATGCTTCCCTCATCACCAAGATCACTTCATAGCGTTACGATAATGTCCAGCATGTCCCAGCAGTGTCACCTCGCCAGTAAGAGCGCCATCATTTCTGTGGGTGACTTCTAGGATCTTCTGCTCATTGATGTCAGTCATGTATCAGGGTGAGGTGGAAGGGAGCCGGGGATTGGGCTAAGGGTTGTTCCCCCGTCTTTCATCCACCGTGGCCTTACAGGCCCACTAGAGGTCTTCTTCACTACTGTGTAATTCCTGGTTTAGGCGAGACACAGTGAAAATCTCGCCTCCAGGAGCATCCAGATCTCTACCGCTCCAGTCATTCAATCTGTATTCCCCTAGATACTGATGTCAGTGACATCATCACAATCTCTCACCGCTCCAGTAATATAGAAGAGAATCTCTAGGGTGAGCTGGAGATCTCTCTGACATCTTGCCCCAGTATCTGTGCCAGTCTGATCCTGAATGTAGAGAAGAATTGTCAAGGAAAATCCTAAAAAATCTCATAGAAACAAATAGTTGCCAACAATTAATGAAAGAAAAAAATTGGAAACAGACCACTGATGTCTCTTAAATGGTTAGTATATGAATCATTTGAAATTTTGTTCAACGTCGGGTAGTATTAAATGTCCACCGGTAAAAACCTGGCAGACACGACCGGGGACTACACACCTACCTCCACCTGCAGAGCTCCAGATGTATGTGACAGGACCTGTGAGAGTGTCATAGTCATGGGACCAGCCACCATGTGTGGGAAGGAGTCAGGCTCTGGGCTGCCGGAGACGCTATAGGACCGTGCTGATTCTCTGTAATGACCATGTGAGTGGTCATGTGTGGGAGGAGTTCAGGAGACCCAGGAGAAACCTTCCTGTAATTCCTACTGTCAGAGATGTGATGAGTGGAAGACGTTCTTTCATTATAGAGATCAGTTCATGAGTCGATCCCCTCATACTCCATCGCCCTCCCGCTGTTCTGTGAATTGGCAACAGATTTGTGATGTTTGCATTGTGAAGAGATCCTGATATAGTTAAGATGTGATACACAGAATGAGCTCACGCATGTATGTCCGTGCTGGTGGTCGTGTCTCGGATCAGCCTTCAAGCCCTCCTTAATGCTACCTTACCACCATGAATCTCCATTATAAAGGTAGATCAGGTGGTAGGTGGATGCTATGGGGACGTGAGGATAAGCACTTTAGAGCTCATCCTCACGTATACCCGCTAGCGTAGCAAAACTGTATAACCTATATGTAAATTAGTAAGCGGCTACGGGGCGTGGAGTAGCCAGACACAGAGGGTACAACGGCAGCGGCTAATGCCACGCCCCAGTGCCGGTTTCCCCGCCCTCCACCCTGTCATCTTCGGACGGCAGCTCCTTGGCAGCTTGCGCGCCCTCGTCCCACGAGAAGAAGCCGGAGTTCGAGCGATGCGACAGTGTAGTAGAGGTAAGTAAGTAACTCCGGCCTCGTTCCCGAGATCGCGCACCTCGGGCTCCGAGGAGCAGGTCCTCCTTAAAGCAAAGAAAGAGGAGCTCTGTGTATGAACTTTCTTGTGTACACTCAGACCGGATGTGAAGGTGGTGCCTTCTGACATCATTATGACTACAGACAAGTTGTACAACATAATCAGTACATTCTTGATGGTGAATGCTGCTCCGGTTTACCAAAAGTACATGAAATGCAGACTGGCCCGATGTTCTCCGGATAAGAAACAAGAGACACCAGAGCAGGCAAATCCCCCAGATCAGACTAATAACACTGGAGACCCCCAGAAGACGGAAAATATGGGGGACCCCCTAGAGTAGATTGCAAATACCAAATACCCCCAGAGAAAAAGCAAAAAGGGGCTCTGAGATGGGAGCGTATACAAAAGGACCCCCCAATTCAGGCAAATACGGGAGATCTCAGACCAGACAAAAAATCACCTTCCGGCTCCTATTATCATACCACTTGCCACACTACCGTTTTTCTGTGCGCCGGGAACAATCTTCTCTTGTGTCCTGGTTTATGTTGGGTAGTCAATTAGTGGGCTTGCAGCTGAGACACTCGCGGAACGATGCCTGTGGGTCATAAGTGGAAGGGAAAGTAGTGTGATTTGGGTAGGCCATAAGGGTAAAATTGAGTCAGGCAGAGCTACTGCAGCTTATAATCCCCAGCTCTCTAGTCATAGACACTGAACTTTTAAGGGTCTGACCACAGAGCCCAGCAGCCTCTTCTGGGGGAGGGAAGAGGAATATGTGAGTGGATTCCTCCTCCTCCTCTCTCTGCTCCTCTTTAGTCATGTCAAGTTGTCAAATGTTGCGGATTATCGCCCAGTCTCATGGACAGGCTTCATCCATTTGCCTTGTATGACGGGCCCCTACATGCCAGGACTGCAGATGTTACCCACTGTCGCACTCAGCGAACGGTTCCTGTGTTCCGGACGTTTCCCCAACGGCATTTACGCCGTCAGCTCTGTGAAATTTAAAAGGGCCAGCGTGCAGCGCTTATCGATCGCTGCCATAAAATAGCCTGGCTCTTCCTGTGACCCCTGCCGATCTTTGTGCCCTGTTGTCTGAGAGAATTGCTCTATTGAGGGACTAGTTTGTGATCTATCGTTGTGACCTCTGCTTCGCTTCCTGACCCTTCGATTCACCGACTGTGCCGTCTGTTTTGATGCATCTGTGCCGGACTACGACTTGATTTGCCTTTTGTCTCCGCTTTCTGTACCTGACGACATTCGGCCAATACTGCGGCATGTCGACACCCTTGGGAGGCAACCCTTGTGGTATCTAGGCGGGGTAGTAAGTGCAAGCGCTAAATAGCTTACCCTACCATCAATGGGCAATTACCGAGCGGGCACCTTTCGCTACAGCACCTTCTAGCAGCACATCAAGATGGTGTATAGCCACCAAAGGTATGACGAAAAGGACACAGAAGTCGTGCAGGGGCTTCATCACCCAGTGATCAGACTGCACAATTGAGCTGAACACGCCTACAAGTTCACCACGGAGAGGTCTAAGGTGGGCATTCGTGGTCAGCGGCCCTAATCTCCACGGAAAAGCCCTGGCATAGTCTACCCATATGGACAGAGGTACGACACCCAGACACTTGCCACCATCAAACACGTCCATCGCAGAATTTTGCTTGAAGGAATGCCCTGCCGAATTTTACGTCAAGGGGATTGCAGTGGGCAGCTATCTGGTTCGATTTCGCACACTTGCCTGAGCGAGCTTCTGGAATGAAGGGGTTTGAGTTCCCACCTTAAAGAAAGGACTGGCTAGTAGTCTCAACGATGTGCTGTCTGGCACAGGAAAACTGCCATACTTCACGAACAAAAGCCTACACACCTTGGCCACTGGATTGACATCCAGTTCTGGAGCATCTGGACGAGCAGCGCCTGAACAAGCGCAGATCAGGACCGCGTCTGCCCCGCTTGGCTCCATTGTCAAAGACCACCACAGCGGTCTCAAGGTCTAGCTGCAGAGGAGGCAATGCAGAGGTGGATAAGCTTCAATACTGTCGTTGCAGTGTCCGGAAAAAAGGGAGGCAAATTACTGGAGGAGTTACTAATGGCAACGACTCCGAAATAGCCAGAAAAAAAAAACAAATTAAAAAAAACATGTAATGCTATAACTCCACAATAAATCGCTAAAGCGTTGAGGAAGACCAGAAAACGGTCTCACCCAGTTCCTTATAGATCGAAGAAATTTCGCGGTAATTCCTCCTGTCACGATGTTCACCTCTCTATACTGGATCTCTAGGAGACAGGCCCCAGATGTGAAGCTGAAAGGGCGAACCTAGGTCGGCATGAGTCCTCTGGTGGTTTTAACCATTGTGATATGCACGCTTTTAATATCTGTTGTGAGTATGCTGGAATAAAATTCATTTTCTCTTATTCCTGGTGATCTGCACCATCTGTCCACATTATTCTGATTACAGGAGACGGGGCTGTGATCGCTGTGCACGAGAGTGTAGCGTGGTCTCCCACAGGATCAGTATAGAGAAGTGAACATAGTGACAGGAGAATACTGAGGAAATTTATTCATCTTCGATCTATAAGATACTGTGTGAGCCTTCTGTGGCACTCTCAACCATAACGTTTATTGTGGAGTTAGTAGAGCACAACATTGTTTTTTAGGTGGATAAAAGCTTGTCTGAAACCCCTGTGTCGCTACTCCCGGAACAACTTTACTCGGGACATGTCCTCTCCATTCTGCAGCTTCCAGGAAATGACCACATAGGGTTCTGCGGAGAAAGCGTCCCTATGTGACAGCAACGCTTCACTATAAGATATACCTGTCATACGCAGCTCGGGGATAGGTAGCCAGTTTAGCGTTTTTGCCACCTGCATTCCGGCTCTGCGGAAACTCCTGGATGGATGTCCTTGGTCTCCCAGCATCATGTGTTCCTTCGTGGTCCATCTTGAGGAAGCCGCTGGTCATTCTGCCCGCAGTGGGCAGTATTATCTGTGATCCGTTCCAGTACCAGACAAGCCTGATCTGTGCCGCAAGCTGGAGGACATTGCACCAAGAAAATGATGTTGTGTATGTGCTTACCCAGTCCCGTTCTCCTAGTAAGTCTTTCCACTTCTTATATGCGAATTTGATATGTCTTCTCGTAGAAAGCAAGCAGTGACTACCTCCACACGACCTACGACTGCCCTATCGAGATTACCAGGCACCTCTTTTCTATGGGGCGGGGATCACTGCTATGTCAGCCTTATGTGAAGGAGGGGGGGGAAAATCTGGACAGAAGGGGTGTTTATATCGCAAGTCCTCTCTCCTGCCAGTGATGGGTTCTCCTCAAGGGCAGATGGTATAGGCTCGCTCCGTCATGAATCATAGATATCACTGTGTACCCTACTAGCTTGAGCTGAGGACTTTACCAAAATAGACTACGTGGGGCGGATAATATCACCGCATCCGTGAAGCATGAATGGGCAGACCTCCCGCCAATATGTCGGGATGGACACGTCGAGGACTTTTCAGTCGTTTGTTTTGAACTTTGTAAACACAACAGCCCGTGTGTCAGGAGTTTGTTATTACATTTTCAGAGACATGCTATATAACTGGTGTTTGTAGTTTCCGAAGATATCCTTCTTATCCACTCTTGGGTCACAGACGCACCTGTGTGTCCCCCGAGTGTGGCGGCGGCCCCACACTGGCAGCATGCATCGGTACCACCTGTCCGCGCTCAGTAGCCCCCTAGGGTTTGGTGCGTGTCGGCTCTGTGAAATCTAAAGGCCTCATAGTGCCGCTAATGGTGTGCGGCTGATTTACTGCCCTGATATACAGCATGCCTCTTCCGGTAGGTCCCTGCCGGATCTTGTGCCCTGTGGCCTGAGAGAAAGCGCATATAAGATTATTGTGGATAATTCCAGTGGGGACCCGCTTTGTTTCCTGATCCGATTTCTCTGCGCCTGTATGGACTCTGCTAAGTCCGCGGACTCCAGACAATCCTGTGCAGCCTGTTCTTACCTTGCTTGACTTATGATGTTGCCTGGGTTTCTATAACCCCGCCTTGGTCACGACCACAAGAAGTTGCGGATGTGCAGCAACTGGTGGTATCCACCACAGAAAGTCAGCGGGGGGCTTGGTGAGTACTAGGAGCCCCACTTAGAACTCCGCTCTAGGGTCGGCTTACGTTCATCTCTCGTGGGGTTCAGTGGGTCCCCACCTCCAATTCCGTCAGTCCACCACTGATCATGACATCAAAGAATAATACTGTCAACCCCTGGCACAATAATCTCCCAACAGAAGAGGAGAAATTATATGCACTGCTGAAGGGAGCCTGAAAGAAACAGGCCTTCCATTGTGATGGCACATGTTCCAACAGTCTCTCCTATGAGTAGGACAGTCTCCTAGTTTGCCATTGTCTAGTTTCTACAGGGTTCCCGAGTTGTCACCTGAATCATCCTTGCTTCCCCTCCCCTGCCAGAGGTCGATGACAGCCCAATGGAGCCAGAAGGGGCTTTCTGCACTGTACACAGTGCCCCTGAGGCTTGTGCATATATTTTTATAGTTCATTTTAAAAAAATAGCCATTAACAGCTAATGAAGTGGGATCCATTAGGTTGCTTAATACCCGTGGTTGATTTCTTTTAATATCATATTGCACAGTATTATGGAGAGATTACAAGTCCATAACGGGAACCTCGTCACCAAAGGGATATTACACTGGGTACAAGTTCCATACACACTGTAAGTGCAGCGCAGGGACGAACTTTATAATACTTGGTCTTCGTTGTTCATTGATAAAGCCTTCTTAAACTTACCTGGCTCCTGCCAGCCTCTTCCGTAAGTCCTGGCGTGGCTGAATTTAAAAATTAATGTATGCATTCTAATATTTTGTTCCCTAGGCGCCTCGTTCGTATATTCCCCACATCCTTCCTTGGCCATCCCACCCCTGATTGATGACGGTCTAACAACAAAACCGCTCCGCTTGCACGTGTGGAGCCTTCTATTCGCTGCTCTCCTCACTGCTCGTGGAGTTCGTTCCGAAGGCAATGCAAACAGGCAGGAGCGGAGGTGGACCGCAAGCTGCAAAAGTAAGCGGAGAAAATACAAAACTCTCCGATTTTCTTGATGACATTCATACTTGTCCCGGATAGAATCTTTTATTTGTAAATGATATGTGATCTCTGTGCTAAAGCATTCACAGATTCACTAAAATAAATTCGGCTTTACCCACTGTGTGAGGCTTGTGAGGTTAATACGATTTGATTTCCGTACAAAACATTTTTCACAACGGAGAAACATGAAGAATGGCTTCTCCCCTGTGGGACTCAAATCAGATGGCGATAGATGGGTTTAGGGAAAAACATTTCCCACATTCTGAACAGAAAATGGCTTCTCCCCTGGGACTCTCCGATGTTGATCCAGATGTGATTTTCTGAGTAAAAACATTTCCACAATCGGAGCATGAAAATGGTGTCTCCCCCGTGTGACTTCAGTTAGATGTTAACAAGAGCTGATTTTCGTTAAAACATTTCCCAACTTCTGGGCATGAAATAAGCTCCCCATGTGTGACTTCTCTGGTGAATTGTGGTGTGAATACAAAGAGCCGATTTCTGTTTTAAAACTGTTTGCCACATTCCGAATATGAAAAACTGGCTTCTCCGCTGTGGAATTATTGGGTCTGACAAGAGCTGATTTCTGATTGAAAATTGTCCACATCTGAAACATGACAATGGTTTCCCCTGTGTGACTTCGTGATGCTCTAAGATAATTTGCCCACGATAACATTTCCCCATTCTGAGCATAAAAAAAGGCTTCTCCCCGTGGGATGCGCCACGATGAACAGCAAGAGATGATTTGATAAAAACATTTTAACATCTCGAAAGAATATTGCTTTTCCCCTGTGTGAGTCTGTGATATGTCTATGAAGATCTGATTTAGGAACTGTTAACATTCCCACATTCTGACATGAAAAATGCTTCATCCCCGTGTGACTTCTCAGATGCAAAACAAGAGTCGACTGCGTAAAACATTTCCCACATTCTGAACATGGAAATTTTTTCTCCCTGTGGGAATTTCAAGATGTTTAACCAGATAAGAAACTTTGACTAAATATTACGCAAATTCTACACAAGAAAATGTCTTTCCCTGGGACTTTTCTGAGTGTATAAGAAGATCTTAACAATATAAGGCTTCCCACTTTCTATACTTGAGTTGATGTCAACCATTCCGATGTTCAAGTAGAAAGGACCATTAAGAGCAATCAGATGACAGATCTGGTGTGGGAGGTCTGCGGAAGCATCCTGTGATATTGTCAATGATCTCGATGTATCTGTGTGATACAACCATCACTGCTCTAAATGTGATGATATCAGAAGTTTCCTCTGAAGCTCCTGGTTGCATCTGTGGAGATTAAAACAGGCTTATAAAATTTGAGTCTTAAAGGGAACAATCTACACTTACATGGTATGTTCATTAATATCTCTATATATAAATATGAGATATGTGTCGGGATCAGGGATAAGAGCCAACAGATAGTATCTTTAGCAGCGGGACAATTTGTGTGATGTGATATCCGCAATCCGGGGGTAAATGCAAGATTATTGTCTGCACTGGGGCTAGACTTCCTGCGTACCATAAGGTTTCTGTATTATAATGGGTGTAACATCTCAGGTACCTCCTCCGAGGTCCTGGGAGGCAGTATTCCTGACCTCATAGCTCCCACTTCCAGCTTTTCTAGTTATGTCATGTTCTGTACTGTGAGCACTCGTCTCTGCTTTACTAGTGGTACTACTAACCTGGGCCAGTTACCTTAGGAATCTCCTCCTAAACGCTCATCGCCCCTAAAATATGTATTGGCGCAGGAAGATTCTCACATCTTCACCCTGATAGAAGCAAGACTGAGAAACAAATATCGTAAGAAGTCACAATCAATAATTATTATGACCTGACAAGAGGACATATCTGAGACACATAGCTGCAGGTCTCAGGCTGCAGGACCTGTGATGATGTCACGATCACATGACCTGCAGGGAAGAGTAGTGACAGAGCTGCGCGGCATGAGGGAGGTCAGAAGAGAGACATAGCGGGGAGCTGTGGGGGGACATTACTGTAGCGATGAGTGAGGACATTTACTGAGGCATGTGGGGGACATTACTGGGGGATGTGTGAGGGACATTACTGGGGGTAGCTGTGTGGAGGACATCACTGGGGGGATGTGTGAGGGACATTACTGGGGGGATGTGTGAGGGACATTACTGGGGGGATGTGTGGTGCACAATACTAGAGAGATGTGTGGGGCACAATACTAGAGAGATGTGTGGTGCACAATACTAGAGAGATGTGTGGGGCACAATACTAGAGAGATGTGTGGGGCACAATACTAGAGAGATGTGTGGGGCACATTACTTGGGGCTTGTGGGGGAGACATTACTGGGGGGATTTGTGAAGGACAGTACTGGGGTCTGTGTAAGGACATTGCTTGGGGGCTGTGTGAGGACATCACTGGGGGGCTGTGGGACACATTTCTTGGGGCGTGTTTACACCTGGCACTAGAACGGGCCTCAGTTTGATCTCTCATGAGTTTCCAGTAAAAGCAACGTGATCGTTTGATAATGAGTCTGTAATCGCAAGGACAAAGTTTTGAGACAGGCCCTTAAAAGTATTTTGGGAGAGTGCTAGGGGGCAGCAAGACGATAATCACTGTCAGGTGCAGGTCACATGTTGCAGTGAAACTGCATCAAAAGCATTATGGGTGATAGGTGCAATTTTGTTAATTTAAACAGGAGAACATGGAACTGAAAACAGGAGAATTGATTTGAGTTGAAAACCTATCCAACAAATGTGCCGTTCACCTGAGAAATAAACAAAACAAACCACCTAACCACTTCAAAACTGATTGTGATGCATCTCGCAACATGGACGCTGACCTTCGGGAAACCAAGATTTTGCGGACATGAAGGAATTGAGATGTCTGTGTGGGAACTCCACAGTAAGGAAAGGTGGTGAAGAGGAGAGTGTGTGTGATGCGGGGCCAAGTGAGAAGATGACGGAACACGTCACTGCAGTCAATGAATGGAACACAGAAGATTGCTGTGGTTGCTGTAGCGTATATACATCATAAAGTTGTTAGTGGCCCAACCAAATGTGGGAGGATATGTAGGAAGCGAGCATATTACAAGAGGGTGCCAACACATGGCACTGAGCCCGTTTGCCCCGGCTTTTTACCACCTCTAAGCAACGCCACTGTTTGTACTATAATAATCATCCTCCGCAGACAGCAGAATATATCATGAATGTCTCATCTCGCTCTAACCTGAATGATCCTGTGGGACATATTTTCCCTCTGAAAATCGCTGTGAGACGAAGAGGACTGGGACATCTCTCCGGTGATAGTTTCCTTACTGGACTCACACTGTAGGAACACACTCCAGAGAACTGAATCCTTTTTCAATACAGAATAATGAAAGAGTGTGGATTTAGACACTGTCCTATTACCTGCTGATGAGGGGGGGCTGGTGGTCCTCCATCATGACGTCCGTGTACACTCTGTGTACCTTCTAAATACTCCCCACTCCTCATGGAGAAGAAATAACAGCACATCCCTGACACCGATAGAACCTGACACACAATGATCCCGTATCATCCAATCCAGTTCATAGCGATTACTGTATAATGTCCACAGCATGCCCGGCAGCGTGTCACCATCTCCAGGTCAGCAGCTTCCATAATCGTTGTGTGGGGTGATTCAGGTCTCTCTGCTCATATGATGTCATCATGTATAGGGGCTGAGGTGGTCGGAGGGAGCCGGGATTGGGCTCAGGGTTTCTCCCCCGTACTCATACCAGGGGCCTGACATGCCCCACTAGAGGTCTTCTCACTACTGTGTAATCCGGTATGGAGAGACACATTGATATATCTCTCCCTCCATACATTCCGACATTCTACTACCTCCTCCAGTCCTATCAATCTGTGATTCACATAGATGAATGTATGTCAGTGACGCTCATCCACAATCTCATACACCCTCTCCAGTAATATAGCATGAGAATACTCTATAGTGAGCTGAATATTCTCTCCACCATCTTGTCCCTGTCTCTGTCCATTGAACCTAAAGGCAGAGGAGAAAAGGTATGATAAATCCTTACAAAATCCCACTAGATCAATAGTTCGTCGTAAATCAAGTCAAAGGCTAAATCATGAACAGATATGATGTTGAGTAAGCTGACAGGGAAGTTTTTCAATTTGAGATCAAATCAGTGTAGAAGATCTAGCAATACTTTGTGGCCCCACCTAGGCACATTGCAATGAGCTTATAATTTGTTAATATTTCTAGACTCCCATGATGACGCAGAGAAGACACTGGTGTAGGGAGGCCTAAAGCATAAGAGTTCCTGTTCGGTATCACCTTTTCCTATGACCAGAATTGAGCGAGTGAATCAATCAGAGTTTCATGTTCCTTGTAGATCTAGCATTCAGGCCATGAACCGATCAACAATTCAGTTTCAATCGCGTGAGCCCAATAACTATGGGCTCTATGGACACTCCTATATACTGCTAATCAATGGGGGAAATAACGCACAGCAACTGAGATCGTATTTCTCGACACTGTATATTACAGTTGAATGGAGGCAGGCAACTCGTCACCATTATTGAGAACAGATCCCATCATTCTCCAGGACTACTGGCAACCTAGGTCCACCCCGATTCTCACGTGATCGTGCCTGTCAGTCGGACGTCAACGATCAGTTTTTTTATCCATGTGGATAAGGATAGTGAAATACCTTTGTACAAACTGTCGTCTAACATAAATGTGCCCCCTGGTAACCCGACAGACAACAACCGGTGAATACAAACCTCCTCCACCTGCAGAGCTGTGCCCCAGATATATGTGACAGGACCGTGATCGATGTCATAGTCAGTTGAGCAGTGTGGAGAAGCTATAGGACCGTGGAAATGTCATGACCATGTGTGATTATCCACAGTGTGGGAGGGTTCAGGATCCAGGACCGTACACTAGCGGGGGGGGCCATCCCTGCTCCTAATGTGGGGAGGAGAAGTTTGGCAGCGTTGAGACTTCTGTGTCACCAAGTCGAACCCGTAATGTAATCTCATACGTGTGAGAGATGGTGATGAGTGAAAGACGTCTTTTAATAGCATCCACCAATGTCTCCATGCGCAGCGTTCAGCTCTCCATACCCCAGGAAGTACAGTGCAACCCACCCACACGCCCAAGCCCTCAACGTTCACATCTCCAAACTGCTTAGCCTGGAGATGCTGCCCTATAGGCTGGTAGAGACCGGCTTTCGCAACCTAATGGGGCCGCAACCCTCGTGTATTCGGTCCCCAGCCACACTACTTTTCCGATGGCCTCCCAGCCCTGCACCAGCACGTCAGACAACATCATCCGTGCCTGACAAACGCCGTTTCTGACAAGGTCCACTGACCACGGACACGGGACGAGTGCTGCCGGGCAGGGCCACTATATACGTGACAACACATTGGGTAACTTGGTGGAGGCTGGACCGAGTGTGACCCGGGGCTGGTCAAACTACCGACGCCGAGGATTGCGGGGCCACCTCGGTCCAGGTCTCTCAGGCCAATATTCCTCCTCCTCCTCCCACCCCTCCTCCTCGAATTACCATCCGTGGGCATGGCACCATCAGTCGGTAGCTCTACGCGACAGCAGGGTGCTCAAACTGCTGAGCCTAGGCGATAAAAGGCACACCGCCAAGAGCTATACAGGGCATCACGGCGCAGACCGATCTGTGGCTGGCAACTGCTTAACTGAAGCCAGCATGGTGTGTGTGAAACAGCCGTAACCTGGTGGCGGCTCGCAACTCGCAGGACTGACACATGTGCATGGTGGCCCATGTGTTAAATCTCCTAGTTTAGCGGTTCCCAAGAATACCCCCCAATCTGTCTGATTGCTCACGAAGGGTGCGCCGCTTCTGTGCACATTTCAGGAAGTCCAGCTCAGATGCTGCCACTCTAGGGCAGCGCGGCGCGCCGCCTCCAACTGCCCGCTCCACCGACTGTTGTGCGGGTGCCCACGAGGGTGGAATCAACATAACCATGTTATCCAGAGTTTACCAGCAGCGCAGAGCGATTGTAGCCGTCAGATGCAACATCCGCTGCTTGGCTGTTGAAAAACTCTCTGGTCAGCATGAGTCGTAGCGTAAGCTTTGCGCTCGTCACAAGAAATGGGGAAGAAGATCCCTTGTGTAGCCAAAGCACCCTCAGGTCTGGTTCTCAGCGCATATCGGAGGGGGTGGAGGAGGATGAGGAGGAAGAGAGAGAGAGAATGTTGGCGAGACAGAAGAGGGGAGCATTGCTCAGTCCTTCACTGTTCAGCGTGTATGGCAGAAGAAGAGGAGTTGGAGGAGGAGGAAATGGACAGTCAGGCCAGTGAGGGAGTGAATCTTGTGCGTTGGGACTCTGCGCATATGCAGAGTCATGCTAGGCTGCCTATCCGTCACCCTCGCGTTATTCCAGCACCGATTACTGGGTTCACTCTCTGGACCCTCGGTACAAGCAAAATCTTTCCACTCTAATCCCTGGAGAGGAAAGGAGTGTGAGAATGGATGAATACCCGCAGGCCCTGGTGCACAAGCTGAAACAGTATTTCATTCTGACGGCGCTAGCGGCAGAGGGCGCGTACTTCTGCGGGACAAGTAGCGAGGGAGAGTAGGCGAGCAAGCAGCATGTCCAACACTGGCAGGGGTACGCTTTACAAGGCCTTTGCCAGTTTTATGTCACCCCAGCAAGACCCTTTCACCTGTCCCAGTCTCGAGAGTAGGGCTGATCTTTACAGAAAGATGGTGAGGGAGTGCGTAGCTGACACACACATCGTCCTAAATGATCCCACAGCTCCCTACAACTACTGTTTCAAAGCGGACCTGGGCACGAACTGGTGCTGTACGCCTTGGAGGTTCGTGCTGCCCTGACACTAGATCCTCCCATTTCCTCCTTTACTCAGAAGGAAACTGCTTTTTTTGCTAGGGCCAACTGGCTCTAGCTATAGTACTCTATGTATTTAATTTTTCTGGAGGACCACCTCCTGCTCCTCTGGTTTGAAAACTTTTTGGACTGCCACATACAGGGCAACTATCCAAATTTAATTGCCTCCATAGCAGCCTCCACACGTCGTCTTATAGCTGTCTCACACGTTGTCTCCAGTGTACATCCACACTCATGTCCATAGCTGCCTCCCAAAGCGTCCATATAGCTGCCTCACATACATCGTCCCCTTAGCAAACGGCTGTGTCAGGCAGAATTGGGGTTGTTTCATGGCTTCCACATCAACTTGTAACTTTGTCGCCACCCTGCTGTGTTATCCACAAAATATACTGGGAAACTTTATCATTTACCGATATTATTTCAGCGCTTCTTGCGCATCTGTTACATTCCCTCACCCGCCATATCCCAAACTTATAAGAACGCTATACACTTGATCTTATACAAAAGGTTCTTAGAAGTGCTGTTTGGGGAGGAGCCGAGAGACAGGGGCTGGGACAGGCGAAGCTCGCCTGGCAGCGGAGCACCAGCTCCATTCCAAGATCCAACTAACATAGTTTTAACTGCAGCACCTTTATCTACTACTAGTTCACTGCCTCCATACATCGTCCCTTATCACGAGCTGTGTCAGGCAGAATTTTCGGGTGTTTCACCAGATACATAATGGAACTCGACGATCTGTCGCCACCATGCTGGAGACCTGAAGTTGCAATCATAGCAGCGCAATATGGATGCCCCATACTGTCGCTCTAATATGGAACCATTTCCAAAAAAACATTTAAAAATAGAACCGCTATGCATTCCATTATTCCTAGATGAAATATTCAAACGACCCCGCCTGCTTTGAAAATTAAATTTTCAAACTAAACACTTCTGGCCCCCAGGCCCATTTTGGGTGGGGAGGAGCCAGAGACAGAGGCTTGGACAGGCGAAAGCTCGCCTGGCAATGGACCGCCAGCTCCATCCCAACATCCCAGCACTGCCCCTGCTGTTTCCTGTCCATTTCGCCTCCACGATCCTCCACAGCGTCCACCAATGTTTCCATGCGCAACTTTCAACTCTCTATACCCCAGACGCTGGAGCGCGAGAGGATATACAGCACATCATCCCCTTATTAAACGAGCGTGTGTCAGCAGAATTTTCGGTGTTTCGCCAGATACATAATGGAACTCGCGCATCTGTCGCCGCCATGCTGGGACCTGAAGTTTCAATCATAGAAGCAATATGGATGCACCATACTGTCACTCTTAATCAGGAAGTCGTCTCCATGGCTGCCTCCACATGTCGTCCCCTTATCAACGAGCTGTGGTCGGCTATTTTCGGGTGTTACACCCAGATTTTTATGGAACTTGGTCACTATGTCGCCACCATGCTGTGTTATCGACTAATATACCGTCAACGTTTGTTCACATAGGAAATCATTTCAGCGCTTCTTGCTCACCTCTTTGGTTCCTCTCTGCACCATTGGTTTGAAGCCTGAGTCCATTTAGGGTATGTCGCCATGACAATCTATAGCCTGCCGCGCCTCGCATGCCGTCCCCTATAGTGTCAGGGTCAATATTGCATGTTTTAGATGCTATCTAGTCTTTCAGTCACTCTCGTTCATCACCATGCTGTTGCCCATAATTTTGGCATAATGGTGCGATTAAGCAGCCTCAGAGGCATCCATGCATGCTGCCCCTGCTGTTTCCTGTCCATTTCCGTGGGGTTTCCCTCATTTTCTGAGGTTCCCAGGTGTTTGACCAAGCTTCCTGTGCAGACCCTGGTTCCCTTGAAAAATGCTAGGTCTCCCATTGACTTCAATGGGCTCGTTTCGAGAAGAGCACTCGAGCATCTGGAAAAGTTTGTCTCAAATAACGAGCACTCAAGCATTTTAGTGCTCGCTCATCTCAACTTATGATCATATCTACCTTATTTGCTGGACCCCTGATGGTAGGTTTCCTTTCACATCATATGTCATAGTATCCATGGAGTATATTACAAATCCAGTTAGACGATAGACGATAGGCTATGGACGATGCATGATGAAATGTAACTCTCCGTTTTTGTGTATCACATCATACTTGTCGTGGATAAACTTCCTTAAGTGTTTATTTATGAATTGTTNNNNTAACATTTTTTCTTTTTAAGAACAAAACAGTAACAAAACATTGTCAAATACTGATCTGACATTACATTTGTGGTATATGCACTTAACAGGAGTGGCATTATAACAAAGATGCCACAGCATTAAATGGCATTATACCGCTAACCACACTTTCAGCACACACCCACAGCATACATACAAGCACACCTTCATACAACCCCCCCCCCCCTCCACCCAATAGCTCCCAAAGTCAATGTATTCAAAACTTGATGGCCCAACACTGTGGTATGCAAGAGTTACATCACTTAACCCAAATCAGGTCAAATTTGGAGACAACGTCTGTGTAGATGTGTGTATGATAGTGGGGTAATACTTGTTTCCAATAGGATCCACGCGTTATGGTAGGAGTGTCTTGCTCCTTCCATGACATCACAACCACCTTACGAGCGTAGTACAGAGCAAGTCCGCAAAAGATCTTGTCATAATGACTATGAATTAGATCATTGATTATACAATAGAGGCATATCTTTGGGGACATAACCCAGGGCATATCAAAATGAGAGTGTAGAAAACACAAGGCCCAGAACGGCTGAAACCTGTGGTAGGACCATACACAAGGAATAAAGGATCCACTGGCAGCAAACAGGAGTAGCAAGTATCATAACTCTGATGTGGTGGGTTATAGTGATACGATGGAGGAACTTTGTCTGGATCAGGAAGCCCTAGCGCTCACCACAGTATCAAAAAAGGGATGATACAACTTCTTACCAGTCCTCATCCGAAAGGTCTGGAAGTCTTCCCTCCAATGCGGGAGAGCCTTGTTAAAAGGCCTACTATGCATGGTTGTGCGACACCTGCCAATACAATAGGCAAGGGACAGTTGCGAACAGAGCCCTCTCTTGTAGGAGCTATCGAGGGAGTCATGACCATCTAGAAGGTTCGCACTGGGTTGTTAGGTACTTTGCCTGTATAGGCAGGATCTACAGCTGCTATGGTTAATGGTATGTGTTAGGGATTTTTATGCAGGGCCCCCAACAGCCCTCGTGACTTTGTGTAAGGTGAGTCCTAATTAACCCTTCATGATTGAACATAAAGACTAAGCCAGACACGTCAATCTCTAGTCAGATCTCCACCCTTTAATAATCAAAATGCATAATATAAACAAACAGAAGAATCATCAAAGGGGCGTGAATAGTATACTGCAAAGCTATTGGTCATCAGCAAATTTTGGGAAAAGAAAGTTAATTAATTGTGCTCAGTTCTCAGAGACCTTGTACACAGATATTGTTTATACTAAGAGAAGATAAGTGGCTCCAGAATCATATTATATGCAGCTTCGAGGACAGACTGGCTTCTCATTAAATGTCAAAGGGTATAGCTGACAGGCCAGCAAACAGGTTACATAAAATGAAGTTTGAATCATGACATTAACTGACAATGGTCAGGGAACATGGCCGCTGTATCAAGAATGGCGGACAGTAGTCAAGATGGCGTCCGAAACCAGTGCGACCTCCTTAACAATTCCCCCTTTGAGCTTGCTGGCCTGTAACTCATTGAGGACCTCCTCAAGCTCCAGGTACCCACAGGTGGCTAAGCCCGTACCTGCTGGACTTGTTAACTTCACCAGATCCCTGGAGGCTGGTCACTCAGGGTTACAGGCCCCGCACACTCAAATCACATCACTGAGTTCCCATAGTCCATAGGTGTGTAAACAGGCAGCATCATCCTCCGCTCCGAGCACTTCTCCTGTCCTGGTTCTTACGCCTGGACGGACATCTGGGACATTGTGGACTTGATGAGGGGGACCACACAACACGCAATAAGTGACAAGAGCAAAATCACAATCCCCAATATCACCCCGCTTAAAGGAAACCCTTCCAATCCCCCACCCACAAAGTGAAGGACAAAGTGTCCACCCCAGAGTTTCTCTGAGTTCCCTGGGCAGTCTTCAATCTTCAGAGCATGGGTAATGGATCCATAGGGGGTGATGTCATCTGGGATGTATATGCGACAAGCCACTCCCACCATCTTACAGACTCCTCCCTTCTCAGCAAGGATCATGTCCAAAGCCACGCGGTTCTGGGAAGCATCTCCGATATATTCACAAATCTCTGTTGATTACAATAAAAAAACAGTTAACCCAACCAACATCTTTGCTCATAGCTCTCTGGGGAATAATGGACTCTAGACCTGCCCATATCTGATTGTGGGCCTGTACTCATCGGGACACCCCCTTGGTGCTCCCACTGTATCTATATAACGTGTCATCTAGGTGCTTCTTTCTCAGACCCCAGAATCCTTTGGGATTCTCTACCTTTCTTAGTGGTCTGATCAACACTATCCCTGGGGATCACGAGGAAGGAATGCACAAGTATCAACCGTACACTCACCTTCAGCCTCTGGCTGACCTGACTCTCTATCCCCACAATCCTGTACACATCAGACACTGCTAAGACAGGGTTTAACGTGCTGTCAATGGTAAAGAAGGTCATTGTCGTGTTGCACCAACCGTAGGTAAAGTCTCCTACCCTGGGGGCATCCTGGTACCCCTATAGATACAGTGATAGTCATGGTTGGGGTGCCCTGAGCATACAATCAGTCAGAAGACCAGCTAGAAAGACAGCTAGCAAAAGATAGGTTTGAATAGAAAGCGTGGAAGCGTGCTGACTTCCTCTAGCTTCACAGATGTGGCATGGTCAGCAGCTTGGAAAGGACCATCGTAGCGAGGCTCCAGACTCTCCTTCTGGTGTCTATCACCACACGTAGTCTCCAGGGTTAGGTTATGCGTCTGAGGTCTCTGTCTGAATCTGAAAAAGGAATCAGAAACACTTTTGCTGACCTTTCCAAGTGGCTCCATGTGCGGCATATTCCATTGGTTCCTGCCGTCAGCTATAGGATCTGTGAAAGTAGAGGCCTAGTCTGGGTGCGGTGCACAGCCAAAAAGTACTTCAAAGGGGGACAATCCCATCTTTGTTGGGGTGTGGTCCTAACTGAATGATGGTCAGCAGGAAAGCACTCGCGCCATGGTTTCCCTGTTACTTCCATGGCCTCCCGGACTCTAACTAAGAGGGCCGTGTACTCTCAACCCCACCACTAACTTGGGAAAGGTAAGGGTATGCAGGGCCTGTTCTACACCCAGGAGGGACAAGGTTTCAGGTCTTTACCTGTCCAGTGAAGTGGGTCTGCGACCGACTCTATGGTCTCTGGAAGTCCAAACCTGCAGAAAAAATCTCACTCACCAACTTTTGGTGCGCTCTGGCAGTAGCCTTGGTCATGGGAGAAGCTTCTGGCCACCTGGAAGAGATCAATGCACACAAGCACCTACTCCTACGCACCACTTTTTTGGAGCTGGATAAAATCATCTGCAGTCTCTGGAAGGGATACAGCAGCTTGGTGTCACCTTCTGTGGGGTCTTACCACCTTACCCGGTGGGTGGTGGCGGGCACAGACTATATAGGCTTTCACTAGTCTAGTGACAAGGGGTAGTAACGCGGGGCAAACCTGTGGTTTAGAGCATAGCATGGCATTGGATGGGTGTATGTGTCTGAGGCTACTTGACTTACTGTCGGGTGCAGGGTCCGCCAGGCACACCCCTCTCTCCAGCATCCAGGTCCCATGGCATCTGGGCTCCAGCTTTCCTCCACTCTTCTTCAATTCTGATGACACTCGGGCCACCAGGGACTGGAACACCTGTGGATCAAACTTTAGCTCGAACTCACCGCTGAGACATTCAGGACAGTCTCTGGGTTCCCATCGGTGCAGCTGCCTTCGCCATCCTGTCAGCCACATACTTGCCCCTGGCTTGTGGAGCTACCAAATTGTGTGTGTTTCCTTTTATATCCCACCTTGTGGGAAGTAAGAGAGCGTCCATGAGCTCTAAACCAGCCATGCTAGAGGGGGTCCGCAGAGGTAGGAAATTCTAGCCTTCCATATGGTTCAAGTGATGTTAGACCCCAGAAACTATTACCTTGAGTATAGAGTTTGTCTTTACCTCACAGTGTAGCGCTTCCTGAGTGCGTCACTCACTCCTGCGTGACCTGTGTGGAGGGAGATGGTCTGCGTGTACTACCTCATGTGACCCAGAACCAACTGTATATCCAGTGTTAGAACGTGCTTCTCATGGCAGACCTGGAGCCATTCTATGAGAAAAAAACTCAAACATCTGGGTTAATACCCTTACCTCCCCCCCTCGCTGAATCCTGGAAGACTGGCGTAGCGAAGGCTCAGATCGTGCACCTATGAGTGTTCCGGGGGCATCAGGGGCACACCTGGGGAGCGTCTGGCTTTGCTCAGATGCTTGGGCTACTTGGGTGAGGAACAGTGCAAGTATGTGGGGTTTGCACGGTAACTGAGTGCTCGTGGTCTAGGATCAAGCTCAGTCTGTGCTGGAGCAAATTGGCTGCAGCTACTGCACCACGGGCTCCCCTCGACTGAGTCAACCGGGCCTAATATGGGCCACTGGGGATCACCGTCTGGGTAGGACACACGTCCCCTATATACAGGCCAAAATAAAAAAAAGTTGGGCCATGGCATGTTCTCAGGGTGGGCAGGGGACGACCGAGGACTTAGGGGTATGGGATCTGCAAACCGCATCCGATAAGGGCAAAGGGGAAGAAAGAGGCAACAGTCAGAGCAGGAGGCAGCTCAGCTGGGGCAGATAGACCTCAACCGGGAATGCTGGGACATTATACAGTAACGCTATGAAGGGATCTGGATGATGACGGGATCATTGTGTGTGTCAGGTTCCTATAAGGTGTCAGGTCACATCAGCAGGTAATAGACAGGACTAAATCCACACGTCCTTTCATATCTGTATGGAAAGAAGGAATTCAGTCTCTGGATGTGTTTCCTACACAAGGTTTTTGTTACTGTTTTGTTCTTTAAAAAGAAAAAAAATGTTAACAATTCATAAATAAACACTTAAAGAAAAGATTTAATCCACGACAAGTATGATGTGATACAAGAAAAACGGAGAGTTACATTTCATCATGCATCGTCCATAGCCTATCGTCTATCGTCTAACTGGATTTGTAATATACTCCATGGATACTATGACATATGATGTGAAAGGAAACCTACCATCAGGGGTCCCAACAATCATGATAGATATATCATAAGTTGAGATGAGCGAGCACTAAAATGCTTGAGTGCTCGTTATTTGAGACAACTTTTCCAGATGCTCGAGTGCTCTTCTCGATAACGAGCCCATTGAAGTACATGGGAGACTCGAGCTTTTTCAAGGGGACCAAGGGTCTGCACAGGGAGCTTGGTCAACACACCTGGGAACCTCAGAAAATGAGGGAAACCCCGGAAATGGACAGGAAACAGCAGGGGCAGCATGCATGGATGCCTCTGAGGCTGCTTAATCGCACCATATGCCAAAATTATGGCGCAACAGCATGGTGATGACAGAGTGACTGAAAGAGGCTAGATAGCATCTAAAACATGCAATATTGACCCTGACACATACAGGGACGGCATGCAGAGGCAGCGGCAGCAGTGGCAGGCTAGAGAGTCTCATGACGACATACCCTAAATGGACTCAGGTTTCACCAAAGGAGGTGAAATGATTTCCTATGTGAACAAAAGGTTGACGGTATATTTAGTCGATAACACAGCATGGTGGCGACATAGTGACCAAGTTCCATAACGTATCTGGTGAAACATCCGAAAAATGAGCCTGACACAGCTCTTTTGATAAGGGGACGACATGTGGAGGCAGCCATGGAGACGACTTCCATGATTAAGAGCGACAGTATGGGGCATTCATATTGCGCTGCTATGATTGCAACTTCAGGTCTCCAGCATGGACATGTATGTAATGTGGGGGTGCAGTGGGACATGGATGTAGTGTGGTTCTGCTGCCAACAGATGTCTGAAGAGGAGATGGTTGTGCCGCACGTCGGAGGAGCAGGAGAAGATGAGTAAAGTTTTATCTTTTTTTTTTTTACTGAGGGCTGGATATATGTATTAATGGGGGGTGTATCAAAAAGAATTGTGGGAAGGGCCCAGACTGTCTGTCTGCAACTTTTAAAAAAGGGCTTTCACCTCAATTCAAGGATGCATTGGCCGCTCATGATCTGCCGTCTACTCTGAGTGGTCGCATCACCCTATTCAGATTGACGCGCAGTTCATGGAGTGCGCTGAGTAGTCATTCCAGGAGTGTTCAGAGGCAATGGTACAGAACGGAACAGCATACGCTCCCATGGACAAATCTCCTTGGCACAGGTTCAGGTTCAGTCTCAGCTAAGGAAGCTTGTGGGGTTCCTCAAACACAGACCGATGTAATAATATGGCTGTGGAACGCTTTAACATTTCCCAGGGATTTTGAGATTGTTTTCTCGTGACACATTGAACTTTGAACTAGTTTCAAAATTTGGATGAAATCTTTTGTGTTTAGTTATTTTAAAAATAAACGGAAATTTTAGTAAATTTGGAAATTCAGGATTTTCAAAGTTCTAATTTCTGTACATTTGAAGCAGATAATCACAGCACCCAAACTAATTCATAACTCACATTTCCCAAATGTCTGCTTTATGTTGGAGGGTTTTTTTAAGATTCCACGTATTTTAATAGAATGTTATGAGGCTCAGAATTTGGGGCCATTTTTCAATTGTTTTGGATTTAGAGGGACCCCGTATTTAGAGGGACCTGCTCAACTTTCAATTCACTGTGAGAAGAATAAACAATAGAAAGACTCGTAAATGATCCCATTATAGAAACTACACCCTCAACGTATAAAAAAGGACCTTCAAGAAGTTTGTTACCACTAGGTGTTTTATAGGGGTTAAAACAAAATGGAGGTGCGGTCCACATTCATTTTGGGCAGAAAATTAAACATTCTCAATGGATTAAAAAAAAAAAGGCTTCACAAAGTTTGATACCCAATGTCGTCCGAGTGCCGATCCCTCATATGTGATGGTGACTGCTGTATGGGCGCACGGTTATCACTGTGATAAAATTAAAGAAATATGAACCTCTCAAAAACATTGAAGTATTTCACTGTGCAGAACGCCAGGAGGTTTATGTCAGGTAAAAAATAACCTTTATTAGATATGTATTAAAATGTCGGGTTCTTAACACAAATAAAATCAATGCTGAGGGTCCGAACCGCGTTTTTACGCCGGTTTTTCCGAATTGTAACATTTTGCGCCAAATTGCCCCAGGTTTTTGGCACACGAGGTCGTATTGTGTCACATCGGCTTGCATGCAACAAAAAACTGGTAGCGTGGCCTTTGGAAAACACGACGCATTCAGAAAAATCGCGCTATTTTAAAAAAAAGTGTCGCTTACATGCACCAGGAATAGGATGGTGAACTGCGGTGGACCTCGGTGAACCTCGGTGCAGCAGCGACACCTGGTGGACATTGGGCGCACGACCTTAGTGAATCGCTGGAAGACCTGAATTCTCATCAGAAAACGCGCCACTGGATCGCAACAGAAGTAAATGTACCCCAATATTCTCCACCATAATAAAGACAGAAATCTGACAAATGAAGGATCGTCTAGCTAACATTTCTCACACTAGTACAATGTCAAGCTAAGAGGTGACAGCGCTGCCTTATCATGTAGTGGAGAGGGTGGCCTCATCAATAAGATCTAAGTATACTGGGATACAGGCATCTAATGTACACTTGCCCTGATATCTCTACGGGTGGGGACGGACCCATTACTGACAGCAGTGAGAGACACAGGAACCACATCATACCCAGTCTGCGTCACCAAGCCTCATCTCAGCCAATCAGCTGCGGCATCAAACGGAGGATGGAGGTAGGGAAAACAAATACCTCCCCTTAATTGCTTAACAAAGGTGTAAGCTAACTCTTGTCATAGAAAGGACGACAAGAGGAAGATAATGAGTATGTAAGTAAAAAAACAAAAAATTACATACACCGAGAGATGTTGGGGATGCATCTGACCATACGGGATCATGATGATATTGGGGCAGATTTACTTACCTGGTCCATTCGCGATCCAGTGGCGCATTCTTTGCGCTGGATTCGGGTCCGGCCGGGATTCACTAAGGTAGTTCCTCCAACGTCTACCAGGTGGCGCTGCTGCACTGAAGTTCGCCGAGGCCCGCTGGAATGCACTGAAGTTCACCTGCCTATTCCTGGTGATGGTAAACGCGAGTCCCGCCACACTTTTTTTTTAAATGCGGCGGTTTTTCCTAATCCAACGGGTTTTCGTTCGGCCACGCCCCCCCCGGTTTCCGTCGCATGCATGCCGGCGCCAATGCGCCACAATCCAGTCGCATGCGCCAAAATCCTGGGGCAATACAGGGAAAATTGGCGCAAATCGGAAATATTAGGGTAACACATAGGGAAACCGCGAATCGGGCCCTTAGTAAATGAGCCCCAATATGACTATATGACAGACTACCAACTGCCATATTCTAAGCAAATATAACTCCCCCCAAGGGGGATAAGGGTTAGCATAGTGCAGTGAACACAATATCAATCTCAAGGTACCTTCATGAGAACCTGGCAAAGGAAAGTCTGATTTAGCGGCCAGATCCACTGTATCAAGACGGTAAATCAAGCAGGCCTCTTTTTGTTGAATGTCCCAATTCCCACCTCTCTCACGTTTTTTCATCTGAAATTGCAACTGATTCGGTTCACTGTTAAGTTTCAAAGTGAAATGCTTTGCCATTGATGTGGCCTGTTGGTTCCTTATGTCAACCATGTTGTCAGGGATGGACCCGCGATCCTTCTCTCGGGACACGGGCGCACCCGTGTCCCACTCTGTGGCGCGGTCCCTGCTCCTGCAGCCCCGGTCCCAGTCCGGACTTACCTCTCCAATGCTCCTGCTTCCCGACTAGGCCACGCACCTGCTGCCTGGCTAAGCCGCGCGCGTCATTAGGGCGCGCGTGCCGGCTATCCTAGCCTTAAATGGCCAGTGTCCTCCTGATTAGCGCTGGATAATCTGCCTAGCCCTTATAATACGGCACCTCCCCTCCTGCCTTGCCGAATCTTCAGCATCATTTCCTGCTATGTGAAAGCCCTTCTAGGGGATGACAGCTTTCCCAGCATAGAAGGCTGTTTGTCGCTGTCTTTGACAGTGGGGATGATACGCCCATCATGTGTGACAGTGGTGATGGTGCCACCACAGTGTGTGACAGTGGGAATGGTGCCACCACCATGTGTGACAGTGTGGCTGGTGCCTCCACCATGTGTGACAGTGGGGATGGTGCCCCCACCATGTGTGACAGTGTGGATGGTTCCCCGCCATGTGTGACAGTGGGGATGGTGCCTCCCCCATGTGTGACAGTGGGGATGGTGCCACCACCATGTGTGACAGTGGGAATGGTGCCTCCATCATGTGTGACAGTGGGGATGGTGCCTCCACCATGTATGACAGTGGGGATGGTGCCCCCCACCATGTGTGACAGTGGAGATGGTGCCACCACCATGTGTGACAGTGGAGATAGTGCCACCACCATGTGTGACAGTGGGGATGGTGCCACCACCATATGTGACAGTATGGATGGTGACGCCACCATGTGTGACAGTGGGGATGGTGCAGGTCACGGTAGGCTGTGACATATACTTGATGTGCTGTGACGTATTATTGATATGCTGTGACTAGAGATGAGCGAGCACTAAAATGCTCGGGTATTCGTTATTCGAGACAAACTTTTCCCGATGCTCGAGTGCTCGTCTCGAATAACGAGCCCCATTGAAGTCAATGGGAGACTTGAGCATTTTTCAAGGGGCCCAAGGATCTGCACAGGGAAGCTTGGCCAAGCACCTGGGAACCTCAGAAAAGGATTGAAACACCATGGAAATGGACAGGAAACAGCAGGGGCAGCATGCATGGATGCCTGTGAGGCTGCTTAATCGCACCACAATAATTGACCCTGACACTATAGGGGACGGCACGCAGAGGCAGCGGCAGCAGCGGCAGGCTAGAGAGTGTCATGGCGACATACCCTAAATGGACTCAGGCTTCAAACCAATAAGTGGCAGAGAGGAACCAAAGGAGGTGAGCAAGAAGCGCTGAAATGATTTCCTATGTGAACAAAAGGTTGACGGTATATTTAGTAGATAACACAGCATGGTGTCGACATAGTGACCAAGTTCCATAACGTATCTGGTGAAACACCCGAAAAATGAGCCTGACATAGCTCTTTTGATAAGGGGACGACATGTGGATGCAGCCATGGAGACGACTTCCATGATTAAGAGCGACAGTATGGGGCATTCATATTGCGCTGCTATGATTGCAACTTCAGGTCTCCAGTATGGCGGCGACAGATGGGCCGAGTTCCTCTATGTATCTGGTGAAACACCTGAAAATTCTGCCTGACACAGCTCGTTTGATAAGGGGATGATGTGCTGCATATGCTCTCGTGCTCCAGCGTCTGGGGTATAGAGAGTTGAAATGAGACATTGGTGGACGCTGTGGAGGATCGTGGAGGCAAAATGGACAGGAAACAGCAGGGGCAGCATGCATGGATGCCTCTGAGGCTGCCTAATCTTGGGATGGAGCTGGCGGTCCACTGCCAGGCGAGCTTTCGCCTGTCCAAGCCCCTGTCTCTCGGCTCCTCCCCACCCAAAATGGGCCTGGGGGCCAGAAGCGTTTACTTTGAAAAAATTATAATTTTCAAAGCAGGCCGGGTCGTTTGAATACTTCACCTAGGAATAATGGAATAGCATAGTGGTTCTATTTTTAATTGTTTTTACGGAAATGGTTCCATGATTAAGAGCGACAGTATGGGGCATCCATATTGCGCTGCTATGATTGCAACTTCAGGTCTCCAGCATGACGGCGACAGATGGGCCGAGTTCCACTATGTATCTGGTGAAACACCTGAAAATTCTGCCTGACACAGCTCGTTTGATAAGGGGACGATGTATGGAGAAAGTGAACTAGTAGTAGATTAAAGGTACTGCAGTTAAAACTATGTTAGTTGGATCTTGAGATGGAGCTGGCGCTCCGCTGCCAGGTGAGCTTTCGCCAATCCAAGCCCCTGTCTCTAGGCTACTCCCCAAACTGCACTTCTAAGAACCTTTTGTATAAGATCAAGTGTAGTAGCGTTCTTATAAGTTTAGGATATGGCGGGTGAGGGGAATGTAAACAGATGCGCAAGAAGCGCTGAAATAATATTGGTAAATGATAAAAGTTTGCCAGTATATTTTGTGGATTACACAGCAGGGTGGCGACAAAGTTAACAAGTTTGATGTGGAAGCCATGAAAACAACCCAAAATTCTGCCTGACACAGCTCGTTTGATAAGGGGACCATGTATGGAGGCAGTGAACTAGTAGTAGATTAAAGGTGCTGCAGTTAAAACTATGTTAGTTGGATCTTGAGATGGAGCTGCCGCTCCGCTGCCAGGCGAGCTTTCGCCAATCCAAGCCCCTGTCTCTAGGCTCCTCCCCAAACAGCACTTCTAAGAACCTTTTGTATAAGATCAACTGTAGTAGCGTTCTTATAAGTTTGGGATATGGCGGGTGAGGGGAATGTAAACAGATGCGCAAGAAGCGCTGAAATAATATTGGTAAATGATAAAAGTTTGCCAGTATATTTTGTGGATTACACAGCAGGGTGGCGACAAAGTTAACAAGTTTGATGTGGAAGCCATGAAAACAACCCAAAATTCTGCCTGACACAGTTTGTTTGATAAGGGGACCATGTATGGAGGCAGTGAACTAGTAGTAGATTAAAGGTGCTGCAGTTAAAACTATGTTAGTTGGATCTTAGGATGGAGCTGGCGCTCCGCTGCCAGGCGAGCTTTCGCCAATCCAAGCCCCTGTCTCTAGGCTCCTCCCCAAACAGCACTTCTAAGAACCTTTTGTATAAGATCAAGTGTAGTAGCGTTCTTATAAGTTTGGGATATGGCGGGTGAGGGGAATGTAAACAGATGCACAAGAAGCGCTGAAATAATATCGGTAAATGATAAAAGTTTGCCAGTATATTTTGTGGATTACACAGCAGGGTGGCGACCGGTGGCGAGAAAGTAAAATAATGTTGTGGGGAGGGAAATCCATGAAAAACAACCCAAATTCTGCTGACACACGTGTTTGATAAAGGGACGATATGTTATGGAGGCAGCGTATCTGGACGACTTTGAGCGGCAGCGATGCGACTGACGTGTGGAGGCGGTAGCAAGGAGGACAACGTGTGGAGCCCGCGTAAAAAGACGACCATGTGGGGCCTGCATATGGAGACAATTAATTGGATAGTGCTGTATGTGGCAGTCCAAAAAGGTTTCAAACCAGAGGAGCATGGTTAGGTGGCCTCCAGGAAAAAGAAAAATAAAGAGATGAGTGCCGGTATGTGGCAGTCCAAAAATAGTCAAACAAGGAGGAGCAGGTTAGGTGGTCCCCAGAAAAACTTACATAGAGGAGTGCCGGTATGTGCACTCCAAAAATGTTTAAACAGAGGACTCCGGGTAGGTGACCCCCAGAAAAATTAAATACATAGAGACTAGTAGCCGAGGAAGTTGGCCCTGGCAAAAATAGCCAGGTTTCCTCTGCTAGTGTACAAAGAGGAGGAGAAGGCGGGACAATGAGAGGAGGAGTGCATAACATTAGTCAGGGTTGCGCTTATTTCACATGGTGCGAGAATGAAAATCCGGAGAAATCCAGGCTTTATTATTCTTGATAAGCGTCAGCCTGTCAGCGCTGTCAGTCGACAGGCGTGTACGCTGATCGGTGATGATTGCCACCAAGCTGCAACTGAAAACCCGCCGGACAACACGTAGCGGAGGGCAGGCAGAAAGAACCTCCCAGGCGTACCGCGCAAGTTTGTGCCACCTGTCCAGCTTTGAAACCAAGGTAGGTTGTAGGGAGTGTGTGATCATTTAGGACGATGAGTATGGTCAGCTACGTACTCCCTCACCATTCTCTCGTAAAGAATCGAATGAATAGAATAGAATGCTTTATTGTCCCCATAGGGGAAAATTGACTTTGCACAACGGGACCAACAGCAACACCTCCATTCATGATACCAATAAACACACTAGCAAAACAGTAACGTACACGTACATTATACATATAAATAATAACAATATTATTATAAAGAGTCAAATAAAAAGTTAAAAGGAGAAAAACACAATGGTTACAGATATTATTACAATTAAGTGCCCATGTTAACTAGTACAATGCCATAGTAGAAAGGAGTTTTTAAAACGATTCGTTCTAATTTCAGATGCAGAAACCGGTCAATAAATGTGCTCCGTTGACCCATCAGGTGTTAGTAATGGGTTGGGTTTTTCTCAATTACATAAAAGGGACTTAAAATTGTGTGAGAGCATTACGAGCACACCAAGATGACTCCCAACCTCTGTCTTAGTGCCAACAATTGAGTCACCTTCCTAATCAGTTTCTTAAATTTGTTTAAGTCAGTCGTCTTGCGAGATTGTTTTCACCACATAACCACCGCATAGAAATTAAAACACTTCCAATAACCAGACTGAGAATCAAGGACAACAAATCCTTACGTCACATCAAAAGCCCTGAGCGATCTTAAAAAGTACAGTCTCCCGGTCGCCTATTTTTATACCAATTTCTTGAATTTAAGGCCAAATAACTATCATCCAGAATAAACGCCCAGTACTTATAGTTTGTGACGCGTTCACTGCGACACCCTAAAGTGAGCCCTACTTGCCGACGAGACTGGGACAGGTACAGGCCTTTCTGGGGGGTGACATAAAAATGGACATGGCCATTGTAAATCGCGTACCCTATGCAGTGCTGGACACAAGCCTGCACCGCTCGCCTTACTCTCCCTCGCGCTATTGTCCCGACAAGTGACGCCTCTGTGCGCGATAGCCGCTGATCAGAAGGGAAATATCTTGTTCAAGCTTGGTGCACCCCAGGGCCGTGGTGATATCCATGCATTCTTAAGCTATATTCCTCTCCAGTGAGTGAAAATGGTTTGCTGGACCTGTGGTACAGGAGAGTGATACCCAGTAATCGTGGCTGGAAATAAATTCTTTGAACGCGAGGGTCACGGGCATAGGCAGCTTAGCATAAAATCTCCATACGCTCCAGAGTCCCAACGCGCAAGAATTCTACTCCCCTCCCTGGCAGTACATGCCACATTTCCTCTCTACCCAACTCCGCTCTTTCCTTCGTTGCCCATGACACCTGATGAACAGAAGGACTGAAATGGTCCCCTCTTCTGCTCCGCAACATTCTCCTCTCTTCGTCACATCCTCTCCACCTCCTCCGATATGTGCTGGAAACCCGACGCAAGGGTGCTTTGGCTATCACAAGGAATCGTCCATTCCCCCTCTACTGGTGGACGAGACCAGAAGTTCCGACTGTCATGTTGACCCAGAGAGTTTTTCAACAGGCCAAGCAGCGGATGTAGAGCGTGATATGGCGGACTCGGCCACGACCATCTGTGTGACCTCCTCAAATTTACTCAGCACTGACAGATCATAGGACACTCACGTCCCTCCTCATGTAGACTGAGCATGTGAGACGCTGACTGACTGAAACTACCAGTTCTGGTGGAAGTTGTGGAAGTGACATCTGGCAGTCTTACAACGCTCCCGGTGGTCAACTCTGGAAACATGGTTTAAATGAATTTGACCAAAACGAATACTCAAAAGAAATGAAAAAGAAAAAGATATGAAAAAGTACACAGGAGACCTCTGGCCGAGCCCAAAAATGGTCAGAGACACAGGACAAGCCTTCATTAAAAGGCTAGAGAAAAAAGAGTACTCCCGTGCAACGGATATAAAGGACCGTAAACACTTAGATAAATATATTAGAGATAAACACGATATGACACCGGAAGAATTGATTGGATCCTCGTTCGTCAAAGAGAAAAATTAGAAAAGGATTTCGGAAAAAAAAGAACAAAAGAAATACTGGACCACGGATGCTGATCCAGTTGCATCGGAAGAACCCAGTCACTCCATAACCAACGGGACAGAGCCCGACCTTATTAGACGAGAGGGAAATCCCTTAGGAAGTCAACCAGGAGAGGCCGGAAAAAAGAGACGTGAAACGGTCGGAAAGAGAAGCAAGTGTTGGAGGGGGGGGGTGCGATAATAGAGGAGGAAACCGAACAAGACGAGACTCTAGTGTTAATCTCACGATTGATGAAGTAAAGAATGTGTGTCTATATTATCTAAGGCCTCAACTTGCATGGCCAAAATTTCGACCAGGTCAACTGAAATGTTGATATTTAAGGGGATTAGAAAAAATGGAATTTAAACAAAAATGGTTTGCAAACAAGGCACCACCGGAGTGAAGGAGCAAAGAAAAGTAAAAGGAAGAAAAAACCAATTAGTAAGGACCCCTAGTTTTTTGTTAAACCCGACGTAAAAGAAGCAGAAGCCTACAGCACTGCAGAATATGAAGAGCCTCATTGTCCAGACAGACCCTTTAAAGGGATGGTAACCTTCCACTTTCAATCCTCCTATAACACCTGGTAGTTCGGCTGGATATTGTTTCCAGCAGCGGGTATTGCAGATAGGAATCAGAGCCAAATGATCTATAAGACGATAAGGGACAACCATTACGAAGAAAGAAGAAAGAAAAAAGAAAGAAAATGCAGCACTTGATAAGTTAAAGGAAAAGAAGAGTTGATCATTTAGAAGGGCGGATAACGGGGGGGAACTATAGTGTAATGACACGGGACCATGTACATAAAAGAGGCCGAACGGCAACCTTAAAAACACTCAAAATTATGAACAACTTAATATCAGACCCACACGGGATAAAAAAATCAAAAACCAAAATCATCACCTTTGTAAGAGTACATAAACTAAGAGGCACCTACTCTTCACCGCACAGCAGAGAAATTATACCCCAAACACCCACAGAAAAATAAGGATGGCATTTTTGCCCAAAAAAAAAATAGCACAAATCCATGAAGAACCAACTTAAGGATCGAACCATAGTCGCCGGCGGGGTCAGTGGGCTCGGTTACAGAAACCGTTGCACAGATATTGATTGGAGCTACGTCCCAGTCCTGTCAAAAATCCTGCGTACCTTAACGTACGAATGATTTCTTACCTTCCTTAGAAGAAGAAACATGGACAAAGAGAATGTACTGCTCGCCACAATCGATGTAGAAAGCATATTATAGGATTCACCGAGATTAGGAATAGAGGCTATAAGAAAAATTCTAGAAAAAAAAAACAAATGAAGATCCTACGTTCATCTCGCTTTGTATGCGAGCTATGCTCTTATTTTACTGTCAAACAAAACCTTTAGTGCATGGATACATGGTTCAAACACTCATCGGTACTGCGATGGGGACTCCAGCGGCATGCCACTTATGCAAATATATTCTTAGGGCTTTTTCGAGGATAGGATATATCTATACCAATTACAAACCCTTTTCTCCAATATATGATAACTTACCATCGTTATGGGGATGAAATCTTTTAGTATGGTCTTGGGCCGACAAAAGCAATGTTTTCAGAGTTTATGACATATCTAATCATAAACACCCCAATATGCTGCTTCACTTATAAATAGATGAAAAGGAACATAGATTCCCGAGTTGGAGTCAATTAATATTAGGAGGGTCCGTCATCAACCACGGTTTATATAGGAAACCTACATCCACTAATTCCTACTTACATTTTTCTAGCTATCATCCAGATAGTGTCACAAAAGGGCCATCCCTATGGACAGTTTTTACGTCTTGACGAATTAATACCAGACGGACTCTTTTTGCTCCAAGCAGAAGAATTTTAATGGGAACCGCCCTCCACAAAAAGAAAGAGGGTATCAACCTGTCTCCCTCGAAAAAAAGCCAAAGAAAAAGCCTTTAAAATAAAGACCCCAAACAACAACTCCTCTAAAAACACTCACGAACAAAGATTAAAGAGAAAAATTACCTTCTATTTGAGTACAACCCTTAGCATCAGACGGTCAAGAACGTGATCAATAGGAATTGGTTTATGGGTCAAATCCGATCACGCTATTAAAATAGAGCCGAGAATGGGCACCCTACCTAATACCCGTTTTTCGTAAAAGTAAGACCCTAACTAAAGGACCAATGGTCCGTAGTAGGCTCCCGAGTACACAAAAAAGACCGAGATGTTTTAAATAAAAGGCCGCTCCCCTGTGGCACCATAGACGTAGATGAGGGAATTGTAAGTCATGCAACCAAATGATAGTTCGGAAAATTCATAAGATTGGTGGCGGGGAACCATTGAGTCAAAGCAAGTTAGTACATGCCGCTCAAGTGTGTTGATTACGTGCTATATTTGTCCTGTGGTCGATTACCTAGGAAAACACAATAGGGGACCAGTCTACACGCCTTTCAGGGAACACAAGCATTCAAATAACACTGGCAAAGGTGCTCCGCGTCTAATAGAACATGTTTAAAGCGGCGCACGGATGGAATGCGAACATACTTACCTTTGCAGGAATCGAACAAAATCCAATACCGATGCATGGAGCGACAGGGACATAGGTCATTTAGAAAGGAAGCCCAAAGTTGGATAACGCACTGAAAGCACGGGCGCACTGTGGCCTCAATGGATAGAATACGACATGGGGGTTTTCCTTGACCAGATACGTTTATTGTTATTTTTAATGATGTTTACTGTCCTGCATGACGGAAGCATTTACTCGTTCAACCTATAATCCCCTTAGGGTTCAGTTTACTACATATACAGGAAGCTCTGTCTCCTCCCCGTGCTCCCCTCAATCACGATCCCGCCCTTCTACAAACCCGATTGCCTACATTATCACCAATGCAGGTCTTCATTTCAGGTCGCTGATAATATATGCCGCAAACGAAAGTTATACGACTCGCATGGGTACCCTACTCTTTCTTAACCGCCCGACGCGACGCGTGTCTCTATTGGATAAACGGTAGTCTACAGTTCTCCTCAGGTCAGACTTTAGTTGTATTCCTCCTTCACGCGTGCATCTGCCATGTGACTAGCGGCCGGGGGTCAGAATGTATCCCACTGCCCTAATTGTTTTTATCCAATGAATGTCTTTGAAGTAGGTTGTGGCTGCACAGGCGAGAATCTCACGGCGCCCTCATTCAAGACAGATGAGGACGCTGGGAGAATCAGGCAAGATGAAGCCGATAGTTTTGCGCGAATAAGAACTCGTCCCTGAACAGAATTACGAATCCTTTTGCACAATCCTCCCTCTGGTTACGCCATGTTGGTAGTTACGGATCAATAAAGAAATAGAATTTTACAAAGGCGGCAGTAGTGTACCAACATTGTTCTGTCCTGGGTAAACTTGCTACGAGTAAATGTGAATTCCACCATCGTGGGCACGTCGCACAACGCGCGTGAGCGCGGCGGGTGGAGCGCGGGCGCGCGCGCCCTGAGACGTGGCAGCATCTGTGCTGGACTTCCTGAAAGCCGCCAGATGCGGCGCACCTTCGTGAGCAAAATCAGACAGATTGGGTATGTCTTGAGGAAACGCTGACTGAAATATGAGATTTAACACATGGGGCACGGCATAGGACATTGGTCAGTCGCCGAGTTGCAGAGCACGCCACCCGGTTCGGCCGTGTCACACACAACATGGCTGGATTCAGGTTCAGCGGTGCCAGCAAACTCAGTCTTGCGTTACCGTGATGCCCGTGTAATAGAATCTTGGCGAGTGTGATTTTATCACTAGGCTCAGCAGTTTGAGCCAATGTACTGCTGTCGCTTAGCGATTCTGCACTGCTGCTGTGGCCTAGCAGCTACCGACTGGATCCGGCCGCCATGCCCACGGAATGTTGTATTCAGACGGAGGAGGTGGAGTGGAGGGAGGGGTGGGAGGAGAGGAGGCATAGTAGCCTTTGAGACACCCTGGACCAGTAGCCCCGCAATCCTCGGCTGTGGCAGATATTGAGCAGCCCAAGGGGTCAGACCAGGTTCCAGCCTCCACCACGTAACAAGTGGCAGTCAGCGATATATAGTGGCCCTGCACGGCAGCACTCGCTCCCGTGTCAGGTGGTCAGGTGGACTTGTCAGAAACGGCGTGTCAGGCAAGGATGATGTTGTCGGAACGTGTGGTGCAGGGCTGGACAGGCACATCGGGAAAAGTGTGGTCGGCTGGGGGACCGAATACCGAGTGGTTGGCCGCCGCCATGAGGTTTCGAAAGGCCAGGGGGTCTCTACACAGCCTATAGGGCAGCATCTCAAGCGCTAAGCACTTGGAGATGTGGACGGTGAGGGCTTGGGCGCGTGAGGTGGGTTGCGAACTATACTTCCTTTTGCGCTCCAGCGTCTGGTGGTATGGAGAGCTGCACGTGTGTGGATGAGTGGAGGATTCGTTGGAGGCGAAGATGGTGTTTTCACCACGGGAGGGTTTGGCGTGGGCCTGGGCAGGGGGCTGACTAGCAGCTCGACACAGGGGAAGGAGCATTGGGTGCTAGTGTGCGGCGGAGGTGACGGGTTGGTGCCATTGAGTGGGGGTTTAGCATTATCATGCCTGCGCATTATGGTCAGTAGTTAAGATAGTAGTTGGTGGAACCCTGCTAGATCCTGTTGGCAACAGGGTGCACACACAGTCCGTCGGTCTCTCCGGTGTTTCTTTAAACGAAACCCTCCAGACTTCTTGAAAATTAGCCTCGCCAACCAGGAGCTGACTAGGGCAACATTTGGATGATGCACCAGCCTGCCCTGCCTCTCCGTTCTGGCCCCACCACTGCTTCTTCAACCTGTTTGCTAGCTAGGCTCGAATCACTCCGTCACTCAGAAGCAACGTGGTTCCCCGGCCTACTCAACCAGTTGGGTTGTCACCCTCTCTAATCCTCCGAGCCCTCAGTTGCCTCCCACCCTCGGCTATCCTGCACTGGATAAACAAACGCACCACTGTCTGACAAACTGGTCCTAATAGTCCGACACCCTGTTACACATTCTTACCAAAAGTCAATAATGTCATCATCACACCAGACCAGACTTGGTGAAAACCTGGGCACGGAAAATAGCTCGAGCTAGCAACGCAGGCAGTGTTTGTGACTGTGGGAAGGGTCCAGAAAACAGTTCCTCAGAGTATGCCGGTTCAAATGCCATTTTGCTGGGAGGGGGCAGGATGGGGAGACGGAGGCGGAACTGGTGGAGGAGCATGGAGGACGGGTGCTGATTCTCGGTGACATGGTGGACTGCGCCTGGACGATGACTGGTGGACAAATGGTAGACAAAGCATGTGTCCGCAATCCACGACATACCTCTTTGCACTGTTTCTGGCTACAACAGGCCTCTACCACGAGTCCCATATACACTTGAGACAGATTGAACATAGGGAGTTTAGCTCTGCGGCGGTCTCCTGCTCCCTCATCAGACAGGTGGTGTGTTGCTCCTGTCAACCCATGCCAAGGAACTGGCCTATGACCCCTGCGAGGTAAGTTGGACGGCCCAGTCCACGCCCGTCCTTACCCCTTAGCCTCGGGAGTTAAACATTTTCCAAAGTTAAAGTGTAAACTTTCATAATTTTTTTTGTGTTTTATTTTCTTATTTTGATTTCTTTTTTTAACAAAAACGTATGCACCCTATTGATATGGCTAGTTTTAACCTACACTGACAGCACACAACTGGATTGGCTGTGCCATGATGACTGTGGCTATAAAATAAATAAAGGTAAAAAAAAAAAATAAATCGCAGACATCGGCCTAATTCTGAATCACCATAAAATACCAAACATCTTAGTGCCCCCTCATCCGTTTACAGGACTTGACTCCCCTCAGGTATGTTGAGGCTCGGATTATGCGTTGTCTACTAAGAGCAAAAAACGGTCGCAGAGTTCCCGCAGCAAATTCCTAACAATATCGGTCTAGCTGCACTATAGTGACAGCAAGCCCAGCCACAAAGCCAACAATAAAAAAAGAAAAAAATAAGCAGCCCCTCAGGACCTAAGTAAGCCGTTCGGGGTTCTCTATGGGCTAGTTTGTAGCCTACACGAGGAAAGCACCACTGCTTTGCCAAGATGAGTTTGGAGCTCATATAAAATGAATAAAGGTATAAAAAAAAAAACAAATCAGCAGACTCTGCGCTAAATTCTAATCAAAAAAACCTAATAAAATGTGTCCCACTTGGGGTTTGAGGGTGATATGCGTGCACCCTAAGGGCTAACCACAACAGAGTAGCAAAGTACCCCTGCCAATTCCCTCAATATGGTACTAGAATGACTATAGTGGCCAGCAAGCCCAGCCAAAGCAAATAAAAAAAAAAAAAGTTATAACAGTTATTGTAGCCCACAAGAAGGGCTGTTGGGTGTTCTTGTAGGAATCACGTCCTGCCTAACACTATTTCTAATTAACAAAAAACAAAGCCTAACGTTTCCGACCGCAGGAAGCTCTCTCCAGCGGCGGCATCCAGGAACAGAATGATCCCCCTCCGAGCCAGCTAGTGAGTGGGGCAGCGGGCTAGGTAGTCTCCCAGGGGGGCTTACATGATATGGCCACAGCCCACAACAAAAGGGCCTACTAGAAGTGCTCCACAAGATCATGGTCCTGACCAACACGTCAGGAAGTGCGGTGGCACGGTGAAAGAGTATCATGATCTCCGTGTTGGCCATCGTTTCTGGCAGCCAAAAAAGATAAAAGACGGCGGGGACCCCTTCGATTGCCATTTCTCCGAGCGGCGGAAGTATTCGTCTGAGCAACGAGCGTTTCGAGTAGCTAACTTGATAGAGAAGAGAGAATCCAAGCCGTGGACCAACGAGCCTATGTTTGAATAATATCTAGCTGTGAGGTGGCTGGAGATGTGTCACTAATGGGGTTTGCCTATGTGTACATGTGGATTGGATATAATCAGTGTTAACATGGACCTCTGGAGGTTGTAGTCCTGGATATGTTCTACTTTCCTCAGAGGTATCCAGGAACTCCACAAGCTCCAGTGGGGGTTGCTTTACTTAGCGGTAATTAAATTCCCAACCAACCCCCCACTAAGGGATAACAGATTGCAGAGGAGGTGCGGGTGGATTTGGCATTTGGGTGTGGGGCCGATTGTTGAAAACTTGTTTTAGAAGGAGTTGCGATGAACGCTCTGCTGCGAGAGCCAAGCTGCGGCTCTAGCTTAGGACAGGCTGATATGTACCTTGTGTCTATATGGGAATAAAACTGAAGAAATACCCGCTCCAGTGCCTGTCTTTCTCTGATAATGCGGGCATTTCGTGCCAGACTTTGGTGGCAGCAGTGGGAGGGAAAGCAATGATCGAATGCGGAGGACAAGAGCTGGAGGAGTACTGACAACGGCGAACCTCATTGAGGTAAGAGCGCGCAGGAACTCGTGGGATTGGTGCCGGAGGGTGGTTAAGAGGAAGAAAAGCGGCGAGCTCAGTGCCCTCCTGATGCCAATCTCAGCCAGGGACACAAGATGCTGCATCGGACTCCTCTCCTGTAACGGTCAGTACCCGGTGTCCAGAACCATCGAGTGTCTACATCTGGATGAGGTATGATGCTGACAGTCCTCCTGGGAAGATTCTATTTCAAAGAAGATTAAAAATGTTCAGTGGAGAATTGAGCAACAGTGTGAGAGGCTGGAGTGCTAAAGATGGTACATGAGGAAGTCCTGAGGAGTTATCAAATGGAGAGATAGCCCAAACCGCCGGGAGGAGGGGGAGGAAGTTCACAGTGACAAATGGTCAGGCCTGGTGATCTCATATCAAGTTTTTCAGCTGTGTTAACCAAACCTTTCAAGGAGGACAGAGTTCCGAGGACATCGCATGGACTTATGAGTAACATGTTGATCGTCATGTCCTACAGGATTGCGATAGGAGGCCGAGAGGAGGGAGGACTGGACCTGTTTTATTGGCCGGGGGGGGAAAATTACAGGTGTTTAGAACGATTCGACATGTTGTTCTCTCGCTTCAGAAGTAAGACCGCGACTGGACTATGAATGAAGTTAGAACGATATGCCATTCACGCGGAAGGATACAGGCGAGCGGACAAGCCTGGTTTCGCGTCCTTCTAAAGGGGCAAGGCCACTTAACCTGGAGTTAAGCCAAACCACAAGTACTACCTAAGACATCAAAATAACTTAGTGCGCCATCCCTCACTGTATTTTAACCAACGCCCACAGATGGATGCAGAGACGCGAAGACCCCCTCCCCCAGCTGAAGCGAACCGCGAAGTTACAACAAGACCGTCCCCCATCAAGAAGCAAGTCCTCTACCTTCTGGAGAGCACCGTCCGTGTCAAGTGCTGAACTTAAGCATACCCTGTGGCCGTGTAATGGGATCGTGAGCACCAGACTGAAAGAGTAGGCCACATGCACTGCAGACAGGTATGCAGAAGAAAAAAGCGCCCTTCTGCCACTCACAAAGTTCTGTGCAAACCCACCAACTCACAGTCACAGGACTGGTAATGAAAGCACCATACAAGGAAAGGTCATCTCAATCCTCACAAGCATACTAGGGTCCTGCTGGCCAGGTCGGGAACCTTTGGCTTTACGAAAATTTTCAAGGTGTGTGTTTCCAGAACATACAGAGCCTTCTGTCCAGGTTTAGGCAGACACCATTGGTCACACCCCTGTTCCAGCATTCCGTCACACTGTGGCTGCAGTAGTAAGTCTAGGGGGAGGTGGACCAGATATCACCGGGAGGAAAGCAAAACAACCCCAACAAAAGGTGGTGACTTCAGGGAGACCCAGCAGGTACGGAGCTGGCTATGACGTGATACGTGTAAACAAGAACCAGCGGCCTATGAGGTGACACCCGCCAGTGGGTAACAACAGCGTAGCAGCCGTAGACGGGTGCTACGGCGCGCCCGTGATGCTAGGGGGGACCCGGGATGCACGGCGCGATCACCAAGATATTAGTGACGTTTTCTCCAGGGCACGATGCTGTGCTAACGCCAGAGGATGCTCACCCACCCGTACTGGCCCACACTCTCCTACCAGCACCCAAAAATCATGACACGCCCTCCAGACCACCGAACGCCCTTCTTCATATTCCTCCCTGCGGCCGGACGTATTCACCCCACAATCGCCCGCCGGAAGTACTCCCACCTGACGGCAGGACATGTTGCATCTACGCCAACCGGCAATATCTCACGCTCCCTTCACCAACGCTGGGGGCAATCCTCTTGCTGGCACCTGCACTTCTCCTGCCGACACATGCATCATCCCGTCCGGCCCGATCGTGTTTACTCCGCCAGCCGCCCACACTGCCATTCTCCCAGTGGTCAAGCTACTCCTACCTGTGGCCGACACCGTCCGCTCGCCAGCCTGCACTGCCCCGCCGCCCGAAGTATTACGTTCTCCCACCGGACTACAAGCAACAGTTATCTTGAAGAAGGCCTATTCCCCCTATTAACCCCACCGAACAAGAAAAACACTAGCACTGGCACCCAAAAAACATAAAGATAAAACCCAAGGCGTACAGCACCAGTTCGTGCCACATGTCCAGCTTTGAAAACAGTAGTTGTAGGGAGCTGTGGGATCATTTAGGACGATGGTATGGTCAGCTACGCACTCCCTCACCATCTTTCTGTAAAGATCAGCCCTACTCTGCCGAGACTGGGGACAGGTGAAAGGGTCTTGCTGGGGTGACATAAAACTGGCAAAGGCCTTGTAAAGCGTACCCCTGCCAGTGTTGGACATGCTGCTTGCTCGCCTACTCTCCCTCGCTACTTGTCCCGCAGAAGTACGCCCTCTGCCGCTAGCGCCGTCAGAATGGAAATACTGTTTCAGCTTGTGCACCAGGGCCTGCTGGTATTCATCCATTCTCACACTCCTTTCCTCTCCAGGGATTAGAGTGGAAAGATTTTGCTTGTACCGAGGGTCCAGGAGAGTGAATACCCAGTAATCGGTGCTGGAATAACGCGAGGGTGACGGGATAGGCAGCCTAGCATGACATCTGCCATATGCGCAGAGTCCCAACGCACAAGAATTCACTCCCCTCACTGGCCTGACTGTCCATTTCCTCCTCCTCCAACTCCTCTTCTTCTGCCCATACACGCTGAACAGTGAATGACATATGATGTGAAAGGAAACCTACCATCAGGGGTCCAGCAAATAAGGTAGATATGATTATAAGTTTCTACTATCTTCCTCATCCCTATACAGTCTCTGTCTAACTATTCAATTATTGGCAGAGGCTACTGGGGCATGGAGTGAAGGGTATGCAAAGGAAGTGGTTGGTTTTTTAGAAAACGTGTTTTGGGGTCAAGTGGAATATACTGAAACAAATTTATGAGACACATTAGTAGTAGTGAGAGTGCCCTGTTGCACGCCTGTGCTGCGTACTGTAGTAGGGCAGCACCATGTTACGCAGGACAACAGTTTTCCCCTTCAATATGCAGGCTGACCAGGGCCACGCGGATGCGGTGGCTTCCAACGTACTGCATGGTAGATCGCACCAGGGCTAGGTTGTCTGAGGTCATGGTCCGGGTGGACGATCTTACCGATGACTCCCTTTAGCCTGTTGGCCAACACCTTTGCCAGGATCTTGTTGATGGGACGGCAGTTCTTCAGGTCGCACCTCTCTCCCTTCCACTTCTACAAGACCGTGATCAGTCCTTGCCTCTGGAGTCCTGCCAAGTCTGAAGGATTTAGCATCAGAGAGCAGGCTCGACCACCGTCAGAGGTTTGTGACTTCCATTGTGGTTTCAGCACCTGCAGGATCAAGAGTGTTAGCGATACCTAACAGGGACCTCTTGGCGGCTTCGTCGTCCGTGGGCTTCGAGGAATACAGTTCGCTGTAATAGTCTCTGACGACCCCCATGAAGGCCTGTTTTCCCCTCTGCATGCATCCGCTTTTGTCTCGCAGCTCGTTCAGGGGAATGTGGCCTGCATGGACTTTCCTGAAAAAAAAGCTACACTTCTCACCTTTCTCCAGGTTGTCCACTTTGGTACAAAAGATGATTTGCCCTTCTTAGTCTCCTCCAGCTCCTCTTTGTCGTCCAAGCCGCAGCGCTGGAGGTCCTGTAGGGATATCAGCTGAAGCTGGAGATCTCTAAGACCTCTCTTTGCTGCGGCTACCTGCCATCTGCCTTTGTCCTTAAAAAAGGAAAGGATTTCAACTTTAGCATATTCCCACCACTTTCTTACAGTTTCAAACAAGCATTTGTCATTCCTCAGAACCATATAGACGTCTCTCAGCTCCGCCTAAACTCCCTCATTTATCAGCACGGTGCAGTTCAGCTTCCAGGAGATCTGGCCCGGTGGAAAGCTGTGGCACAGGGCGCACCGGACATGCACGGCCCTGTGGTTGGAGAAGAAGCAGGAGACCATGGAGTACCCACACTGCCTGATCGCTGTAGAGGTGTACATAAAGTCAATTGTAGAACGAGAAGTGCGGTCGGGGCTGCTCCAAGTGTAATTCACGGAGCCGGCCCCAACAGCATCCAGGGTGCTTCTGTTACTATCTCCAGGAGTAGTTTGGATGTGACATCCAGTTGAAATCACCGGCCTAGTGGTGGCGAGTTGCAGCCTGAGGTTCTGGAAAACCTCTAGGTGCTCACATGTGGATTAGCCCCATGGGCTCACCCACCCAGGAACCATCTGCGACCATAAGTCTGCCACAGGCAAGCCTGAAGGCACTCCCCCCTGAGAAGGATGGCGTACCAGCAGACCTGCAATCGCCCCCACTGGACCAGTATAAAGGATCGTTACTCCACTGCCTGGCCAGATGGTCTTAGGAACTGGAGAAGGCTAGACCACATTCCTGTAACATGTACACATTGCATGACTGGGAGGCAAGGTAGGTTAGTGCAGTCTGACAACAAAACTTATCTCCAATGCTTCTTACATTATTGGAAAAAAACGGTTAGGTTAGCCATCATGAGGTAACAAAATGAGGGTTAAGTTGGGACGATACAACCTTCATCACCTGTCAGGTCGGATGGCGTCACTTGGAACCCCCTTGAGGTGCTCCAGCAATGCATCCACCTGCAGCTCCACAACGGACGAGTCGATGGAGTCTGAGAGGAGGCCATGTTCCGTGAGACCGACTTCCAGCTCCTCAAAGAACTCCTCTGCTTTGTCCACCTTGGCTGCTGGGGACAGGCCGGATGCCTCTTCCAGCAATTTCTTGCTGGCGGAGTCGCTGATGGGGCTGTCCCTCTGTTTTCTCTTTCTGTGCTTTGGTCCTGTGAAGACAGAAATGCCTGCGACCCAGATAAACTGATGAGATAAGCATATGAGCATAAAGATTAGCAGGGTTGAATAATTGGATCTAAGGGAAATAAATCAATGAGTCTTATGACCATCAGGGAGACCAGTCAGTACTTCATGTACTTTGGCAAAACCAGAATTGCAGTCACCATACAAGACAAGTCTTTGATATGTTGGTGGAAGATTTTTTGGGCTGAGTGATGACGTGATGGTGATGGAACAACCTTCACATTTTTCATTCAGTCTGAAGTGTAGCAAGAATTCAGAGCACAGAATTCATCTTACTTTGCCTTAAGATACTTATTTCACTTCAGGGTTGATCCGACACAAGGTGAAACTAGCACGGACAATACATGCGCGTGTCTTCAGTGTAATTCAGTTACATCAGGTAACTATATCAGGATCTCAAGATGCATCACCACGAAGAGGAATTTTTCACAATTTTGTTAACAAATCAGCGGGAGGGTGATGAGTATGAGGGGGCGATCTCAGTGACCCTCTCTGATTAAAAGACATCTTTCACTCATCACCTCTCCTCACACGTATGAGATTACATTACGGTTCGACTTGGTGACAACAGAAGTCTCAACGCTGCTCAGAACTTCTCCTCACATTAGGAGCAGGGATGGCCCCACCCCGCTAGTGTACGGCCTGGAACCTGACTCCTCCCACACATGTGACTAATCACATGGTCATGACATTATCACAGGTCCTATAGCTTCTCCAGTAGCCCAGAACCTAAATCTTCCCACACTGCTCACATGACTATGACATCATCACAGGTCCTGTCACATATATGTGGTGCACAGCTGTGCAGGTGGAGGTAGGTTTGTAGTGACTGGTGTTGACTGTCAGGATTACCAGGGGGCACATTTATTGTTAGACGACAGTTGTACAAAGTTTTCCACTTATCCCTTATCCACAGGATAAAAAATAACTGATCGTTGACGGTCCGACTACAGGCACGATCACGAGAATGGTGGAGATCTGTTCTCACTAATGGTGCGAGTATCCTGCCTTCCATTCAACTGTATCTAAGTGTCGGAAATACAGATCTCAGTGCTCTATTTCCCCCACTGACTGAGACAGTATATAGGAGTGCCATAGATCCCATAGTATTGGGCTCAGCGATTTAAACTGAATTGTTGAAGGTCCCTTCTCTTGATCGGTTATGGCCTGAAGGCAGATCTACAAGAACATGAAAGCTCTTGATTGATTCACTGCTTCAATTCTGGTCATAGGAAAAGGTGAATACAGGAACAGGAACTCTTATGCTTTAGGCCTCCTACACCAGTCTTCTCTGGTATCATGGAGTCTAGAAATATTAACAAATTATCCAGTCATTGCCATGTGGCCTAGGTGGGCCACAAAGTATTGCTAGATCCTTCTACACTGATTTGATCTCAAATATGACAAAACTTCCCTGTCAGCTTAACTTCAACATCAGTATCTGTTCATATTTACTTGATTGATTTCAGAAACTATTGATAATATGGGATTTTGTAGGATTTATCATCACCTCTTTTTCTCTGCATTTAGGTTCAATGGACAGAGACAGGGACAAGATGGTGGAACACGAGAATACTTCCACGCTCACACTCTAGAGATTCTCTCCCCCCTTATATACTGAGAGAGGTGGAGATTGTGATGAGGTCACATGACATCATTATCTATGGGGAATAAACAAGATGATAAGGGACGGGGTAGGTGAGAGATCTGGAAATGTATGGAGGGAGATTGAATCAATGTGTACTCTCCAATAACCAGGATTAACAGTAGTGAAGACAACACACCGACATTAGGCGGGATTGTCAGCGCCCCTGTGTATGCAAGGACGGGGGAGAACCGTGAGCCAAATCCCGGCACTCCTCCAACTCAGCACCCATGATACATGATGACAATTTGAACAATGAGCAAGAAGATCCCCCTAGAAGAGTAACGTCACCCACAGATGCGGAGATGCTGAATGCGAGACCGGGAAGGTGAGGAGAGGGTGACACTGCAGGGAATGGGAGCATCTATACAGTAACGATTGCAAGGGAATGGATGATGACGGGATCATTGTGTGATGTCAGGTGGACGATAAGTCGTAAGAGATGTGGATGTACGATGCTAGCATGGCGGAGTGGGAGTATTTAGAAGGGACACAAAGAGTGTACAAGGGGACGGTCATGATGGGAGGACCAGCCAGCCCCGCACACTGCACCCCCCCCCGAACCACCCACAGCCGCACACCCACCCACTACGCCGGCCTAACTCCACCCGTCCCTTTCACCTCTGTCTGGGACAGGAGGATTCCAGTCTACTGGAGGGGTTTCCTACAGGTAGATCACAAGTAGAGGAGCCCATCACCGGAGCCAGAGTGTCCCAGTCTCCGTCGTCTTATACCACAGGATTGTGTGTGCAGAGGGAAAATGCCCACAGGATCAGTAGTAGATGGAGAGTGAGACTAAGTGGATAGCAGTCGATGATATGCGGGAGAGAAGGATAGTAATAGTCAGAAACAGGGGAGTTGGCTAGGGTGGATAAAAGATCCGGGGCACGGCTTCCAGTGCTGTGTATGGCACCTCTTGTAATGACTCGATCCTACATTTATCCTCTCACATATTGGTTGCTGCCAATAACAACTTACGTGATGGTATCTACAGCTAACAAGAACCACAAGAAAATCCCTTCTTGTTCCATTCAGTTTCGAGCTGAGGTGAAACGATGTCCTTCATCTTCTCCATTAGGCCCGGCATCACCACGTCTCCTCTTCAGCCACCTTTCCTTCCTGTGGAGTTCACCACACAGACATCTAATTTCCTTCATTGTCCCAAAATCTTGGTTCTCCGAAGGGGCGCGGCATGAGATTGCAGATGCATCACAATCAGTCTTTGAAGTAAGATGCTTTTAGGTGGTGTAGTTTGTGTTAATTTTTACCAGTAGTGAACGACCAATGTGTGGATCAGGTTTCTCATTCAAACTCAAATTCTCCTGTTCAGTTCATGTCTCCCTGTTAAATTAACAAAAAATGCAACCTAATACCACCTATAAAAACGATGTTGATTGCCCCAGTTGTAACGACTGCACATGTTGATCGGCACCCTGGACAGTGTGTATTCTGACTGGCTGACCCCTTGACACTCTCCCAAAATACTTTAAGGCTGCGCTCACACGTTTGTCTTGCGATACAAGACTCATTATCGATCACTTGCGTTTCACTGGAAAACTCGTGGAAGATGTCAAAATTGAGGCCCGGTTCTGGTGCCAGGGTGTAAAACGCCCCAAGAAATGGTTCCCAACAGCCCCCAGTGAGGTCCTAACACAAGCCCCCAAGCAATGTTCCTATAGCACAAGACCCACCCAGTACTGTCCTTCAAAAAGACCACCAGTAATGTCTCCCCCACCAGCCCACAGGTAAATGGCCCCACACATCTCGTACTAGTATTGTAGCACCCACACATCTCTCCTAGTATTGTTGCCCCACAAACATCTCTCTAAGTATTGATGCACCACACATCTCTCTCGTATTGTTGCCACCACACATCTCTCCAGTATGGCCGACAACACAAATTAAATAAAAAAGGAATGCAACTAAAAAAAATCACAAACCACAGTAAGTAAGGGTCCCTCACAATACCCGACCACCCCCAGCTGATGTCCCTTCCACACAGCTACCACCCGAGTAAATGTCCCCCCAACACATCCCCATATGTCCACCACGAATGCCAATCAGTAATGGATCCCTCACTCAACCGGCTCAGTAATGTACCCCACACAGATACCCCAGGTTCTCTCTTGAACTCACTAATGCACGGCCGAGCTTGGCACTACTTTCCATGCAGGTTCCCCTGGATCGGACATCATCACAGGTCCTCCTGCAGCGTACCCCAAGCAGACTGCGATATGTTGTTCAGGCGCCATACCTTCTTACTCTGTCAGGTCATAATCACATTATTGATTGTGACTTCTTACGATATTTGTTTCTCGTTTGTGTATCAGTGAAGATGTGAAGAATATTCCTGCTCCAAGAGACAATAGTGAAGGGGAGGTCCCCCATGAGCGATTGTGCGGACCTTGTAAATATTGTAAGTGTAATGTATCCCCGTAAGGAGGCCCCAGATTCCTACAGCGTTAACTGCCCAGCGTGAGTCGTAACCACTAGATAAGATAAAAGCAGAGGACGAAAGAGAGACGAGTGGAAACACAATACCAGAACCTGGGACAATAGACTAAAGCAAAAAGCTGGAAGGGTGGGAGCTATGAGGGTCAGGAATAACTGCTCACACCCAGGACACCCTCGGAGGAGTGGGAGACTGAGACTGTTACTCAGTGAAAATAATACAGAAAAAGCCTTATGCGTAGCAGGGAAAGAGCGATAAGCCACATGGGCAGAACAAGAATGTCTGCAGAGGCATGTTACCGAATTGCTGAGTTATCACACACAAATGTCCCGTGCTAAAGATACCAATATCTGTTGCAATCTGAACCCTGATTCCCGAAGCACATCTTCATAATATATATATAATAGGTATAATAATGAGATTACCATGTGAAGTGGTATTAGATTTCGCCGTTAAAGACTCAATTTATAGCCTGTTGTAATATCCACAGCGGCACAAACACCAGGAGCTCGCAGGGAAAACATCTGATTCCCCCCCCACCTACCTGTACCTACACCCCACCCCCCTAGAGCAGGAGTGATGAGTTGTATCACACCAGATACATCTGGAAATATGATGCATGACAATGTCCCAGATGCTTCCTCAGATCCTCTCCGCACCAAGATCTGTTCATCTGATGTCTAAATGGGTGTCCTTTCTAATGAATCATCAGGATAATGCTAACATACAACTCAAGTATGGGGAAAGTGGGAGGGAAGGACGCCTTATAGGTGTTAAAGATCTATATACACACAGCACAACGTCCACACAGAGAGGAGAAGACATTTTCTTGTGTAGAATGGTGGTATAAAATCACTTTTCGTCAAAGTTCTTATCTGGTTACTTTTTTAAACATCTGAAATTCACACAAGGGGAAGAAGAAATTTCTATGTAAGAAGGGGGGAAATTGTTTTACCGCCCACGCGACCTTGTTGTGCATCTGAGCAGAAGTCACACGGGAGAGCGAGAAGCCATTTTTATTGTACAGAATGTGGGAAATGTTCAGTTCTAAATCAGATCTATTAGACATCAAGATTTCCACACAGGGGAAAGCAATATTCAGTTCAGAATGTGGAAAATGTTTTTTTTATCAAAAAAAATCATCTCGTGCGTTCATCTGCCGAGGTCACACGGGGGAGAGGAAGCCATTTTTTTATGCTCAGAATGTGGAGAAATGTTATAGTGCAAAAATCAGGATCTTCTTAGAAGGAAATCACCGAAGCACACAGGGGAGAAAAACCATTTCAATGTTTAGAAGTGGAAAATATTTCAAGCAGAAATCAGCTATTGTCAGAAAAAAGAAATCACACCGCGGAGAGAAGAAAAAGAGAAGCAGTTAGTTTCCTATTAGGGAATTGTGGCAAAAGTTTTAACAAGAAATGGATCTTGAATTACACCAGAGAAGTAGAAGTCACACAGGGGAGCTTATTCATGCCCAGAAGGTGGGAAATGTTTTAAAGAGAACCCCCCCCCCACCCCCCCCTCACACCCACCTTTCCCCCCCCCCCCAACACCCCCCACCCCACACACAAAACAAACCCCCCCCCCCCCACCACACCACCAAACCCAGCCACACCACCCCCAACTCCCCCTACTCCCCACACCAGCAACCACAAGAAAAAACCACATGACTATGATACGCCCAACTCCATAAGAAGTACAACAAAACCCACAGCGGGACAGAACCCCCCCGACCACCCCACCACACACACACACACAAAATTTCTCCCATGACCACCACCCACAAAAACCAACACAGAATAAAAACAAGCAAAAAGAATACCCCTGAAAAAAACCAACAAGCAAGACACCACACCAACACAGAATGTAATAATCACCAAGCCAACATCACAAACCCAAAACCAAAAACACTGACAAAAAATCCGAAACCCCCACCAAGAAAACCAAGCAAACAACACCACACACCCCATGACAAACCAGGACGCCACACACCCCACACACGACCCCCAGTACAACCAACAGACGACAACCGGCCCACCACCCCCCCCAACACCCCAGACAAACAAAACACAAAGAAAAAAACACCACCCACAACAAACATAGACAGTGAACCAAAACAAAAACACAAAAAATATATCAACTTGTTATCAACAGCACCCCTACTGCTGCCATAAACCAACCCCACCGCCCCCCGGATAAAAATCTGTTTTCCCAAGGTAGAAAAACCCCCCCAAGCACATTGATCGACATGATGAGTAACACAGGGGAGAAGCCATTTTCCTGTGAACGATTGTTGGAAAAGTTTTAGTGTACCGGAAATACCAAAAATATTATTAACCACACAAGTACTCAACTACAGTGGTTAAAGCGAAATTGATTTTATGAATCTGCTGAAATGCTTTAGCCACAGAGATCACATCATTTACCAAAATAAAAGATGTAATCGGGTACAAGTATGAGTCATACCAACGACATACTCGCCGACAGCACACCCACCGCTCCGTACTTTCATCGTTACTTGTTCAGCTTGCGTTAACTCCCGCTCTGCCTAGTTGCATGGCACTGCATACGAGAGACCCTTCCTTCAAGACGAGTAGGCACCAGGCCTGGCAGGATGGGGAGAAGGAAGGCTAGAATAGGAGAAACAGGTGAAAGAGGGGAGAGTTTGCTTTGAGAAGTAATATCAGGCGGTGTGGGGTTATTGTGGCGAGGCCAGAGGAAGGATGTGGACAGCTATAACGAACGATGGCGGCCGCCTAGGTGAAACAAAAATATTAGAATGCATTACATTAATTTTAAAACAGCCACGCAACCAGGAGCTTACAGGAGAGGCTGGCAGGGAGCCAGGTTAAAGTTTAAGAAGGTCTTCAATGCCAATGAACAATCTGAAGATCCAAGGTATATAATAAGTCTGTCTGCGCTGCCACTTAACGTGTGTATGGGACAACTTGTACCCAGGTAATATAGCCCTTTTGTGACAAGGTTCCCGTTTAGAATGTAAGATACCCATGAATACTGTGCAATATGATAATTTAGAAAGAAATCAAAACCGACCGGGTAATTAAGCAACCTTAAAATGTGGAAGTAGGAATCACACTCAATTAGGCTGTTAATGGCTACATTTTTTGTAAAAATACTGAACTATAACAACTATATGCAAAACAAGCCACTCAGGGAGGAGGAACTGTGTGGACGAAGTGACAAGAGAGCCCCCTTCGGCTCAATTGTTGTCATCGACTCTATGGCAGGGGGCAAGGGAGGGAGGAAGGAGAGGATTCAGGATTGAAACTCGTTGAAACACTGTAGAACTAGACAATGCAAAAAACCGTAGGAAGACTGTCCTACTCATAGGGAGACTGTATGGAAACAGGTGCCATCACAACATGGAAGGCTAGGGTGAGAAGTGGGAAAATTGAAAGCACAGGCATTTACAAGCAAGAAGGGGAGAAGAGGCGGGAAGGGGCAGATTGGAGGGGGGTGAAAAGGATCTTGGTGTGAAAAGATTAGTCGGGGATTGTGAAGGAATTAAGGGGGGACGAAATGGGACAAGGGGCGACCGGGTGGGGGACACAATGCGGAAACCACACGAGATAAGAGACGTTAAGAAGGACACCTGAGAGCGGGTAGTCTAAGTGGCTCTTCTAGGTACTCAACAAAGCCCACGCGACTTTCTGTGGTGGGATAACACCAGGTTGTGCACAGCCGCAACTTGCTTGTGGAGGACAAAGGCGGGCGTATGGTGATAGAAACAGCAGGCAAAAATCTAAGTCAAGCAAGAAGGGTTAAGAAAAGGCGGACAACGGAGTGGTTTTTAGTCGCGGACTTAGCCAAGATAGGTCAAGGCAAGGCGGACCAGAGCATGGGCACCAGAGAGAATCGAGATCAGGAAACAAAGCAGAGTGGTCCCCACGGATAGATCGGGTCAATAACTTTAATTAATAGCGCTTTCTCTCAGCAACAGGGGCAACAAGAGATCCGGCAGGGGAATACCGGAACGAGGCAGGTGGTAATAGTAATCAGGGCAGAATCAGCCGCCACCACTTAGCGGCACTATGAGCCTTCTAGATTTCACAGAAGGGCCCCGGAGCCGACCCCGCACACACCATAGGGGCGACTGGGAGAAGCGGCGGAACCAGGTGGGTTATCCGATGCAGCTGCATGATGGGGCGCCGCCACACGGGGGCACCACAGGTGCAGTCTGTGACCAGAGATGTGGATAAAGAAGATATCTTCCAGGTAAAACTAAACACCATATATAACAAAAAGCAGGTCTCTGAAAATGTAAATGAAACAAACCCTGAAACACGGATGGTTGTGTATGTTACAAAGTTCAAACGACAGGAAAGTACTCGACGTGTCTCCATCACGGAATATTGAAGGAGGTCTTCCATCATTGCTTCACGGAAGGCGGATGATGTATTATACGCCCAGTAGGTTATTTTGGTATAAAAGTTACATCGCCAAAGAACTAGTAGGGTAGCCACAGTGATAAGTCTATGCATGAACGGAGCGAGCCATCCCATTTGCCCATGAGAAGAACCCACACTGGCAGGAGGAAGAGGACTTGCGTAAAACCCCTTCTGTAGATTCTCCTTCACATAGGCTGACATAGCAGTGGGATACACCGACCCATAGAAAAGAGGTGGCCTGGGTAAGTTTCTATAGCGGCGTCGTGGGTCGGGGTGGAGTCGGTAGTCAATGTTGATTCTACGAGAAGAACATCAAGCAAAGTCCATATAAGAAGTGGAATGGATAAGACCTTAATAGGAGAACAGAAGACGCGGGTGGGGGGGGGTAGCACATAACAACATATATTTCTGGTTTGCAAGCCCAGCTTGCGGCACAGAGGCTTGGGTTAAGGTTACTGGAAACGGATCCAACAGAGAAATCTGCCCATGGACGGGCAGAGACCAGCGGGCCTTATCAGAGATGGACCACAGAACATGCTGCTGGAGGACCAGGACAGCATCAAGGAGTTCCCTGCAGAAGCCGAATGCAGGCTGCAAAAAACTCTAAAGGCTACCTATCCAGAGCTGAGTATGACAGGTATTCTTAGCAGGGAGAAGCTTGCTGTCACAAGGGGAGCTTCTCCAAGAAACCCTAGGGCGTGATTTCCTGGAAGCCAGGACCCCCACAGAAACATGCCGACGAGGACACATGTTCCCCGGAGAAAGTGTTCGGGATAGAGACACAGGGTTTCAGACAAGCTTTATCCACTAAAAAAACAAGGTTAGTGCTCTAACTTCCACAATAAAACGTTATTGGTTTGAGGGAATTCCCATAACGTGTTCACCACAGTATCCTTATAGATCGAAGATTGAAGAATTTCATCAGTAATTCCTCCTGTACACGCATGTTCACTTCTCTATACTGGATCCTGTGGGACCACGCTAACTCCGTGCACGCGATCACACACCGGTCTGTATCAGGAGAAGTGGACAGATGGGGCAATATCACCAGGAAATGAGAGTAAAATGAATTTATTTTATTCAAGCATACTCCACAAACAGAATATTAAAAGCGTGTGCATATCACAAGGGTTAACATCCCACAAGAGGACTCATGCCCGACCTATGTGTTTCGCCCTTTCAGCTTCATCTGGGGCTGTCTCCTAGAGATCCAGTATAGAGAGCGTGAACATCGTGCGAGGAGGGGAATTCACCAGGAATTTCTTCGATCTAGAAGGGAATGGGTGAGACCGTTCTGTGGATCTCAAAATTAACCGCGATTTAGGTGGAGTTAGAAGCACATTAACAGTGTTTTGTTAGTGTTTTTTTCTGCTAATTTCGGGAGTTGCCACGGTTAGAAACTTCCTCCAGTATTTGCCTCCATTTTTCCGGACATGGCAAAACACAGTATTTGAAGCCTTATTCCACCGCATGCGCCTCCTCTGCAGCAGGAACATTGAGACGGCGTGTGGTTGGTCTTTTTGAAAAGAGTGGAGCCAAGGGGGCAGACGAGGGTCCTGATCTGCTACCTGTTCAAACGGCGCTGCTCGTCCAGATGCTCCAGTAGAATGGATGTCAATCCTAGGTGGCCAAGTTTGATGCGGTTTGTTCAGTGAAGATGGCTAGTTCCTGGGCAGACAGTCACATCTTGATTACTACTAGCCAGTCTTCTTAAGGTGGGAACCAATAACCACTCATTCAAGAGAAGAGAGTCGGAGGCAATGTGTGCGAATATAGAACCATATAGTGCCAACGGACAACAAGTCCCTTGACGTAAATCGCAGGGCAGTCTCAGCAAAATCTCGATGGACGTGTTGATGGTGGCAGTGACTGGGTGTTCCGGTCACATATAGGGCCCTCCCCCATTTAGGTTCAATGGACAGAGACAGGGACAAGATGGTGGAGAGAATCTTCCAGCTCACCCTAGAGATTCTCTTCTATATTACTGGAGAGGTGAGAGATTGTGATGAGTGCTAAAGATACATATCTGTTGGCATCTTATCCCTGATCCCGACACATATCTTCATATATATATATATAATGACTACCATGTAAGTGGTAGATTTCCTTTAAGACTCAATTTTATAGCCTGTTTTAATCTCCACAGATGACAACACCTGGAGCTCAGAGGAACATCTGATATCATCACATGTTCAAGAGGCAGTGTGGTTGTTCACAAAAACCAGATACATCTGAAGATCATGACAATATCCCGGATGTATCCTCAGGCCTTCACACACAAGATCCGTCATCTGATGCTCTTAAATGGGTCCTTTCTACTGAATCATCAGGAATGGTTAACATCAACTCAAGTATAGAAAGTGGGAAGCCTTATAGTGTTAAAGATCTTCTTATACGTCAGCAAAGTCACACAGAGGAGAAGACATTTTCTTGTGTAGAATGTGGTAAATATTTTAGTCAAAGTTCTTATCTGGTTAAACATCTTGAAATTCACACAAGGGAGAAGAAATTTCCATGTTCAGAATGTGGGAAATGTTTTTACCGCAAGTCGACTCTTGTTGTGCATCTGAGAAGTCACACGGGGGAGAAGCCATTTTTATGTACAGAATGTGGGAAATGTTACAGTTCTAAATCAGATCTCATTAGACATCAAAGACTTCACACAGGGGAAAAGCAATATTCATGTTCAGAATGTGGAAAATGTTTTTATCAAAAATCATCTCTTGCTGTTCATCTGCGAAGTCACACGGGGGAGAAGCCATTTTTATGCTCAGAATGTGGGAAATGTTATAGTGCAAAATCAGATCTTAGAAGACATCAACGAAGTCACACAGGGGAGAAACCATTTCAATGTTTAGAATGTGGAAAATATTTCAATCAGAAATCAGCTCTTGTCAGACACCAGATAATTCACACAGCGGAGAAGCCAGTTTCATATTCGGAATGTGGCAAAAGTTTTAACAAGAAATCGACTCTTGTAATTCACCAGAGAAGTCACACAGGGGAGCTTATTTCATGCCCAGAATGTGGGAAATGTTTTAACGAGAAATCAGCTCTTGTTAGACATCTAAGAAGTCACACGGGGGAGAAACCATTTTCATGCTCCGATTGTGGGAAATGTTTTACTCAGAAATCACATCTTGATCAACATCGGAGAAGTCACACAGGGGAGAAGCCATTTTCATGTTCAGAATGTGGGAAATGTTTTACCCAGAAAACACATCTTGATCGACATCTGATGAGTCACACAGGGGAGAAGCCATTTTCATGTTCCGATTGTGGAAAATGTTTTGTACGGAAATCAAATCTTATTAACCATCACAAGTCCTCACACAGTGGTAAAGCCGAATTGATTTTATGAATCTGTGAAATGCTTTAGCCACAGAGATCACATCATTTTACAAAATAAAAGATTTAATCCGGGACAAGTATGATGTCATACAAGAAAATCGGAGAGTTGTATTTCATCGTTACTTTTGCAGCTTGCGTACCTCCGCTCTGCCTAGTTGCATGGCACTGGAACGAGACGCACGAGCAGTGAGGGAGCAGCGAGATAGAAGGCTCACCGTGCAAGCGGGAGGTTTGCTTGTTAGACGTCATCATCAGGGGGTGGGATGGCCAGAGGAAGGATGTGGGAATATAGACGAACGAGGCGCCTAGGGGAACAAAATATTAGAATGCATACATTAATTTTAAAATTCAGCCACGCCCAGGACTTACAGGAAGAGGCTGGCAGGGAGCCAGGTAAAGTTTAAGAAGGCTTATTAAATGAACAACTGAAGACCAAGGTATTATAAAAGTCTGTCTGCGCTGCACTTAACAGTGTGTATGGGAACTTGTACCCAGTGTAATATAGCCCTTTTGTGACAGGTTCCCGTTATGGAATTGTAATCTACTCCATGAATACTGTGCAATATGATATTAAAAGAAATCAACCACGGGTATTAAGCAACCTAAAATGGGATCCACACTTCATTAGGCTGTTAATGGCTAATTTTTTGTAAAAATGAACTATAAAAATATATGCAAACAAGCCTCAGGGGGCACTGTGTACAGTGCAGAAGCCCCTTCTGGCTCCATTGGCTGTCATCGACTCTCTGGCAGGGGAAGGGAGGAAGGAGGATTCAGGTGACAACTCGGGAAACACTGTAGAAAACTAGACAATGGCAAAAACGTAGGAAGACTGTCCTACTCATAGGGAGACTGTTGGAAACATGTGCCATCACAAATGGAAGGCCTGTTTCTCAGGGCTCCCTTCAGCAAGTACAATAATAATTTCTCCTCTGCTGTATGGGAGATTATTGTGCCCAGGAGGTGACAGTATTATTCGTTGATGTCAGGATCAGTGGTGGACTGACGGAAATTGGAGGTGGTGGACCCACTGAACCACCACGAGAGATGACGTAAGCCGACACCTGAGAGCGGAGTCTAAGTGGCTCTAGGTACTCACCAAAGCCCACCGCTGACTTTCTGTGGTGGGATACCACCAGGTTGCTGCACAGCCGCAACTTGCTTGTGGTAGTGACCAAGGCGGGGTATAGAAACAGCAGGCAAAATCATAAGTCAAGCAAAGGTAAGAACAGGCGGCACAGGATTGGAGTCGCGGACTTAGCAGAAGGTCAAGACAGGCGGCAGAGAATCGAGATCAGGAAACAAAGCAGAGGTCCCCACGGATAGATCACAATAATCTTAATATAGCGCTTTCTCTCAGGCAACAGGGCACAAAGATCCGTCAGGGACGACAGGAAGAGGCAGGCTGTATATCATGGCAGTAATCAGCTGCCACCAATTAGCGGCACTATGAGCCTTTAGATTTCACAGAGCCGACACGCACACGCCCTAGGGGGCGACTGGAGCGCGGACAGGTGGGTACCGATGCAGCTGCCATGATGGGGCGCCGCCACACGGGGGCACACAGGTGCGTCTGTGACCCAAGATGTGGATAAAGAAGGATATCTTCCAGGTAAACTACAACACCAGTATATAGCAGGTCTCTGAAAATGTAATTTACAAACTCCTGAAACACGGCTGGTGTGTTTCAAAGTTCAAACGACATGAAAAGATACTCGACGTGTCCATTACGAGTATTGAAGGAGGTCTTCCATTCATTGCCTTCACGGATGCGGATGATATTATACGCCCCACGTAGGTCTATTTTGGTAAAGTCCTCAGCTCAAAGCTAGTAGGGTAGCACAGTGATAATCTATGCATGAACGGAGCGAGCCATCCATCTTGCCCATGAAGAAGAACCCATCACTGGCAGGAGAAGAGGACTTGCGTATAAACCCCTTCTGTAGATTCTCCTTCACATAGGCTGACATAGCAGTGGATACACCCGACCCCATAGAAAAGAGGTGCCTGGGTAAAGTTCTATAGGGCAGTCGTAGGGTCGGTGTGGAGGTAGTCACTGCTTGCTTCTACGAGAAGACATCAGCAAAGTCCATATAAGAAGTGGAAAGACTTACTAGGAGAACAGAAGACCGGGGTAGCACATAAAACGACATTATTTCTTGGTGCAATGCCCCAGCTTGCAGGCACAGAGGCTTGGTATGGTACTGGAACGGATCACAGAGAATCTGCCCACTGACGGGCAAGATGACCAGCGGCTTCTCAAGATGGACCACAGGAACATGATGCTGGGAGACCAGGACAGCATCCAGGAAGTTTCCTGCAGAGCCGGAATGCAGGATGGCAGAAACTCTAAACTGGCTACCTATCCCAGAGCTGAGTATGACAGGTATTGTTAGAAGTGGAGAAGCTTTGCTGTCACATAGGGATGCTTCTCCCAGGAACCCTAGGTGCGTGCATTTCCTGGAAGCTGCAGATGGAGAGGACATGTCCCGAGAAAGTGTTCCGGGAGTAGAGACACAGGGGTTTCAGACAAGCTTTATCCACCTAAAAAAACAATGTTAGTGCTCTAACTCCACAATAAAACGTTATGGTTGAGAATTCCACAGAACGGTCTCACCCAGTATCTTATAGATCGAAGATTGAAGAAATTTCCTCAGTAATTCCTCCTGTCACGATGTTCACTTCTCTATACTGGATCCTGTGGGAGACCACGCTACACTCTCGTGCACGCGATCACAGCACCGGTCCTGTATCAGGAAGAATGTGGACAGATGGTGCAGATCACCAGGAATGAGAGTAAAATGAATTTTATTCCAGCATACTCACAAACAGAATATTAAAAGCGTGCATATCACAATGGTTAAAACCACCAGAGGACCTCATGCCCGACCTAGGTTTCGCCCTTTCAGCTTCATCTGGGGCCTGTCTCCTAGAGGATCCAGTATAGAGAGGTGAACATCGTGACAGGAGGAATTACCGAGGAAATTTCTTCGATCTATAAGGAACTGGGTGAGATCGTTCTGTGGAATTCTCAACCTTAACGATTTATTGTGGAGTTAGAGCATTAACATTGTTTTTTTATGTGTTTTTTTTCTGGCTAATTCGGGAGTGTGCCAAGTTAGTAACTCCTCCAGTATTTGCCTCCCTTTTTCCGGACACTGCAACACAGTATTTTAAGCCTTATCCACCTGCATGGCCTCCTCTGCAGCACACAATGAGACCGGCTGTGGTGGCCAAGCGGGGCAGACGACAGGTCCTGATCTGCGCTTGTTCAAGGCGCTGCTCCTCCAGATGCTCCAAGAACTGGATGTCAATCCAGGTGGCCAAGGTGATGAGGTTGTTCAGTGAAGATGGCAGTTCCTGTGCAGACAGCACATCTTTGATACGACTAGCCAGTCCTTTCTTTAAGGTGGGAACCAAAGCCACTTCATTCCAAGAGAGCTCGGAGGCAAGTGTGCGAAATTGAACCATATAGTTGCCAACTGACAAGTCCCCTTGACGTAAATTCGGCAGGGCAGTCTCAGCAAAATTCTGCGATGGACGTGTTGATGGTGGCAGTGACTGGGTCGTTCCTGTCACATATAGGGGTAGACTATGCCAGGGCTTTCCTGGAGAGTAGGCTGACCACGAATGCCACCATAGACCTCTCTGGGGTGAACTGTGTAGGCATTAGCTCAATGTGCAGTGAGCACTGGGTGATGAAGCCCCTGCACGACTTTGTGTCTTCGTCATATTTGGATGGCATAGACAAACGCAGTCTGGATTCTGCAGAAGGTGCTGTAGCGAAAGGTGCCGCTGGAATAATTGCCTCATGATGGTGGTAAGCTAGTTAAGCTGCTTGCACTTACTACCGCGAGATACCACAAGGTTGCTCCACAGGTGCGACATGCTCGCAGTAATGGCCAAGGCGAGGTACAGAAACGGAAGACAAAAGCAAAATCAGAGTCGTAGTCCGGCAAGAGGTCAAAACAGACGGCACAGAATCGAGGTCAGGAAACGAAGCAGAGGTCACAACGGATAGATCACAATAGTCTCAATACAGCAATTTCTCTCAGACAACAGGGCACAAAGATCCGGCAGGGGTCACAGGAAGAGCCAGGCTATATTTTATGGCAGCGATCGAATAAGCGGCACGCTGGCCCTTTTAAATTCACAGAGCTGACGCGTACATGCCGTTGGGGAACCGTCAGGAACAACAGGAACCGTCGCTGGAGTGCGGACAGGTGAGTACCATTGCAGCTGCCATGCTGGGGCACCGTCATACAAGGGCACATGGATGCACCTGTGACCCGAGACATGGGTCGTAAGCGCACCTGTGACAATTTACCTGACTACGGAGGACAGAGAAGAGGAGGAGGAGGGAATTCCACTCACATATTCCCTGCTTCCCTCCCTAGAAGAGGCTGCTGGGCTCCTGTGGATCAGACCCTTAAACAGTTCAGTGTATACGACTAGGAGAGCTGGGGATTATAAGCTGCAGTAGCTGCTGCCTTTTACTCAATTTACCCTTATGGCCCTACCCCAAATCACACCCACTTCTTCCACTTATGACCAACAGGCATCGTTCCGCTATTGTCTCATCTGCAGCCCACTAATTGACTAGAAGACACAGAAGAATAGACACAGAAGAAACGGTAGTGTGGCAAGTGGTATGATAAGAGGAGCCAGGAAGGGTGAGTTATTTGTCTGGTCTGAGGATCTCCAGTATTTGCCTGAATTGGGGGGTCTTTTGTATAAGCCCTTTTATCTGGGAGCCCTTTTCTCTGGGGGTCCCCAGTATTTGCCATCTTCTGGGGGTCTCCAGTGTTATTAGTCTGATCTGGGGGATTTGCCGGCTCTGGTGTCTCTTGTTTCTTATCCGGAGAACATCGGGCCAGTCTGCATTTCATGTTCTTTTGGTAAACCGGAGCAGCAGTCACCATACACGAAAGGTACATGATATGTTGTACAACTTGTCTGTAGTCATGAATGATGGTGATAAGGCACCACCTTCACATTTTTCACATCCGGTCTGAAGTGTAACAAGAAGTCAGAGCACAGAGCTCCTCTTTCTTTGCCTTAAGGGACCTTAAAGGAAACCTACCATTTCAGATCGTCGGTGTAAGCTGTATCGCGGTTTATAACACTAACTAAACTAAGCAGCTCACCCTGAGCTGGTGCTCGGTGTTTACAGCTTACACCGACGATCTGAAATGGTAGGTTTCCTTTAAGGAGCCTTGAGGGCTGATTCGAGACAACGTGACACCAGCACGGACAATACATGCGCGTGTCTTCTGTGTAATCACATCAGGTAACTATATCAGGATCTCTTCAAGATGCAACATCACAAATCTGTTGCCAAATTCACAGAAACCAGCGGGAGGGTGATGAGTATGAGGGATCGATCTCAGTGACTGTCTCTAGTAATGAAAGACGTCTTCCACTCATCACATCTTCTGACACGTAGGAGATTACAGGAAGGTTCATCCTGGTCTCCTGACTCCTCCCACACATGTGACCAATCACATGGTCATTACATCATCACAGGTCCTATAGCTTCTCCGGCAGCCCAGAGCCTGACTCCTCCCACACATGGTGCTGGTCACATGACTATGACATCATTACAGGTCCTGTCACATATATCTGGAGCTCTGCAGGTGGAGGTAGGTGTGTAGTCACCGGTGTTGTCTGCCAGGTTTACCGGGGGACATTTAATACTAACACGAAGTTGAACAAAATTTTCCAAATGAATTCATATACTAAACCATTTAAGAGACATCAGTGTCTGTTCAATGTTTCTTTATTAATTGTGGCAACTATTGTTTATATGAGATTTTGTAGGATTTTACCTTGACAATTCTTCTCTACATTCAGAATCAGACAATGGACAGAGACTGGGGCAAGATGTCAGAGAGAATCTTCCAGCTCACCCTAGAGATTCTCTTCTATATTACTGGAGAGGTGAGAGATTGTGATGAGGTCACATGACATCATTATTTCTATGGAATAACAGATGATCGGGACTGGAGAGGTGAGAGATGTGATAGTCAATGATTTAGAACGATGTAGCTGAGAGGGATTCGATGTTGGCATTATCCACATGTTCTCTCCATAACCAGGATTACACAGTATGAGAAGACCTCTATGGGCGCTGTAGGGCCCCTTTGTGATATGACGGGGCGAACCCTTACCCAATCCCGGGCTCCTCCACCCTACCCCCTGATACATGATGACATCAATGAGCAGACAGATCCTAGAAGCTCACCCACAAGATGTCAGGTTGCTGCTGCCACTGGAGAGGTGACACAGTCTGGGAATGCTGGGGACGATTAGTGACAGTAAACCTATAGGGATCGGGGTGATTGAAGGGATCATTGTGTGTGTCAGGTTCCTATAAGGTGTCAGGATGGGCTGTCATTTTCTTCTCCAGGGGATTGGTAGATATTTAGAAGCCAAAAAGACATTGTGACAAGGACATCATGATGCGATGGACCACACGCCCCCCTCACTCAGCGAATGGTAATAGAACCAGGACCTAAATTCCACAAGTCCTGTTCAATTATCTGTTGGAAAGGCAAGGGAATATCGTCTCTGGATTTCCTTACTAGGTCTATCCAGTAAGAACACACCGGAGAGATGTCCCAGTCCTCTTCTTCTACCACAGGATTAGATTCAGAGGATGAAATAGTCCCACAGACCATCAGCTTAGACTGGAGAAAACTTCGATGCATCTTCCTATCTGATCCTGTATGTTTCATTCAATTTATTTCTATTTTATAAAAGTGTGAATCCCATTCGAATCCTTTCTGCTCCTACTGAGTTTGACTGTTTGCTTCTTTGGGGCAACAAGAGGAAGGATTATATTTTGCATATAAATGATAACTGCTTCTTCTCACAGTTTCTGTCTCTGGAGGCTGCTGTTAATAATAAGTATTTGTGATGGATGTCGGCAGTTATGTGGCTTTCTGCTTTTATGCTATATTGCTTATCATGGGCTATCTCTGCAATATTTATTTTTTCATTTCCAGGGTAAGCTGTGAAATTTTCTGCTCCAGAACTATGTGAGGGGCGATGAGCGATGTAGGAGGAGATCCTACAGGTAACTGCCCATCGTGCAGTCAGTAACCACTAGATAAAGCAGCGACAGTGATACCAATACAAACATGAGACTGACTAGAAAAGCTGGAAGGTTGGAGCTATAGGGTCAGGAAACTGCTCACCATGACCCTCGGAGGAAGAGACTGAGATGTTACATCAGTAATAATACAGAACCTTATGGCCATGCCAAGCCGTCCATCACAGGGAACATGACTACCAGTATCTAGGCAACATGCCAGCTGAGAAAGACAACCAGGAACCTGGAAGGTAAGTAAGGAGGTTAAAAAGGGGAATGATAATAGATAAAGGGGGATAGATAACTAATGGTGAAATTACAACAGCTATAGAATAATAGCAAAAAAGAGAAGAGGAGAGACAAATGTAGAAAATTAGTAAAAGAATAAAAACAGAAAGTGAAAAAAAAAGAAAAAAGGACATAGAATGTGAGGAATACGATTAGAAAAAATGCGGAAACAATAAATCTAGAAGGCAGAAATCGTGTCCCCAGTACTGGATCTTTACCGCATCGAAAACAATTAAGTAAATGATGTGGTTGAGGCCAAACAGAATAAAGAAATACCTTATAAAAGCATAAATATTACACCAACCTTGTACCTATAAAAACAATGTAAAAATGTATCATGCAATACACCAAGGTGGCTCATCTCATGGAATAATGTAGTGTATGCCCAGTGTGTGGCTGTGGTATCCATTTATAGGAAACCTCGGACCTCATACTCCCTATCGAGGTTAATCTATACGATTTATGTATCCAATAAGCTTAGCTGCGAGATGTTGTGGGAGGGTTAGTAATGACTGATGACCTCTAATATCTAATATCCGATTTATGTTTAGAAATCATATCCTTGACACATTGAATGGTTTCCCCTACATAGAGGAAGCCACAAGGAAGCCCCTCATTTTTCAGCCTTTACTAAAACATGGTTACATTGGGAGCATGTAAGGGAAGGGAAAGTGCCGAATCTAGGAGTACTGAGGAACCTCTGTTTTGGCACCGGATTGGCTGGACCCTTATCCTTTTGAACTAATTGTCGCCTGGCTAGGGACTTTCTTGAAGCATGGTAGAAAGGTTAGCCAACTCTGGCACCTCAGAGGTGTGCCTTTCTGTAACTATGCCAATGTTCTTGTACTTTATTTGATCTAAAAATGTTCGGGTGGTATTGATGGACATAGGCGATGCGAGTGGAGTTGGAACTTGTGTCTCGCGTCCTGTGTTGTGTGAACGACTGTAGTAATCTCACAGGTAAACCCTTATCCCCAAAAAAACAAAAAAAAAAAAAAACTTATTTCATGGTCATCTCCTCCTTGTAAAATTTTAAGTACATGTGGTCAGTGACTATTGATTGAAGTCGCCTTTGGGGTTTTTGGTAGAACACTTTTGCCGACAGTAGGCCGTTGTGTTTCTCATAGAGCACGATGGCAACCTTTTCAACGCGGTGCCCAACTACATCGAAAACCCACTATATTTTTTGCAAAGTGCCGATGCGACAATTTAACAGCTCCCTGCCTTGTCCACAGTTATATGTATAGGCACCTGAGGACACCAATACAGTAGAAAGTAAGGAGAAAAACTTTGGTTATTTCTTTTAAGCTTCATTCTAGGGTCCTTGGCTGCTGGTACTGCAAGATGCCTTGATTGCCTTGTCTGCGAGTCTGCAGTGGGTTGCAGCGAGGGGCCCAAGAGAGGCTCTCTGAAGTGCACCTCTGCACACTGCCTATCAGTCTCGCCACCACTGTCATAGAGCAGACGAATGTTTTTTACCTTGTTAATTTACATCTCCATCGTGTTGAGAAATCACCATCAGAGCCTTGAAAGGTAATGCCAAATCTAATAATCATGGATCCATCATTTATGGTGGAAGTAAGTCCTGGCCAAATATGTTCATGGAAAAGAGCATGAGTAGATGCCCCACCCACAAACCAGCTATCTACCATGGGATAATGTCAGCAACCCATGCTATGGCAAGGATACTAGAGAGAATGCTTTTGTTAAACATTGGGGCGATTTACTACCTCGCCCCATTCTCGATCCCCTGGCTCGTCTCTGCGCGGATTCCTGGTCCCGTCTGGGGATTTTGAAGGTGGTCCTCCTCGCCGTCCACCAGGTGGCGCGGCTGCGCTGAGTACTTCCCGGAGGCCGCCGAAATTCCCTAAATTTCACCCGGTGATGCCTATCCTGGTTGAAGGTTAAGCGCACATTTCCTTGCGACACATTTTTTTTTTTAACTGCGGGCGGTTTTTAACGAATCCGCTCGGTTTCGTTCGGCCACGCCCCCGATTTCCGTCGCGCGGATGCCGGCGCCGATGCGCCCAATCGATTGCGTCGCGCCCAACATCCGGCAATCATGTACAATTCGGCGCAATCGGAAATATTCGGCGTAACAACGTCGGGAAAACGCGTAATCGGCCTCTAGTAATGGACCCCCTATCGTTCTTCAAAGAGCGAAATTTACGCATTTGCTTATGGGGTGGTGGGGCCATATTTGACCCCATCGCTGTTCCCATGATCTGCAAATAAAAGTCATCCTGAAAAAAAAAATGTAATTGAGAATCAACGTTAATAAATCAATTCAAAACTGGTTAACTTGCGGAGGATGTTGCTTGGTACTTAGTTATTCCGATACTGCATTAATACCTTTGTGGTGACTCCCCAAGTTACTGACAATGTATGAGTGCGGATTGGGTTGATAACCTTCATCACATTCAAGACATCATTAGTGTCCAAGAGAAAACTGTGGTCATTTTTTATTATGGAGATGTTTTAGGATCTTTTTCTATGGAAATCACACTATGGGGTGATGTATAAGAATCTGTCGGTATTTGGCCCCCCCCCCCCTCCTTCTGGGTGGGTTCGGTTTTTTTTTGTTATCATATTTGTGAATTTTGGGTAATATAAATATATTAAATATAAAGATCACACAAATGTCCTGTCTACAATCTTCAGAGTTTTCTCACCCCAACTCCAATGAAAAGTTTATTTATATCGTGTTTTATACCCTTCACAGATGACAACACCAGGAGTCCAGAGAACTCTTGATATCATCACATGTTACAGCAGGTGATGTTTTACACACGATACATCTGAAGATTCATGACCATGTCCCAGATGCTTCCCTCAACCTTCACACACCGATCTGCCATCTGCTCCTATTACTGGGTCCTTTCTACTGATTCATCAGGACCTGATAAGAACATAATGTTTTTTTTGAAAAAGGAACGTTTAACAGTTGAAGCTATCTTCTTGTCCACCTCAGCGAAGTCAAACAGGAGAGAAGCCATTTCTGTGTAGAATTTGGTAAACCTTTCAACCAAAATCAGCTTCTTGCTGTACATCAAGATCCACACAGGGGAGAAACCATATTCATGTCCAAATGTGGGAAATGTTTTTCACCAAGAACCGGCTCTTGTATACACCAGATGAAGTCACACAGGGGAGGCTTTTTTCATGCCAAATAGTGGAAAATATTTTTGAATCAAAATCATGATTCTTGTAGACAATCAACGATGAAGTCACACAGGAGATGTCACTCCATTTTCCATGTGTATAGGATTGTGGGAATGTTTCATTCAAGACAACGCAAATCTTTCGTTAGACTAGTAAGAATTCCATACAGGGAGAACCATTTTCTCATGTTCAGATTGTTGGGATAATGCGCTTTCCCAGAACACACATCTGACTCGACATCTAAAGTTCACACAGGGTCGAAGAAGCCATTTTGTGTGTCTCAGATTGTCGAGAGAAATGGTTTGTGGCTCGGAAATTATAACGCTCGGTAACCATCAGAAGCACCTTACACATTCGTGAAGCCGAACTGGTAAAGATGTATGTAAGCCACGGGTCACATCTTTTTTTAAAAAATACTAAGAGTCCAAAAACAATGCTAACGGGACCAAAGAACGATTCACACAAAAACTAATTAGATGAGATTGGGACTGTGCAGCCATAGAAGAGCAGAAGAAGAGTGACGATTCATGGGTACATATAATGATGAGGACTTCGAGAATTCTAGTTCTCTCGTCATATCTCATTGATCATCAGATCCTCACACAGTGTAAAAGCCAATTTTATTTAGGAATCTGGGGATAATTTTTGCTACTAATGACATCACTTTCAAAATCAAAAACTCAATGAGCATGTGTCATCAAAGAAAACTTGAAGGCCACTTTATCCTAACGATGTATTGGTCTTTTGCTTTACATGAATTGTAATCTACCCGTGACTACTTGACATACTGATGTTAAAGTCTTCTTTTCTCCCTTTTCGCTTTTCAAATAATTGAAAAAGAACATAAACTATAGTCTAAGTCGTACTATGGGCACATCTACTTACCCGTCCCTGCACGTTCCCCGATCCCTAGTTCCGGACTACAGAATGCAACCTTTTGTCCCTCGATTCAAGTAGTGTCGCACCCATATCCTGCATGGTGGATCGTTACCCCGCTCAGGTTCACCTCTTTTCCGGCTTATGTACGTGCATGGTTTGCAGCACAATTTACTGTATAATGCCCGATCACCAGTATCCATTTGCGTGCGGCCCAATCCCCTTCTAAATCCCTGTCCCAGCGAGAGATCCCGAAAACTGCAGAAAACACAATGGAACATGCGGCGCATCGGACCCTTAGTAAAATAAGCCCAATGAATTGATTGTGAGATCTGATAACTTGCTACCAGCATCAGGTGAATATTTAACTGTTTAAACATGTTATTGCGTTTGAGCAATAAAATGCGCCGTTAAGACGTTTGTAAAAATGCTTATGGGTTATTAGGCTCGTGGATGATGACCATGTCTAGACCCAGTCATGGATCAAATGGCCAATTCGAAAATATCTGGTAAGAGTGATGCGTCCCAGGGCTCCAAGGGCCAGAACAAGAATGCAAGGGTTGCAAAGGCTCGTGGTATCCCATAGCTATGACGTCACCTACCATGTCCAGGGCTGAGCACTACAGAAGACACCGGAACTGCGCAGGGAATCTCCATGAGCATGGCACCTTTTTTCTAGCATTGTGTTCAAAAGACAAAACAACGCAGTGTCCATTATTGAACAGCTCCAGTGTCTCCAGCAATCGAGCAGCATGTACATGACCAGACCCCCACAAACAAAAAACAGTCTGCAGCTCTCTAACAAAAGGGGAGATATGACACACACCATCACCAGCTGCCATCCTCATTTGGCTCATAACACCACCCGCCTGATCCTGACAGACGGGAGCTCGTGCAAATTTAGACCTTAGACTTAGAAAACGCTACCATGTGCGCGATGGCTGTACAAGCTTTTGCTTACGACTGTCCCATAACCCCATGTCATCCCCTGCTGCACTCACTTTCTCTGGGCGGCCATCCCCTTCCTAGCACAATCAGTTTTAGTTCCTCGGGGCGGAGACAAAATTCAGAGGAGCAAATTTAGACTTATTCTCTTATGCTCCATGTTACAAAGCAAAAAAAAGCCAATGCTCTACTCCTTTGTTAAAAAAACTGTTTTCAACTTGTTTGAAATGTCCTTATTACCACTCCACCCATATTCGAGAATACATCCACCTTCAGCTGCCGATCCTTTCACACTGATATCCTCTCCCAACCACAGGTCTAAACCCCGCCAGCGTCCAACAAACTCCACGTCACACTCCAGTTGGAATCATACATAAGGGAAGAGGTATACACACATTGCATAGCACCGCAGGTGTTCGTGATAAAACGTATTTTATTGTAGACTCACAACCAATCTTAACCAGCGCATCGGTGAAAATGTTAAAAACCAAAGACACCTGTCCTAGTCTTCCTTATTCCATAAAATCCTTTTGATTGTCCATTGAATCAGACGAATGCGCTGATGAGTTGGTTGACTTCCCTTGTTAACCACGATACATCCATGACTACAGGATAAACTGGCGGACGCTGGAGTCCTTGTGGCTTTTCCGTTCCACAAGCAGCTCGTCTCAAGCTTCTATACTACGGCTGCTACCAAGACACCACTACAGGTGGTCACCCTTTTTGAGTGGGCCCAGACCTTTATCTTCCACTTGATAGATCTTAAACGCTTACACTTGAGTCTTTGCGCCCTGTGTCCTCCTTCCTCCCCTCCAGTTGATGTCAAAAATCAGTTCCACCCTGTCCCTATCTTATACACAAACTGGAAACTCATATGTTTGTATAAGGTGCAACATATAATTTGGCTAAAACATATATAAAATATGGATATCGGATTCGTACTGTAAAAGTTTTTTTTTCCATATCTAAACATTGGAATTTAATACATGATATATTAGCACAAAAAAAAAGGATGTTTGGTTCATATAAGGATAATACCACAATAATGACCCTCAGAGTTACTTAAACACATGAATATTTCATGAATGCGTCTCATGAGTTTCACAAATTTTATATGACACCGTGCATTTAACCCTTAAGGACACTTGCACGTTAATGCCATCGACACCTTTTGTTAGAAATTTTGCCATGCTGGGACATTATACAGTAACGCTATGAAGGGATCTGGGTGATGATGGGATCATTGTGTGTGTCAGGTTCCTATAAGGTGTCAGGATGTGGCTACGTCCTTTCATTATCTGTATGGAAAGAAGGAATTCAGTCTCTGGATTTGTTTCCTACAGGTAGATCCAGTAAGAAAACATCACCGGAGAGATGTCCCAGTCCTCTTCTTCTACCACAGGATTGTTCAGAGGAGAAATATGTCCCACAGGATCATCAGGTAGATGGAGATAAGACTTCTTATTCTCTGATCTGTAGTGTTTCATTCAATTTATTTCTATTTTTATAAAGTGGAATCCCTTGTCTTTCTGTACCTGACTGAAGTTTGACTGTTTGCTTATTTTTTCATTTCCAGGGTGAAGCTGTGAAGAATATTCCTGCTCCAGAGACATATGTGAGGGGCGATGAGCACATCTGAAGATCATGACAATATCCCAGATGTATCCTCAGACCTTCATACACAAGATCCGTCATCTGATCCTGTTACATGGGTCCTTTCTACCGAATCATCAGGAACTGATAAGAACATGAAGTTGTGTTTTGAAAAAGGGAAACATTTTACAGTTGAAGATCTTCTTGTCCATCAGCGAAGTCACACAGGAGAGAAGCCATTTTCTTGTGTAGAATGTGGGAAACATTTCAACCAGAAATCAGCTCTTGCTGTACATCAGAGAATCCACACAGGGGAGAAACCATATTCATGTCCAGAATGTGGGAAATGTTTTACCAAGAAACCGGCTCTTGTAATACACCAGAGAAGTCACACAGGGGAGCTTTTTTCATGCTCAGAATGTGGAAAATATTTTAATCAGAAATCAGATCTTGTAAGACATCAGAGAAGTCACACAGGAGATTATCCATTTTCATGTTTAGATTGTGGGAAATGTTTCACAGACAACGCAAATCTTGTTAGACATCAAAGAATTCATACAGGAGAGAAACCATTTTCATGTTCAGATTGTGGGAAATGCTTTACCCAGAAACCACATCTTGATCGACATCTGAAAGTTCACACAGGGGAGAAGCCATTTTGTTGTCCAGATTGTGGGAAATGTTTTGCTCGGAAGTATAAGCTCGTTAACCATCAGAAGACCTTACACATTCGTGAAGCCGAAATGGAAAATGTTGAAGCCACGGGTCACATCTTTTTACTAAGTCAAAAAACAATCTAAGGACAAGAATGATGTCACACAAGAAACTAATAGTAGAGATTTGTACTGTGTAGCCATAGAGAGCAGAAGAGTGACGATGTCAGGTGACATATATATGATGAGGAGCTTTCGAGAATTCTAGTTCTCTTCGTCAATCTCATTGATCATCAGAAATCCTCACACAGTGGTAAAGCCAAATTTATTTTAGGAATCTGGGAAATTTTTAGCTATAAATGACATCACTTTACAAAATCAAAAAACTCAATAAGGCCCAGTGTGATGTCATAAAAGAAGAACTAAGAGGTCCACTTTATCCTAACTGATGTATTGGTCTTTTGCTTTAAATGGAATTGTAATCTACTCCATGAATACTATGACATATGATGTTAAAGTCTTCTTTTTCTTCAAATAAATTAAAAAAGAACATAAATCTATAGTTCTAAGTCGTATAATGGGGCACATCTACTTACCCGTCCCTGCACGTTCCCCGATCCTAAGTGTCCGACAAGAATGCACCTTTGCCTCGATTCAAGTAGATTGTGCACCCGATATCCTGCATGTGTCGCTTCCCGCTCAGGTTCACCTTCTTCTTCCCGGCGTATGTAAGTGCATGGTTTGCAGCACAATTTTACTGTTAAATGCCGATGCACCAGTATCCATTTGCGTGCGGCACAATCCCCTTCTAAATCCCTGTCCCAGCAGAGAGATCCCGAAAACGGCAGAAAACACAATGGAAATGCGGCTGCAGGACCCTTAGTAAATAAGCCACAATGAATTGATTGTGAGATCTGATAACTTGCTACCAGTCATCAGGTGAAATTTACTTTTAAAATGTATATTTGCGTTTGAGCAAAAAAATATGCGCCGTTAAGACGTTTGAAAATGGCTTATGGGTTGATGGCTCGGTGGATGATGACCATGTCCTAGACCCAGCATGGATCAAAGGCAATGAAAATTCATTGGAAGAGGTGATGGTCACAGGGCTCCAGTTGGCCAGAAGAAGATGCGAAAGGGTGCAAAGGCGCATTGGGTAGCCCATAGCTATGACGTCACCTACCATGCCCAGGGACTGAGCACGTAAAGGCCCGGCGCAGAGGATCTCCATAGCATGGCAATTTTCTAAGCATTGTTCAAAAGAAAAAACAAAGTGTCTTTATTTGAACTCCAGTGTCTCCAGCAATCTGAGCACCATGTGCATGACCAGACCCCCAGCAAACAAAAAACAGCTGCAGTCTTTCTACAAAAGGGAGGATATGACACAACCATCACCAAGCTGCCATCTCATTTGGCTCATAACACCAACAAGCCCTGATCCTGACCGGGAGCTGTGCAAATGACCTTAGAAACGCTACCATTGCCGATGGCTGTACAAGGCTTATGCTTACGACTGTCCCATAACATGTCATCCCCTGCTGCCACTACTTTTCTGGGCAGGCCATCCCCTTCCTGCAAAATCAAGTGTTAGTTCCTCGGGGGAGAGAATAAATTTCAGAGGAGCAATTTAGACTTTATTCTCTTATGCTCCAGGTTACAAAGCAAGAAAAAAAGGCCAATGCTCTACTCCTTTGTTATAAAAACAGTTTCAACTTGTTGAATGTCCTTATTACCACTCCACCATATTCGAGAATAGACCACTCTTCAGCGATCCTTTCAACACTGATCCTCCCACACGAGGTCTACCCCGCCAGCGTCCAACAAACTCCATGTCACACTCCAGTTGGGAATCCTACATAAGGAAAGGTATACAACATTGCATAGGTCGCGCAGGTGTCGGGATAAAACGTATTTTATTGCTAGACTCACGAACCAATCTTAAAACAGCGCATAGGTGAAAATGTTAAAAACGCAAAGACACCTAGTCCTAGTCTTCATTATTCATAAAATCCTTTTATTGTCCATGAATAACGAAGATGCGCTGATGATGTGGTTGACTTCCTCTTGTTAACCCGATACATCCATGACTACAGGATAAACTGGCGGACGCTGATTCCTTGTGGCTTTTCCCTTCCACAAGCATCTCTTCTCAAAGCTTCTATACTACGGGCTATGCTACCAAGACACACCTAAGGTGAGCACCCCAACCTTTATCTTCCACTTGATAGATCTTAAACGCTACACTTGAGTCTTTGCGCCCTGTGTCCTCCTTCCACCCGTTGATTCAGAAAATCAGTCCACCTCCGATCTTATACACAAACAGGAAACTCATATGTTGATAAGCAACATATAATTTGGCTAAAAAATATATAAAATAGTGATATCGGATTCGTACTGTAAAAGTTTTTTTTTAATATCTAAAAATTGGAATTTAATACATGATTATATTAAGCACAAGAGGATGTTTGGTTCAATATAAGGATAAATACATAATGCCTCCAGAGGACATTAATGGAAATTTAATGAATTCTGAGTTTCCAAATTTATATGACACCGTGTTTGTGCATTTAACCCCTTAAGGACACGTTTGCACGTTAAGGCTCGGCCCTTTTTTTTAGAAATTTGACCAGTGTCTCTTCCTGTGGTAATAACTTTTCAACGCTTTAAGATACCCCTGTGATTTTGAGATTGCTTTCTCGTGAGACCTTGTAGTTTATGTTGGTAATATCATTTCTGTGATCCATTCCTTTTTTGGGGGGGGTAAAAATTGACACATTTAGGAAAAATTTGAAAAAAATTACAATTTTCAAAGTTTTATACTTTTTAGACAAAACGTCTCACCACAATTTTTTGGGGGTAGAAACCTTTTGCCATTGGTCTTCTTTTTATCTCCATTATTTGTTTTACGTCTCCATTTTTTTTATGAATGTGAGAAGTTTTAGTAGCAACTTCTCAGATTTTCTTGAAATTTGAAAAATGCTAAATTTTTGGTGATCAATTCAGTTTGGAAGTGCCCTATAAAGACTTATGTACTATATACCCCCACAAGTAGCACCATTTTATGAACTTAACATCTCAATCTATTCAAATAAGCATTTAAGAAGTCTGTTAACCCTTTTATTATTTTTCCGGAAGCAAACAAAAATGGATTGGAAATTCTGAAATTTCAATTTTTCATTACGATTTTTCTCATTTAGCCCTAAAATGGACACATTCAGAAGAAATTTGAGGTAAATATACATCCCAAAATTATTGCCCTGCTTCTTCCGAGTACGGCAATACCAGACATGTGGATGTCAACTGCTGCTTTGTCGCACAGCGATGTCCAGAACAGAGTTCGTACTATTGCGTTTTTGGAAGGCCAATTTGGCTGCAAATGTTTTGTGGTGCCACAGTGTAATTGAAGAGCCCCTGAAGTAACAGTACAATAGAAATCCCCCAAAGATATCACCATTTTGGAAACTTGACCCCTCAAAGAATTTATCTGAGGCTGTGGTGAGCATTTTAACTTCCAACATGCTGGCCAAAATCTAATGTAAAGTAAATGGTGCAGAGTAAAAAATGCCTCATATACTGTGCCCAACCCATGACACTTTAGACAAACCCCCCCAAAAATCATTCTGCGGATTGTCCCGAGTACGGCAATATCACACATGTGCCAATAATTGACAGGCTGGGCACACGGCAGGGCTGAGAAGGGATGCAGTAGGATTTTGCTTTTGGAGCACCCTTTAAACTAGAATGTTAATGGGGAATAGTGACCCCGTTTTTGGAAAGGGCACACCTCAAAGAATTGATCTAGGGTTATATGAGCATTTTTACATTTAACCAAATGTAATACAAAGTGAATGGGTCAGTGTAGAAATTGCATTGTTTTCTCAAATGTGCCATTGTAGTGACAAATGAAAACAGCCCAACTCATGCCACTGTGGATAAACCCCCCAAAAATCATTCTGCGGGTTGTTACCGGTGTGGTAATACCCCATGTGTGGCAATAGGCTACAAGGTGGAGACACGGCAGACCTCGGAATAGAATGATATTTAGAGCACAGACATTTAATTTTTTTTTACATCATAAAAGATTTGTAGATGCCCTTAGGAATCAGTACAGTAGAAACCCCTAAAAGCTGACCCTATTTAGAAACTACACCCCCCATGAATAAATCTAGGAGTGTAGTGAGTATTTTAACCCCACAGGTGAACTCCAAGGATGATGCATAATGGATAGAGCAAAGTACAAAATATCCATTATGTCATCTTGTGCCCAGCTCCTGCCACGGGAGAGAAACACCCCAAAGATCATGATGTGGGTTCTCCCGGATACGGCAATACCCCTTATGTGGCAGTAAATTACAGGTTGGGACACGGCAGAGCTAAGCAGGGAAGGTGCGGCATGCGGCATGATGTATAAGTTGTGTGAGCTGTGTGCATCAGGGTACAATTATACATCCAGGGACGTGTGATATATCCTAAAACACTCCTTCTGCATAACCCTGGTTTGTCGGGGCATGTGTCACACTGGTATATGGATTCCCTCCTTATGCCCCTTTTGTGGCAAACCCTGCAACTTTTTTGATTCCTTCCCTTGCTGACTGTTTGGGGAACTTCTCCTGGAAAGTGCTGCCCTGGTACAATCCATGATGTGGCCTCGCTTCCAGACGTACTCGCCCCTTCCTGGTCTCTAAAAATCAACTGCTTCACTACCACCTCTTGAAATTCCAAGAAAGTTCCCCTCTAACCTGTACATCGATGTAACACATAAGCATTATACAGTGCCATCTGCATGAGGTACACGGCCAGCTTCTTGTACCACACCCTCGATTTCCGCATGGCATTGTATGGCTGAAGTACCTGGTCCGACAAATCCACCCCTCCCATGTACTTATTGTAATTCAGAATACAGTCTGGCATGGGGCCTTCTGCACTGGCAGGGGTGGTGCTGTGCCCATGTATTGTTGTTAGTACAAGGACGTCCCTCTTGTGCCTAACACACAATACTGAGTCGCTGCTTAGTGCTCGGCTCTCGTGCCTTCTGTGCTTTTCCCCTAGCAGCGACTTAGGGAGACCTCTCTGATTTTTCCTAACAGTGCCGCAGTTTGTCTGGAAGCGAGGCACTTGAACAGGGTAATACTCGTATAAAAATGATCCAGGTAGAGGTGGTAGCCCTGGTCCAATAGTGGGTGCATGAAATCCCAAACTATCTTTCCGGGAATTCCCAGGAAGGGGGGCATTCAGGGGGCAGTATCCTAGAGTCCTTCCCTTCATATACCCTGAACCTAAAAGTGTACCCTGATGCACTCTTATTGGGACGGTACTGGCGGAACTGAAGTCTCCCTTTGAAATTTACTAGGAACTCGTCCACTGATATGTGCCTCTTTGGAGTATACACATCCATAAATTGGGCACTCAGGTAGTCCAATATGGGTCGGACCTTATACAACCTAACATAACTGGGTTCATCTCTTGGTGGGCACTGAGAATTGTCAGCAAAATGCAGAAACCTATGGATGGCTTCAAAGTGCATCCTACTCATCACCATGCGGAACATCGGGGTGTGGTACAGTATGTCTGTGTTCCAATAGTCCCTGATAGCAGGCTTTTTGACGAGTCCCATAAGAAGTACGGGGCATAAGACTTCTCTATCTCTGCTGCACTAAGAAGTGGGGTTTTGGGCAATGTATTTTGTAGCATAGAGATTGGTCTGGGAAACCATCAGACCAATTAGGTACTCACTAAAAAAGAACTTTAATAAGTCCACTGGTCCGAGCCCTGCTGTGTCTCTGCGTATCCCAGGACTGGCCGTTAAATCAGGGACCTGAGGGGCATAACTACTGGGGGTCACCCATGTGGGGTCAGAAGTCCTGGGCACTCCAGGAGCAGTCCCAGGCATTCCAGCAGAAGTCCTGAGCACTTCGGCACTACTACGTAAGCGCCTTCTTGGGAGTCGCTTTGTGAGGACAAATAACACCCACACTCGACCCCACTAGCTGACTCCGTATCGGAGGCCATATAATTATAGAGTCACAACGGAGTAGCAGCGGTGCTGGCACTACCCACATGCACCTTAAAGTCTTAGGCGTGATGGGACAGTTTGGAGTAAAGACGACAGTATACTGCAGGGATGCGAAGACTAATTTTATTCACAGATATGCAGGTAATACAGGACGCCGACGTGCGGCAAGGCAATAATTATAGACCTCCAAATCAGTGTATGTCTTCTGGGACATGATTGGGGGGGATAGTATGCAACCTACACTACACCTACTCCACTACACCACACAACGCCTTCTCCTCCTCACACGCCTTCTCCTCCACTAAACGCCTTCTTCACCACACACGCCTTCTCCACCACACACACCTTCACCTCCACACACACCTTCTCCTCCACACACGCCTTCTCCTCCACTAAATGCCTACTCCGCACGATTCGCACTTAAAAGTGCGGTTTGGGGGGATAGGGAAAACAGATGAAGGGGGAGGGGATAGTACAGGGAAGTGGGATTACACTGGGAGGGGATGGAGGATGGGTGTAGTGATTTTTGCACACTCTCTAGAGGACAGATCCCAAGACACTGCTCTCCAGCACTACCAAACGCAGAATGGCGGCGTTGGAGAGCATGGAGGATCTTGGATCTGCCCTCCTCAGTCACTGATTGCTGCGATTGGCCAGTCTGTACAGACAGCCCAAATGCAGCGATCGACATCACGGGACCAATCAGATCGGTCCTGTGATGTCAGAGGGGGACGTCCCCTCGTGATCCCGGCATGCTCCAGGGGTATGTCATCCCGTCTTGTGACAGGATGACGTCATTTAACCCTGAAGCCGCCAGCCCACAGCCTCCGATCGCTGCAATTGGCCGACTGCACAGACGGGCCAATCGCAGCAATCTACATCACAGGACAGACATGACAGGTCCTGTGATCTCAGAGGGGGGATGTCCCCTCTCGATTCCGCCAGGCATCGACGGTCTGTCATCCCATCTCGTGACGGGATGACCTAATATTTCCATGTCGCGCCATGGTGGAAATATCCGCCACCGAGCGCTAACTCACTGCGCTTGATGGCAGATGAAGGGGTTAAACGCCTTCTGCTACGTCAGACACCATGCCCCGGATTTGATTTTTTTTTTTCAGAGTACCTAGAGTACTTCAACCCTAGGTTGTCTGATTAATCCTACCATATATTGCCATATTCCCCAATGATTTGTAAAGTGCTACGGATGGCGCTATATATATATAAAGATTATTATTATTATATTACAGTATGGCAGTATATGTGGCTTTTACACATCATCTATTACTATGTGCCACGGGCACACTGTAATAAATCCTGTGAAACTACACAGCCTCGGGTCTTTTAGTCAATCATTGCTCCTTGATGACGTCACAGGGAGCGACGATCTTAGCCAAGATGGCGGGGCCCATGTGCCACCTAATTTTGATTGCCGACTTTCAAGGGGTTAACACCTGTAATCGGTGCTAGCACCTTGTAAGGAGAGGGCTCAGCCCGTCACACCTGAAGCTAAGATGTGACTTACAGGGATTAAGGAACCTATTTCTTCTCAGGCAACGTGACACCAGCAATGACAAAATATCAGAAAAATTTTAAATTCTTGGAAGACAGAGGGAGGGTGATGAGTATGAGGGAGCGATCTCAGTGAGTGTCTCTGGTGATGAAAGGCGTCTTCCACTCATCACATCTTCTCACAAGTAGGAGATTACAGGAAGGTCCATCCTGGTAGTAACACAAGTCTCAGCGCTGGTTACAACTTCTCCTCACATGACCCCGCCCCCAGCAGCACTTCCTGGATCCTGACTCTTCCCACACATGTGACTAATCACATGACTATGACATCATCACAGGTCCTTTAGCTTCCCCAGCAGCCCAGAGCCTGGCTCCTCCCACACATAGCATGATAGAATGACTATGACATCATCACAGGTCCTGTCACATATATCTGGAGCTCTGTAATATAGAAGAGAATCTCTAGGGTGAGCTGGAAGATTCTCTCTGCCCTCGTGTCTCTGTCCATTGTCTGATCCTGAAGAGAAAAAAAATAAGCCACAGTAAAATATATAAAGTATCATGTAAAAATTTGCAATCATTGAAATCGATATAGGAAAAACAATTTAGAGATACCGATGACTCAGTGGTTGATGTTGTGTCACCTCTCCCAGATGTCAACTCTGACAGATCTATCATCTTCTGGCGGAGAGTGGGGAACTTATGGGCTTCCCACATGTCTGGTGATGTCAGAGGGCTGTAATTTTATATAGGAGACCCCACACTGTAGTCTCTGTGTGTATTCTAGACCTTCACGCGGCCACATGATCTTCTTAGCTCCAGTTCCTGCTGTCTTTTAGTTCTTTTAACGATCAGAGGTCCTTATTACTACCTGTATTTTCCACCGATGCTTTTATAACTAACAGACACTGCTATGGAAATTGATCCAGGATTGGTGTTGGTTTGTGGCGCGTGAGGCCTTTACCAAGCCTTTAAACTGGTTCTGATGGTCACTTAGATGATCCTTTCTTTAGAGGGAAGAGACCACTAGTGTGAAACACGCTTGTAAAACTAAAATATTCGGGAATGTAAGATCTGCAGGGATAGTTCTCCTGCTTCATATTCTAAGCCATCATGTGATTCTTGTATTCAGCGTATGATATCACAGGAACAATCAGCCTTATTTGAGTCCATGCTTTTCTTTATACTGCGAGAGGTGCGAAATTCAGTTAAAGCTGTTAAGAGGTCGATTAGATCCCCTGACTACCGGGGGACTTCAGATTGTCTAGTAATTCAGATTAGAAGATAAAAGAGAAGAACACTTTGTAAGAGACGTTACCTTTCAGGGGCTTAGGGAAAATAAGAGGAAGGTTTTCCCTATTCAAAAAAATATAACTTGATTGATAAACTTAGAATGAAGTTAGCCTGAAAAGAAAATTTTTGCTCCTAGGGCTATGGAGAGGAAATATCTCTTTTCCGAGAAGGAAACAGATTCATGGGATACAGTCCCTAAAGCGAACATTGCTATATCCATGGTGTCCATAAGACCGGACCTTCCAGTAAGAGTATTTCAGTTTTCTGTGCCGTTCCTGGGAGGCCTCGACAAGAACGTTTAAAACTAACATTGCGGCTTTGTGTAAAGAAGAAAAATAAGGGAGGGCACCCCCAGGGGTTAGCTGATCTTGGAGGTTATGACTGCCCAGAGGAACTTTGCCTTTTTAATCGACATCCAAGAGATAAAAAAAAGATGGAAGAGTACTAAAAGATCTAGAGGCTTTATGTTTTCCCAGGCTCTAATAAAAGACCAAGTCGGCAATGACACCAGAAGTCCAGTTGGGGGGGGGGGGCTTTCTTTGACTATAAAAGAGTTTCAAGATAACCAGGATGTCTAATCTACAGGCACAACAAGCCCTAGAATTGGAAGTAATTTCCCTTCTGGCAAAGAATATCCAGAAAAGATTTCCTCTGGAAGAACGGGGAACAGGATTCTATTCAACTCTTTTTTCTTAGTGAAGCCAGATAGACCCCTCGGTATCATCATAAATTTAAAACCATTAAACAGGTTTCTACCGAAGTCCACCAAGGGAATCTATCACCAGGATGAAGGACTGTAAACCAAGAACACTTACATGCTGGTGTGTACCCCCTCTGTCAGGCTGTGCTCTTCATTAACTTCCTATGATTTACGACTAGTGGGGAAATCAGTGGAAGTGGTAGATCATCAACTGATTCAAGTACAAGACATCTTAAGTTGGCTCGGTTGGCAAGTAAATCTTAGGAAATCTTTTGTGACACCATCCAGGTCAAAGATATTATTAGGGATACATCTAGAATTGAGTTGCCAAACATCCTTTCTCCCTGTTTTAGGGTCTGGAAGGCATTTTCTAGAATTTGTGAGCAACCAGATCTTAATCACCAAAAAATCTAAAATACTTGATTTTTTGAAGGAAAGACTAGCCAATCACCCTTAAGGTTAAAGTTTTCCTTCTTAGCTCCTTGTTTCAGAAATCCTTCATTAAAGTAGCCTCTTGGATGTCACCATTTAAATGATGCTCGTGATGATCTCATTGGAGACCCTTGTGAGCCCATAGAATCCTATTCTTTAAAATGGTTGACAATTAAGACTTTTTTTGGTGGCTATCTCCTCAGCCCCCCTATACCAAGATCTTGGAGGATCCAGCCTTCCTCCCTAAGGTGGCCTTTAGGTTTCATCGTTCGCAGGAGATTAGACTTCCCTCCTTTTGTGACAAACCCTCCACTGATAAGGAGTTGGAATACCACAAGCTAGATGTAAAATGAGATATAGATGTCTGTCTGGCTCGGTCGGCTGGATGGAGAGATTCAGACGGTTTGTCCTTTTCGGAGGGAAAAAAAGCCTTCGCTAATACAATCTCTTGGTGGAATAATTTATCTATTAGTTCAGCCTACGAAGCCGCTAATGTACTGGAGCTGTTAGAGCTCATTCGACTAGAGAAGTCTCTTCCTGGGCAGAGTTTGGGGAAGTTTCTGTAAATAACATTTGCCAGGCTGCCCCCCGGTCTTCACCGCATCTTCTATAAACACTGCAGGTTGGATGTGGTGGGTGCACACAAATTATATTTCGGGTGAAGAGAACTTTCTTCAGTGATTCCTCCCTTATTCCTATGCTATTCTCTCTGGCTGGGTGCTGTCATGGTCAAAGGGGGAAATCGGTAATTACTCACAGGTAATTCTCTTTCCTTCAACCACGACAGCATCCGAGGTCCCCCACCTTTAAGTGGTTATTATTTCTTCTCACTTTCTTCCTTTACCTGTGTTGCAAAAAAAACCAAACATTTTTGGTAAGTATTATGTAGATTTACTTAAACAGAAATGATGGTATTCTGTATGATGAAGCCTTATCGTCTCTGTAATCCACTGAAGGAGGTGCAGAGCTTTATAGACCTGGGTTTCCTGTCCCTGGAGGAGGACCCCTCTCTCGGGTTGGGCGCTGTCGTGGTTCAAGGAAGCAAAATTACAGGTGAGAAATTGCAAATTTCCCGACCAACATCCCTCTTGTCAGTCAAGTTGTCGGCTACGCAGGGCTACATCGGTTGTCGATGACACTGACCTCCTTGTGTGAACACCAGTCAGATAGATGGAAGTGAAGGGTTAATTATACATGTGACCTCACACATAGATACATATATACATACACACACATATATATACATACATATATATACACACACACATACATACATACCGCCACCTGAAGAGCTGTGCTCCACATATACCACAGCTGAGTTCTAAAAGCTAAAGGACCTGTGATGATGTCATAGTCATGTGATCAGCTCCATGAGTGGGAGGAGTCAAGCTCCAGGTTCTGCTGCCAGATAAGCTATAGGACCTGTGATGATGGCATGGTCATGTGATTAGTCACATGACTGGGAGGAGTCAGGCTGTGCTGAGGAGGAGTCATACACACAGTTTGTGTTACTCCATTACTTCGGTATGAAGCTCGGCGACGTCTTTCTGTACATTGGAAATTACATCTCCGGTCAGACCGTCTAAGGATGGATATTAGCATTATGTGCTGTGTAACGGGATTGTTCTGGGGTGGAAAAAAACATGGCTGCTTTCTCCTAAAACAATTGCTGCACATGACCATGGTTTGTGCTGGTTTTGAATCTCCACTGTATAGAAATAATGGAGAATAGGTGCAATGCCACATAATAGGTGGAACAGGAGGTAGGTAGTCAGGTATTTCAGAAAAAAACCCTTTAACCAGTTTGTGTCCTTCCTCTATGAGCCCTGGGTGGAGAATGTGGCGATATTGGGGCACATTTACTAAGGGTCAGCGGACCGCATTTTCTTCGGGTTTACCGTTGATTTCCGATGTGTCGCGCATTTAACAGGGGTATTTGGTGCACTTGATCAGATTTTGGCGCATCAGCGGCGGCTTTCACGCAACACAAATCGGGGGGTGGGCCGGACAACGCGCGGGATTTAACATCACAAATTGTGTCACAAGCCAAGCACTCACATACACCGGGAAGAAGAAGGTGAACTCCGGCGAACCTGAGCGGGGAAGCGACACATGCAGGATCACGGGTACACGATGTTGGTGATTCGCACTGGACTTCATCTTCCTCGGACCGTGCGGTTCGGGGGTCGCGACAGGACCGAGTAAGTAAATGTGCTCACTTAGCCAAACCAGTTCCCTACTTTGTACTGAAGAATCGCAACCAGATCGAAACAGTGGGTAACACGGTGGCTTAGTGGTCAGCATTACAGCCTTCAAACTGTTTGATATCCGGAAAATAGGGTTTAGAGCCACAGGAGCTACTAATTAGGCACACTCCCAAAATTAGCCAACAATTCGCAAGAAAATCATCAAATGTCTTAGTGCTCTACTCTGCAAAGTGTCTTTGCAAAGAACAATCTCATCAAGTCCCTGGTAGGTTGAAAATCGAAGAGTTCCTCAGTAATTCCTCTTGTTTTTCTGCCCGTTTCCCGTACCGGATTCTACTGAGAACCTCGTTTCACTTTCGTGCCCGAGGTCAATCGGAGATCCTACACTGCAAATTTGTGAACAGATCGTGCGGATCACCAAGGTAAATACTGAAATATATAAAATTTTCATGTACTCACAGGTAGAATTAAAATCGCACGCATCACAAAATTTCCTAAAAACGTCAAACACCTTGCCCGACCTAGGTTTCGACCTCTCCGGCTTTTTCCGGGGCCTCTCTCTATATATATTTATTTATAAATTTCTATATTACGAACAACAGGAAACGGGTGAAAAAATCCAAAGGGAACAGTTAAAAGGAGGAGTCCGCGCTGAATAGATATTTATCTCTCTCTCTTGTATATATAAAAACCTGCATCTCTTCTCGTCAAACACAACCCGGAGAGAGATTAATTCATTTGCAGTGGTAAAGGTGCCGTCATATTAGGAGGGTAACTCAGACCTAAGCATAGTCGTGGCCACGCACCTATCCCAGCGGAGCTTTAATAAAAGTGAACTGCGCCAAAATCTCCGCCCAACAGTCTTGTTACCCTTGAAACCCAACTCCGATTCTCTCCCCTCCCCCCAGGGCCTTGTAAGCGATGCTCTCATCTCTACACCAGTCGCCACCCTCTTCGGGGTGCCCTGTCCGAGCATCTACCACAGCTTTTTAATGAAGACTTTGTTCTTCATTAAAAAGTATAGGATTTCCGATTGACCTCGGGCACGGAAGTGAAATGAGGTCCTCAGCTGAATTCGGTATGGGAAACAGACAGAAAAACAAGAAGAATTACAGAGGAACTCTTCAATTTTCAACCTACCAGGGACTTGGTGCTGATATCATCACATGTTACAGCAGGTGATGGTTGTATCACACCAGACACATCTGAAGATCATGACAATGTCCCAGATGTATCCTCAGACCTTCACACAGAAGATCTGCCATCTGATGCTTTTACATGGGTCATTCCTTCCGAATCATTAGGAACGGATGACAACACGAAGTCTGGTTTAGAAAGTGGGAAAAAAACTTTTAGAGGTAAAGCAGATCTTCAACAAAGTCACACAGGAGAGAAGCCATTTCCTTGTGTAGAATGTGGCAAAAGTTTTGGTCAAAGGTCTTCTCTTGTCAAACATCTGAAAATTCACACGGGGGACAAGAAATTTTTATGTGCTGAATGTGGGAAATGTTTCAACCACAAATCGGAGATCATTGTACATCAGCGAAGTCACACAGGGGAGAGGCCGTTTCCGTGTGCACAATGTGGTAAATGCTTTTATCAAAAATCGGACCTTGTTGTACATCATCGAAGTCACACGGGGGAGAGGCCGTTTCCGTGTGCAGAATGTGGGAAACATTTTAACAAGAAATCCACTCTGGTGAGGCACCAGAAAATTCACACAGGGCTGAAACCGTACGCGTGTTCCGAATGTACGAAATGTTTCACTCTGAAACAACATCTTGTTCGACATCTGATAAGTCACACAAGGAAAAAAAACAGGGAAATTCACGGCCGTGTGCATGAGCCCTTAGAAGCAGATTGGAACATGTACCAGCTGTAGAAAATACAGAGAACACACGTCCTCATTTCCAGGGATCCTTATGGACTCGTACAGGTCTTCCTCCTCCAAGCTTCATTGATCTTTCACCGATACTTTACTGAAACAGCCTTTTCAATTCACTTTTTTCACACTTTAATTTCTTTCTACTGATCCAATGTTGCCAGTGAATAAAAAACGGACGGAGTCCTAAATTTCTTTCTCTGATCAGGGAGCATCACTTAAGCCAGAATGTCTTCAGGGAACATCACTAATTTTTAAAAAAATGCCAATGTGAATCCACCATAAGGCCACTTTCAGTATTTTGCATTAGTGTTTGGGCTCCAGAGCCTTCCATTACCTTTTCTCTTTGCAGGTCCAATCTCTGGTTTTGCCTTCAAACATTAATCCAGAATACTGAAGAATTACTGACCAGGTGAAAGTGGCCTAGGGCTGGGTTTGCATTACGTTTTCTGTATACGCTCAGCTTGTATGTTGGGGAAGCTCCTGAACTATGTGCTGAGTGTAGGGGTGGGGGAATGTCGCATGATCCATCCTGCTGAGCGACGTGTACGCTCAGCGGAGGCAATAGAAGCCTATGCGGAGCAGATGTAAAATATTGCACCCCCCTTTTAGGCTCGCTAAGACCATACGTTGCTCAGAAAGGATGGGGATCTGGTGATTTCACAGTCCATATAAGTACAGTGACATCACTGGGGAAACGCCTCGTACATCACAGTATGCTGCCACTGTGTGCCCGACGTGTTCTTAAAACATACGGCAATAACGAGGCGGGAACCCAGCCTGTCATATAACTATATATAATAATTGTGAGATATGAGAACTTGTTACCAGTTATCAGCAGATGAATATTTGCCCCTCTTTATAGCCTTACATTATATTACGCTGTGCCTCTCATCTGCTGCTTTCCTTGTTTTTTTTTATATATCACATATATGTACAGTATTTTGTGTTTTAAAAAATAAACTTCTCAGTCTCCCAAAGCTCAAATTTCTCCCAAATGCAAACGTCTCTTTTAAGGAAAGTTTTTATTCCTAATGTATATGCAGGAGCTGTCCAGAGAGCTGTGTAGCTCAGATGGTAGAGTTGCAGCCTGAGACACAGAAGTCATTTGGTTCAAGTCCTGACCACCCATGAAGCGACTTGAGCCTCTCACCTCAGGCAACAGCACCTGAAGCAAAGTAGGAGGCACCATCAGGAGTGCAGTCACCTGCTAAATCAGGTGCTAACACATAACACACTTCACACCCAGTGTCAATACTGGTGTAAGACCATGCATGAAGAACCCGCCTAGAAGAATAAAAAACTGATATATTTCTACTGCATGGGGTGGAGTGGGGCACCATTCTATAGCTCACATCAGGAAGCCTTGAGTTTAGGTTCACCCCTTGTCCTTAAAGTACAGTATATAAAGTTATTAAAAAACTGGACTGATGACTATTCACCTCAACACCAGAGATGGCTTGTCCATGACAGGTTATGTGAAGCTGTGCTAAGGCGTTTCTACATTTTATTCAATAGCTCTTGGGATGTAGAAGAACTTCTATCTATTATCTTTGTTACATGGAGTCCAGTTGTGTTTAATTAAACTAATTGGACTTGATTAGGAAAGACACACACCTGTCTATATAAGACCTTACAGTGCATGTCAAAGCACAATGAGAATCAGGAGGTATAAGGAACTGCCAAAGGAGCCCAGAAACAGAATTGTGGCAAGGCACAGATCTGGCCAAGGTCACAAAACAGTTTCTGCAGCACCTAAGAGCACAGTGGCCTCCATAATCATTGAATTGAAGAAGTTTGGGTCCACCACAACTCTTTCTTGACCTGGCCATCCAGACAAACTAAGAAGAGAAGTGGTAGAAGAGCTTTGGTGAGAGAGGTAAAGAAGATCCCCAAGATCACTGTGTCTGAGCTCCAGAGATACAGTAGGGAGATAGGAGGAAGTTCCACAAAGTCAACTATCACTGCAGCGTCCACCAGTCAGGGCTTTATAGCAGAGTCTGCCGACAGAAGCCTCTCCTCAGCGCAAGCCATAAGAAAGCCGTATACAGTGTGCAAAACACATGAAGGACTCCTGGACTATGAAAAATAAGATTTGTTGCTCTGATGAGACCAAGATTAAACTTTTTTATGTTAATTCTATGTGGTGGAGAAAACCAGGCCCTGCTTATCACCTGACTAATACAATCATGTAATTGAAGGAAAGATGAATGCGGACAAGTACAGAGATATCTTGGATGAAATCCTCTTCCATAGGGCTTTTGACCTCCGACTGGACCGAACCTTCCAACAAGGCAATACCCTAAACACACAGCTAAAATAACACAGCAGAGGCTTCAGAACATCTCGGTGACCATTCCTGACCGGCCCAACCAGAGCCTGGACCTAAACCCAATTGAGCATCTCTGGAGAGACCTGAAAATGGCCTCCACCAACGTTCACCATCCAACCTGAGGGAATTGTAAAGGATCTGCAAGGCAGAGGATCCCCAAATCCAGGAACAAGTGACTTGAAACATTTTCCAAAGAAGACTCATGGCTGTACCAGCTCCAAAGGTGCTTCTACTCAACACTGAGCAAAGTGGCTTAATTGTTATCACCGGGGGCTGAATACTTATCACCAGGTGAAATTTCCGGTTTTATTGTTTAAAAAAATAGCAAAAATATCTACATTTCTGGTTTCTTTTCTGTAAAAATGGATGCAGAGCAGGGGCATCGCTAGGACATTTGTCCCGCTGCCTGGCCATTCCCAGGGCCTGTGTGAGGACATTACTAGGGGCAGTGGGGACATTTGTGGGTTGCGTTCACACGTGGCACTAGGACTGGCCTGGGTTTGTTTGCATATGCATTTCCAGTGAATCGCATGAGATCGGTAACAAGCACCTGGTGTCTTGTAGTGTTTAATGCATGGCAAATGTGTGAACACAGCCCATAACATATACACTATTTTGGGGACAGTCTTAACCACTTAATGACCGCCGTATCGGCTTTTTACGGTGGTCATTAGGGGAACTTCTTCTGACGTGACGCCTTACTAAGGCGGCGGGTCAGAAGAAGATTTCGGGACATCGGGTCAGTATGGGTCCCGGTCTGGGCTGTGATATCACAGCCCGGACCCGGCACTAACACCCGGGATCGGAAGCATGACCGCGGTGTGTAAGTGTCCCCACCGTGAATCGGACCCCCCCCCAGGTGAGCTTACCGGGGGATCCGACCCCTCCTGCTGCAGCCCCGGGTTCCGACGAGTGACCCGAGGCTGCCGGCTTCTGTCCCCGCCGGGTTCCGCCTCCTGGCAGGACCCGGCTGTATGTAACTGAACATGCTCAGTTACTTACAGTATACACTGCAATACAAGTGTATTGCAGTGTAAGGGCTTGAACAAGCGATCGTATGAACGCTTGTTCAAGCCAAGAAGTAGAAAATGTAAAAAAGTTAAAAAAAAAAAAAGTCATTTTATAATATGAGTAAATAAATAAAATAAAAGTCCCATAATGTCTCCAGTTACACATAAAATGCAAATAAAGTATATAAAACATATTTGGTATCATCCATAATAATCTGTAAAATAAATCTAAATCAATATTGAACCCGCTCGAAAAACTTCCCGTAATATACAATTTTTCATCAAACACCATCACTAAAAATGTTCTAAAAAGTAATCAAAAAAAGTTACGTTCCCTAATATCATACTACTGAAAAGAACAAATCTTTTTGCAAAAAATAAGCTCTCAACCAGATCTGCCAACAGAAAAATACAGAAGTTGCATTGTTGTCAATAGTAAAAACAATGCGATATTCTCCAATATTGGTTTTCCTCAGAAAAATTGAGCAAAGATAAGAAAAACTATATAAATGAGGAATCACCGCAATCGTAGTGAACCAGAGAATAAAGATAACATATTATTTTTACGTTACGGTGAGCGGGGGGAAAAAAATGCTAAAAATCCAAAATAAAAACTGATGAGTTTGTTTGTGTCCCCCTTGAAATAGTTAATAAAATCTCATGAATAAGCTTTAGACTCCCAAAATGAATTATCTATACATTGTATCTCATCCCGTAAATAATAAGCCTCATATGTTCGCATTACCAAAAAAATAAAAATGTATAGGTAGTACAATGTGACAATACAAATCTGCTGTGAATGGCGCCTCCTTTCCTTCTATACTCGGCCGTGCATCCGTACAGCAGTCTCCACCACATATGGGGTATCAGTACACTCGGGAGGAATTGGGCATCAAACGTTGCAGTCATTTATTATGAAACTGTCAGTTTTGGCCTAAATTAATGTATTTTCCAAAAAAATTCAAAAGTTTCTAAATCGCAACTTCATATTGTTTTAACCCATGTGAAACACTTAAAGGGTTAATAGACTTAATAGAAGTTGTTGTACATACGTTGAGGGATGATGTTTCTATAGTGGGGTGATTTGTGGGGTTTTACTATTATTTAGGACTTTCAGAGTCACTTGGAAGCTGAGTTGTCCCTCAAAATGTGAGTTTTGTCAATTTTCATGAAAATGAGAAAAATCGCACCTAAAGTTCTGCGTCTCATAACATCCTAGAAAAAAGAGAGGGCGCATAAAATATCATCCCAACATAAAGCAGACATTCCGTAAATGTTAATTATCAAGCTTTTTGGGTAGTTTTACTTCCTGTCTGGAAAGCAGAACATTTCAAACTTGGAAAATGAAGAATTTTTACCTAACTTTTGCCAAATTTTCACTTTTTCAACAAAATTTTACAACTAACATGAAGTACAATGTGTCACGAGAAAACATTCTCAAAATCACCTGGATATGTTAAAGCGTTCCGAAGATTTGAAAACTCGAGTCTGGTCATTGAGCTGAAAACTAGTGTCGGTGATAAGGGGTTCAGGGTAGCAGCATGATGAAGAGAACCAAGATTTCCGGACAATGAGGGACATAAGATATCTTTGTGGTGACCTCCACCAGAAAGACACGTGGCTGAAGAGGAGACGTGGTGATGTGGGGCCTAATTGAGAAGGTAGAGGACACGTCACCTGCAGTCACTGGATGGAACACGTAGGGATTTCTGCTGTGGTTCCTATAGTTGTATATACCCTCTGTGACATTGTTATTGTCACAACCAAATGTGAGGGGTTATGTGCAGGAGGGGGCATTACACATGCATTGGGGCCCGTGCCCTGGATTTTTTACCACCCTAGCAATGCCCCTGACGCAGAGTGTACATTAATGAGAGTTTTTTTTTTCCCAACTGGCTGCAATGAAACAAAGAGTAAAAAATTTTCCATCGTCACTGAGACAACGAGACACCAGCACGGACAATACATGCGGGTGTCTTCTGTGTAATCACAGGTAACTATATCAGGATCTCATCAAGATGCACCACCACGAAGAGGAATTTCACACAATTTTTTGCCGAATTCTTGGAAGACAGCGGGAGGGTGATGAGTATGAGGGAACGATCTCAGTGAGCGTCTCTGGTGATCAAAGGCGTCTTCCACTCATCACCTCTCCTCACACGTAGATTACAGGAAGGTCCATCCTGGTGGCAACGGTAGTCAGTGGTCAGAACTTCTCCTCACAAGAGAAGCAGGGATGGCCCCGCCCCGAGCAACACGTCCTGGAGCCTGACTCCTCCCACACATGCGACTAATCACATGGTCATGACATCATCACAGGTCCTATAGCTTCTCCAGCAGCCCAGAGCCAGGCTCCTCCCACACATGGGGCTGGTCACATGACTATGACATCATCACAGGTCCTGTCACATATATCTGGAGCTCTGCAGGTGGAGGTAGGTGTGTAGTCACTCCCGTCTCTCTAGATTGGGGTTTCCTCCTGGTCGGGGGTCACATAAGGAGGTTGGTGGTTCTTGGTTTCCTCCTCGCTCCTCATTTAAAATAAGTGGAAATAAAATATATGTAAAGGCTTACTGGTCGGGCATTAGAAACTAAACCTGCTCCCTTTAGCTTCCAGGTTTGATGGGTAGAGCTCGAACACCTCTGTACATCATCTAAGGGATAATTAACTATATTCAGAAATTTATTCCTGATTTATGGTTCTGCGGCCCCTATTTCCATCTGCCTGTGAAGGAAGGGTTAAAGTTTCTATATGATAATGATATCTTATTTGTATACCTTCTGCAAGGAGGTCAGCCAATGGGTGGTAATCCCAGCATGTCTTGTAATGAGTTCCTGCTATTGCTGTGAGCTACACCCAGACTGCAACCCAATCATCAGCTACTTTGTGGCCCAAGCTCTGAAGGACCTTTCTGCCTGAACCTGTTACCTGTTGCAGTATTAGAGTCTATGAATAAATAGACTCTTGGTTTAATGTTCATAACCTATGTATTCCTGTGTGATCCCTGGCTGCCACTAACACCATGGGCCTCCACTTCACTATCTTTCTGGGGATCCCTTCCCCACATATACATCAGGAGTGCCCCTGGGGACATTCCATCATATTGCAGTCTTCTTCTCTTCTTGCATCCCCTCGGTGGCCCTGCCTGGTGTAGAAGAGGCACCTGGACCAAACTATCCGTGACACAACTAGCGCTAGGCTGTACATCAAGCCAGCCACTTAGGCACCACTGGTGGGAAAAACCCAGTCGCCAAGCTCCTACCCCAAGAGGAGAGGGCCAGTGCTGCAGTGATCCGACAAGGGAAGGGTTAAGTGCCCATCTTTGATTCACTGCACACTGCTGTAGGATGTGACGACAGTGTGCACATCAGTCGCAGTGCTGACCTCGCTTACCTCCACTGGCTGTCCGACTGCCTGTCAGAAGCAAGGATTGTCCATCACCGCGACTGATCCTGAATGAGTACCTCTGGGGAAGTTAGCTGTTTCTTAAGCTAGCTCTATATTGGAACAGTGCCAAATCCTATAAAGGCTGTGTACTTCCTTTGAAAATAGCATGGCCTCTGAGCTAAAGCAGCAGTTTTTTTTGTAAGCCTTAAGAATCCCTCAGAGACGTAGCCTTTCCTGTAAAGAAAGGGCAATCATCTACCTCAACCATAAAGAGGGTGAAAATCCAGACCGAGTCCGGCATAATTTAGAGATGGCCATTGAATTGTTCCTACTGAGCCTCAAGAGGAGTAGGAGCAAGTGAGTCTGCTCTAGCTGCTAACCAGTCTATCAAGCTACACAGCTGCCAATGTCAAAAAAAAGTTGCTGTCCTGGCAGATCAGGTCACTTGTATGGCTAAAACTGTCTGGCGCAAATGGAAGTTTCCTCCTCATGAAAGAAAAGAGGGACTTCTACTCCTTTGCCGAATCCCTCGCCTTGGGCCAGCCAAAATCCAATTCCAGCAAGGTCCCTGGACACCTGGAACCTGAAGAAACTGAGACAACAATCCAGTTTGTCGTCAATTTGGATATGAAGAAGCTGACTGACGTCAGATAAACAACAAACCCTTAAGGTTGCGGGATGCCCTTCAGGGGAAGAACCACCACAGATTCTGCCTGGATGCCAAGGTTTGTGGGCGCTTGCCCCATGTCAACATCAATTTTAACCCAACTGGCTTTAATTGATTGTGGTTCATAGGTAACCTCTATCAGCAGCTTAACCTTGGAGAAATTCCAAAGAGGAGCACCATTGTTACAGCCTTCAAAGACCCATTTGAACATTATAGAAACTAATGGCAAGACTGTTCACAACCGAGACCACTTTAATCATCAGGAATACTGAGTTACCAAGACAGGGCATAGTAATAACCCAAGTGCCTGAAGACAGTAATTTTTCTTTGGTGTTGGGTACCATTGTACTCAGCTACTTTTACCAAGAAGTGTCCTACATAACTTCCTACTGTCCGTGACTACCAGAACGTAATACAAGAGACCATGTAAGTACTGGCAGCACAGATAAAGTTTACTGGCCCCAAGAGTGAAATACGTCAAGGTCCTTTTCGAGGATCCCCAGCCTTTCTGTCTGCAACCTTGGACTGAGATGAAAATCCTGCTGAGCCTGCATTAGAGTCCAGGATCACAAATAAAAAGGTCTGGCAGCGCCTATTCCAGTGATATTTGAAGATACACCTCATGGGAAGGTCACTGTACCGAGACAAAGTCCCTATTTGCTGATATAATGTGGAAGATTCTCGTAGATCTGAGGAGATTCCAGCATTGGACTCTCTCTTTAATGTACATCAGAAGATGTTGAAAACCTCATTGTCTGCCTCTTGTCGTTCACTGGAATACTGAAGGAGAGCCCACTGACCAGTCTTGGTGCCTGATGATCGGAGAAGAGGGCCCTTCCATGGGCCCTCTCCAATTTAATAACATGCCCTCAGAGTGCAACCACCTGGGACACCTTTAAACGGTAATGGAGAGATGGTACGACATAAGTACTTTGGAAGTGTCCTTATTTGACAACATCTTTTACCACTCTAAAAGTACTAGGCCATCTCCAAGTCTGGCTAAAGTATTTATATTCTAATCCAGCATGAATTGAAAGTGAAGCGCCCAACTGCCATGCTGAACCCAAGCATCAATTCTGGGCATGTGATGGAATGCCTGCTGGAATACAGCCGGTATTAGAAGATTGCAGCTGTCTAGAACTGGGATACCCTGACTCGATCTGGGATGTCAAGAGCTTCAGGTCTTTACCAGCTACTACCAGTGGTTTAAGAAGTTTGCTTGTGCTACCACCTCGCAAAAGCTAGAAGAGACTCCCTAGGTAACCTAGCATTCCAAGTACCCATAGACTGGATTGAAAGCACGAAAAAAGCTTTTGTAATGAAGCGAACGTTGACATAGGCCCATGATTTTTGGATATGGATTACACCTATCCTTCATGCATACACCCATCCCAGTTAAGGGGCCTTATAGCTTTGGTCGACCAAAACTACAGCTTTAGCTGTAGTCCTGGCAGTACCTGGGCAGTGACCAAACATTTAAGATTATCGTGGCTGCTCCCTTCCAGTCTTCATGGACCGTAACCTGCTACTGCTCAACTGCTGGGCAAGGGAAAGACATTCGTTGCCGACTCCCATGTGTATCTATGCCTTCCAAAGTGGCCACTGCTCCCCAACCAGTCTCTAAGCCGAAATTCACTGAGAGCACTGAGCCGCGAGCTGTCCCAACCGTGGTGCCAGAAGAAGTCATTGACCCTTCAACAGGGCTTGGTTATGAGGAGGACCCTCGACCCTATTACCTGTACTAGATTATGATTTGCAGATAATGTTGGACAACAACCAGTCAGGACACTTCAGGACTCACAAGACTGAGGCTACCATTATATGGCAGTTCTATAACTGAACATAAAAAATACATTGAAACCTGGTGCCAAGAGTTCCCCATTGTGAGCTATCGTCCCCTGGAAATTGACCAAGCTGGTTAAGTTTAGGTGGTATAGTGGTCTACAATGTTCATTGCAGATGTCTCTGGCAGACATATGTAAGGCCACTACACCAAGTCAGTGGTAGTTGTTCAGTGCAAGGACTCACAGCAAAGAAAACCACACTGCGGCCCTGTGGAAAGACGTACTTACCCTACCGTTCACCGAACAAGATACTAATAGACCAAGGGTCTGCATTCCCAGCTGTTCCATGAATTGTGTGCCAACTGAGAACTATTGCTACTGAGGACTACTGCTTACCACCCGCAGGGAAACAGGCTCGACTGGGAAACATCAAAATGTTCAAAACCTTACCACCTCTGAAAAGGGCTAACTGGCCTAAACTTCTACCTGAGCTAGTGTACCTATACAACAACAACACTCAATGCTCCACCCCTTACTACATACTATGTTGTATGTTACTATGTTAGGGAGGTACATCAACCTGGAAGTCAATATGGCTCTGGATGTTAAAGCACTTGACTCCCAATCTCTGCTTCCTCAGATGTATTGGGTCCAAGAACACCAGTCTGAAATCAGAGGTTGTGGACCCAATGTTCGAAAGCCTAGCAAAAAGCCTGTGTGGACCCCCTGTTCCCGGGAAGAATGGTGGGCAGGAGCAATAACTAGTGGGCAGTCTCTTGGGATTCCTAACGGCCTTTCGTGTTCACAGGACTACCGTAATTAGAGATGTGTCTATGTTCACCAACACCACTTCCCGTGTCTCCTGTAATCCTGTGTTTTTTCTTCCTGGTTGGGCCAAGCTCTCTCTTCTCAACTTTTTTTAAAAAAAACGCAAGACACATTGCTAGCACTTTTCGTGTTCTCCGTCATGGACCTCCATTTCTCTAGTTGTGTTAAAGTACACCTCGTATGATCGAGAACGAACTATCTACTACCCTACAAAAGAACTTTGCTTCGTGCTTCTCTGCTGAGGCTTATTCATCGCCTGTCGTTACAACCTGTGATTTATTGGTGGCGCCCCTTTTCCCAACAAGGGCTGTACCAAGAGAATAGACTTTTCACCAAGGACTCTCCGAGAGACTTTTAGACACAATATTGCTGTTTTTGTGGTGCAGCTGCGCTGTTTCCAAGCATCGCAATAGGGGACTTGAACACGGATAATTTTTTAATTGTGTCGCAAGCCCTGTTTAAAATGCACACAAAAAAGATGGTGGAACTCAGGTGGACCTGAGCGGGGAGGGGAAGCGACACATCTGATTTCAGGTGTACGATCTTAGTGAATAGACGCCAGGAGTATTATGGAAGGACAAGGGACTTTCAGTGAACTCCGGTGGACCCTGTGGGGCAAGGGTCGAACACCGACATTTTAGTCAGGTTTCCCCCGACTTAGTTACTTACTTGCCTGAGTGGCCTGGGTTTTTGGCACGCAATGGATTGTGAGGCATCGGGTCAGCTTGTATACGGGGGCGTGGACTGTGGACAACCGACTGTTTGGAACAAACGCGGGAATTTACAAAACCAACTTGTGTGCAAGACATCGCCTAGCACGGCACCGGAAGGAAGACAGGTGTGCATACTCGGCGGACCACGCGGGGCGGAAGCGGACACATGCAGGAAATTTTTCTTCCTGGTTGGGCCAAGCTCTCTCTTCTCAAAATTATTTTTAAAAAAAACAGAAACATTGCTAGACTTTTTCGTAGTTCTTCAGTCAAATGGATCCTGTAAAATGTCTCTAGTGTGGAGTAAAAAGTTACAATCGTACTGAGAAATCAGGAATGCTTCTACTTCTTATAACTACAAAAGATAACTTTGCTGCTCGCGAGGCTATTCCATGCCTTGTTTCTTACAACCGTGATTCTAGGTGGCGCCCTATGCCAACAACGTGTGCTACAAGAGAGGGACTTTCTACCACAGACTCTCCGAGAGACTTTTAGACAAAATTTGCTGCTTTTGTGGTGCACTGCGCTGTTCCAAGGGCATCGACATAGGGGACTGAACGAACACGGTTATTTCACTTTCTAAAATGATGGTCGCAAGCCCTATGTTTATTAAATGCATCACAACAAAGATGGGTGAAATCAGTTGGACTGAGGGGGAGGGGGAAGCGACAGGAACATTCACCTGATCTTCAGGTGACGATCTTAGTTGACTAGCCGCACGCGAGTATTATGGCAATCGGACAAAGGACTTTCGTGAACTCCGGTACCCTGTGGGGCACGGTCGACACACGCATGTTAGGTCGGTTTCCGACTCTTTTACGCTGCCTGCTCTGAGTGCCCTGGGTTTTTGTCGCAACGCAATCGGGATTGGTGGGCTCCGGCGTCACGCTTGTATCGGGGCGTGGATCTGCGGACAACCCGACATGATTTGGACCAAAAGCGGAATTTAGGAAAACCAAATTGTGTCGCAAGATCAGCATCGACAGACACCAGGACAGAAGAAGGTGAACTCCGAGCGGACACTCAGCGGGGGGAGAGACACAGAAGCAGGAGAATTGGCTGCGCCGATCTTACGGAATCACGCCAGACCGATCCTCGTCGGACATTCCAGAGCGGCGGCGGCGTCACGGGACTGGTACAGAAATGTGCCCAATCTTATCTCACGTCACTTAATGCAGCATGGGACCCAGTGCTCCACAATGGTGGCGACTAACATCTCCGAGGACCTATGATGGCTCTGAATCTTCTATTCGAATCAAACTAAACCCAACACCTCTAACAATGTGTCTTCTACATTGTTTAGACATCATATTTTGTTTTTTATATACCTTATATCCTTCCTTTGGAGCTTATACTATCTTTTCTCAGTTCAGACGCTGCGAGAGAGACACGAGGGTGGAGGAGAATAATAAAACTCACCCTAGAGATTCTCTTCCTATACTGGGAGGAGAGTGAGGATGTGATTGAGGTCCATACATCATTAGCTATGGGAATAACCAGATGATAGGACGGAGAGGGAGAATCTGGACTGTATGGAGGGATATTCACTGTGTCTACTCCAAACCAGGATTACATAGTACTGAAGAAGACTCTAGTGGGCGCTGTCAGGCCCCTGGTGTATGAAGGACGGGGAGGAGAAACCCTGAGCCCAATCCCGGCTCTCCACTCCCCCCGATACATGATGACATCAATGAGCCGCAGATCCTCGAAGTCACCAAAACAAGATGATGGAGCTGCTGAATGGGAGAGGTTCCCACTGTGGGAGGCTGGGGACACTCTCCGTAACGCATGAAGGGAGCTGGGTGTGACGATCGGGCTCATTGTGTAGTCAGGTTCCCAAGGGGGCAGGATTGGGCTGTCTATTTCTCCATGATGGAGTGGGAGTCTTAGATAGGACACAAAAGGGTGTAACCAGGAGGCCATGATGGAGGAACCACCCGCCCCTCACATCAGAGGTAATCGACAGGACAAATCCACCGTCGTTCATGATCTGTATGGGAAGAAAGAATCGGAGTCAAGTTCGGACGTGTTTCTACCGGTAGATCCGGAAGTAAGAGAACCTCACCGGAGAGATCGGCACCAGTCATCGCTTCTACCACCGGATTGTTCAGAGGCGAACTGCGTCCCACGGAATCTCAGGAGATGGAGACTGAGACTCATGACGTATTCTTGATCTAAGATTATTCTCATCATAGGCCAATCTCTACATGTTGTGTGTATAAAATCGGATTCCCCTTATCTCTATTAGACGATCGTTTGTTTGGGAACTATTTGAAAAAAATTTAATCAAAGGAAAAATTCTTCATAGAAAGCTGGGGGAATGTTCCGTTTCAGTAGGAAAACACATGGTGGAACCCTACGTCGGTGTTTACAAGAAAATTCCAGTCAGGACAAAATGGTCTCTGGATAATAAGTGATCTTTCTCTCAGGAAAAACTCTCCGTGCCTCTCATCGTTGGTGAATTATTACGCATTGTTCCTCAGTTTGTGTATCAGGCTGAAGAGGTGAAGAATATTCTGCCCCAGCGAACCTATGATGTGAGGTGCGCTGAGCGATGTTGTGCGTAGGAGGAGATTCTAAGGTAACTGCCAGGTCGTAGTAAAACACTAGATAAAGCAGAGACGCGTGAAAACACAATACAGACATGGAGACATAGACTAAGACACGCTGAAGGGGGGAGCCTAGTATGAGGGTCAGGAATAAGGGCTCACCAGGACTTCGGAGGCAGGCGGCTGCGCTGTACATCAGTGACAGGGGGGTAAGTTGTTGTAAGTGCCGCTACTCCAGGCAACATGGCCGGGATTAAGTACCGTTGCATGGGTGCCGTCCTTTTGGATCTGGCCAGCGCCCCCCACCGACGTCTTGCAAGCCAGGACGTATCTATCCACACATCTTTCTCCAACCATGGTTAATGTTATAGTTTACCCTTTTTCTCTCCGCAGATGCCCAACCAGGCGGGAGTCAGAGGCCCATTCTGATTCATCCATTGTTACGAGCAGGTGGATGGTGGTAGCACCAAAAGATACCTTTAAGATCAGGACAATTATCCGGAAGTATCCTCGCCCTCTCACACAAGATACGTACATCCTATTAAATGGGATTCTTCAGCCAAGAACAGAGAGGAGAATCCATCTTTCATGCGTTAGAACGTGGAAAAGGTTTGCGGTTACACCTCTTATCTTGTCAGGACATCTTCCACTTCACACAGGAGAGAAGCCCTTTTCTGTGTAGAATGTGGGCCAAATGTTTTGAAAAAAAACATCTTATCTTGTCAGCCATTATTAAAATTCCCACGGGGACAAGAGATATATTCGTTCTGCATGGAGAAATGTTTCTACACCACATCAGTCGGATTGGCATCTGCGAGCCCACAGGGGAGGAGAAGCAGCATAGACATTTTTCGAGGCTCCGAAGTGGGAGCAGCCATGTTTTTCACACACGGCCACCCTGTCTTCTCCACACCAGAGAAGTTCACACCGGGGAGGACGCATTTATGTTGCTCAGAATGTGGAACTGTTTTAGGTTAAATCCTGGCTTACTCGACTCAAAAAATTAACACAGGGTAAACATTTCTATGTTACGAATGTGGGAAATGTTTCACCCAGAATCAGTCTTGGTTGTACATCTGGCGAAGACAGCCACAGGGCGAAGCCATTCGGTTCGGAATGTGGACGAGTTATAGCGAGCTCAGAATTTATTAGGACACGCGCAGTCCCACTGGCGAGCCCCATTTCCATGGTGGAATGTGGGCCCCGTTTACCACCGTAACTCAGATTGTCGGAAATCAACAACTTTCGACCTGGGCGAAGTCAAATTATTGGATGGAAATCATAACGATAAACTGAGTTGTTAGACACGGAGGTACCATATGTGAGAACCCAATCTCAAGCCGGGAATGTGTATCGCCTTTGTAACAAGAAACCTCTGCTCCCTTAACAGTCATACCACAGGAAGAGAGTATTTTTAAGCCGGTCAGACATGTGGTAACCCTTTCTTATCGGAAAGGGAGTAAGTAACGTAAAAAAGAGTAACATCTTGCGTCAACTCATGCAACAACCTGTCGAGCACGGCCGAGGGGTGGTGTTGCGCTACGTCCCATATGTAGCTGCACTCTGTTGGAGTCTGACCCACCCAAGAAGGTCAATACACCAACACGGGGAAAAAACTGCCAGCGGTTAGAAGTCCTGCCTGGTAAGCAGGAGGGGTTAATGTTTAATGTGTTTCATTCCATCGGCCAATCCACTGTTCAACATGTATTGTAAGCGGGAGGCATGGCGGAGTCTCACCACTGACAGTTGTCGAAGATAAAAAACACCCTGGGTCAGGCAAGTTAGTAGACATCGACAAGCTCAGTCAGAAGCTGACGCATCCTCTTAGGACGACAAAGCTACCTCCCCCTCTTGCCCTGCATCCAGGCTGGGGATCTATCCCTGTGGTCCTCTCCAACTGCACACACAGCCTTCTACTCGCAAGATCGTGTGACAACGTTATCCACTGTTACTGTCGTTCCAATAAAGAACTGTACGTTCCCGTTGTACAACGTCTGCCGCCGTATGGTCCTGCTACCACGGCTGTCACATCAAGGGCACCCTGTCAGCACACCACAGGGAATCATAATCAGACCCCAAAGGGTTGGCCAGGGAGACTACTACAAGCAGCATCTTCCTTCATCATTTCTTGCCCACACCCACTGCTGGAGGACGGCAGGTGTAGGACAGCACTCCGGGTCCCATACAAACGCACCGGGACCCTAGCGGCCTAGGCAGCAACCGCAGCATCAGGTATTACAGGCACCAGGGGGGTTCTCTGTTCAGCCCAAGAAGAAAAGGCTAGGCCCCGGGCGGGGGAGTGCCATTCCCACAATCCGGCTTCTGTGGTACATCGGCAAAGCACAAAGGGTAAAAATTTTATAGGTTCTACTAAGGAATTAAAAGGCATCACAAGCCCACCCCCGGTAGGAACCCTGTCCGGTTGAGAATTGGGAAAATGTTTTTACGGCACGATGGGCTCTTGGTTGTACAGATGCCAAGTCACCGGGAAGCAAACCATTGTTGTTCAAAAGGGGAAATGGAAAAATGTTTAATACAAACTCAGAGTTATAGGACGTTCAAGAATTGAACAGGGGGGAGACCATGTTAATTTAGGATTGTTTTAAATGAAAACTCAGTTTGTAATACACGAGAAGTAACACAGGGAGGCCGAAACCATTTAGTGTAACGATCAGAGTTTTCTACAGGGTTAAAGCAAAGTAATGACCTGGAATCTGTAAAATGATCTGCCTGGACTAAACATTGCCCAAATTCAAAACAACTCATAAGGCAAGAGTGATATAATACAACAAAAATGATGGTGAGCCAAATGCTCTCTTCTCCAGGCATGCTCCCTCGGGCACATTTACTAGGGGTCAGCATTCCACATCGAACAGGCTTTCCGACTTTTCCCGTTTTCCCGCATTTATTACAGGGGGTTTTGGCGGCGCACGCGATCGGATTTTGGTTCAATCACGACCGTCTTTTGCGACCCAATCGGGGGGCGTTGCCTCGGACAACCAGACTTGTATGCGGAAGAAGGCGCGCTTCTTGAGATTAAAATTCAAATGGTGTCGCACGAAATGGCACTCCCACCTACACCGGGAAGAGATGAGTGAACTCCGGCGGACCTCAGCGGGGAAGAAGAGCGGGACCCCTGCCGGATATCGGGCGACGATAATCGGGTATGAATCGCGCCGGATTCATACTCACGGACAGCGCACCTCGGGGCTCACGACAGGACAAGGACGTAACTGTGCCCCATGTGGATCAACAGAAGCTGTTTCTCAGAGCCCTGGGCTGAATTGTTTAGCAAAGACATACAATCCGGGCATCTCAATGGGTGTGATACTATGGCGGACATGGGTAATAATTTGTCTGCCGGACCTGGAAAAGTTAAACTAAATAACTTTTATTGGTACTTTATTAACCCACTGTCCATCTCTATTAAAACAGTCAGGCATTGGTCCGTGAACTAATTTAATAGTCATGGCCATTACGAGGGCAGTGTATATAGTGCTAAACCCACTGTCCCACTTAGTGAGCTTTTGAATAGGGTCAAAGGATCGGGCGTGTAAATATACTATTATGCTTAAACACTGTCCGGTTGACGAGTATAGAGTATGGTGGGTCTATAGGAAAAAATCGTGTCTGTCCACTACGTGACCAAAAAAGAATACTGCTAAATTCAGCTCACTTACATGTAAGTCCCCCCTAACGCGTTTCTGCATCTATGGTAAATTAACTAGATGAGGAGCAGAGGGTGCTTCCATCGTGCAATGTAGGTGTGACATGTAATCATAACACACACCGGAGAATTTCCCCCCCGGCATGTTAGGCAGTAGCCAGGTAAACCACATGACAGGGGTATTTAACACACTTAATTCACCCACAGTTTGTGTCATATCGGGGGCCCGGGCTACGGTTTATAGGTCCTTGACTGGTGGGTGGTATAGACCGCGCTCTGTTAAAAACCGCCCGTAAATGCGGAGGAGTTCATTGGTGGACCGTATCCCTGCCAGCAGGAATGTGCCGACCACCGTGCGTGGTCCAATATCATTCGAGATCGCCCTGCCCTGGTGGCCGTCAACGGGGTCACGTGCTGTGTCCTTAATCACATGATCCCGGGAGTGTCAACAGTCGTTGGTGGAGACGATCATCTCCGGCTCCGGTAAGGGCAGACTGACCGAGTGTTGGAAGTGTTTAAAAGACACTGAACAGTGTTTAAGGAGTGAGTGTACGGATTAAAATATCCGGACAAAGATGATTCGATTATGGAAGAATATTAAAGGCATGCGACGCCACTCGAAATAGATAACAGGACGGCAGTGTTTGCATTCCTGGAGTTCTACCATGGAGGTCAGTCTTCTTAAAACATCTGTTGCTATTGTATAATATACCGCTAACACCAGGTTGGGTAAATAACTAAATTAAAACAAGCAATTTAAGGGGAACAAAATCATGAGGCCTAGTGGTTTGCGGTGTCAGAGAAAAATCCATCGTGATTCTCTCGGGCACCCATTGTCAGAGTCACGCATAGGTATGGGGATCGATGGGCTCGATGCTGAAAGTGCTCACCCTCGGGGTTTCCTTGTTGGATGTCCACAACACTGTGGGCTGGGGGTGTCATGTCATTAGTGATGTCCTAAGTGTCACGATGCTGGTCCTAAAAAAAAACTACCGGATGGTTTGACCCCACACGTTGGTAGTAAGCGCAAAAACAACAAGTCATAAAATTACACCCTCCCTGTTTTCTCCAGCGAGATGAACTTTGATTGGATACACCCATATTGGTATTATTAGAACTAGGAAATTGGAACCTTCTTGGTGTATTACAGTTGGCATTCGCATCTGAGGGGCCTTGGGTGGTTTAGGGCGCCAGGTTGGTTGGGGCAGTAGTTCTCTTTGGGCCGGACTAGATGATATGGGAAAACCAAAGCTCCACCTAAGTTTTCTGCCCCTGCTGCAGTCCTGGCGGCAACTATTCTACACCTTGGCCTAATAGCAGGGCACGTTGTAAAATACCAAAATGTTCAAGGGTTGGCGGACCATGGTAGCACAGCATCATAGAGGACTATTATCCGCATCGGAGCTTTTTCCTCAGTGGTTTGGGGTGCAGAAGGGTATTTATGTTGGAACATAGGCTGTTGATATGCTTGTTTTCAAAACTCTATTCGGTATCCCGTTGTCGCAAACCTTGTGATGTAATCTGCTGGATGAAGAGGACATAGTAAGGGCGGGAGGATTCTGGAATTGTTCCCCTGCTCTCAGGAAATGTCCTTGGGTCTCCCTTTTAGCAGAGGTTTCGGATGAGGACTTTGAAACGTAGCAATTTGTTTGTCGTGTGGCTTTCGTCCATGGCGAGTAGTTATCATACCAGGGGGCTTTCTGATGTTAAGGGCAAGAAAAAAAGCCGATCTGATCTTGTTGACTTCAGAGGTGAAAGAGAGCCCTATTTCATTGAGTAAGAAGGAGACAAACACTGTCGATATTCTCAGCGGTACCTCATCAACAAGTCCTGTAGGTAGTCTATAAAACGTAGCCATCGGCTATGTTGGCCCAAAATGCATTTGCCTCACGAAACCAATAACGTCCTTATCAAACCAGCCCAGGACAGAGCTTTGCGTACGGGAGGAGCACAAGGGCTACCCATCGTCAAAATCCCCGGAGTGGTGGTAGAATTTGCAATTGACACCACAAATGATGTGCTCCAGGACCAAATTAGGAGGTCAGCGGGAAGGTATTGTGTTGTTTGTACAATGGATATCATTGTCAGAACGGATTATACAGCTCGGTATCACGATGTATGCGGGATCGAAGCTATAGCTGATCGAGCTATATAAGGCTCATCAACATCCCAAATGGCTAAATGGCCTCTGGCATCCAATTGTAGGCCATAAAGTAGGATAAGCACACCATAGTGACCTTATATAGGACGGTAGTGGTGGTCACAAGGGGCGTCGTAGTATGTAGTCCACGTACATGTAATATTTGCGTGACGCTGTTGATGCCACTCACTATGGGCGACATTTTAGGGGACTAGTGACCTTAGGTATCGTCGGGATCCTCCGAAAGTTGACGTGTAGGCTTGTTGTAGGGCATCGAAATGATGACTCTCTTTGCTGATCAGTTGTCTCTCCGTGCCCGAGCTGCGCATCTGCTCAGTTGTAGTCAAGTAACAGGGTTTTTTTGGGATATTGGTTACTACTGCAACAATCTTTATCACAAAGAAGTTTTTTACCCATTTTCAAGACTGTCTCTGCTCACGTCTTACCAGGTTAACCGCTTTGTTCTGAAGGCTCTTAATCATTAAGAATGTCATCTCCAGAGTTTAAGGGCCACCATTCATCTCTCGAATAAGATTAGGCAGACTCTCAACTCAGTAAATTGTTTCTGTAGATGGTCCGTTGATACTCTAAGAAGGGGTCAATTAAAGTAGGGTAGTAAGGGGCGGGAGGGAATTGTTTGGCTTCGGTCTAACTTCCGTAAACGGAACTTCACTGGTTCTATCCCTTACTCTGAAGGCTACCAGAGTCTCAGGAAGGTCTAGGTCTGGGGCTCAAGGCCCAATCTGAAATGAAGTTTGTCATGCTGCAGAAAAAACTTTTTTTCCATTTAAGTTTACTGAAGAATAGGTTAGATCTTTGCTCCAGGTGATAGATTCAAATGGGAGTGGGTAACAAATTGACTAGGCCCATAATAAGTACCGTGTTTCTCATATCTGTAGGGGTCTGTCCGATAAATTATTCTTGCCTACTAGAATTTGACGCACTTTCAACCTGATTAAACGTCCTTCGTCCGTAGCTGTATTCCAGGGGCGGTGGGTCTTGGGATAAACAAACCTTCCCGGCACTTTTGTGGTCTACTCTTGCCTCTTGCCCGTTCCAGGGTCGGTAAATCTTCCTCTGCCATCCCTTTGGAGTACCTCCCGTCCCTATATTTTTGTTCACCCCTACCCGAGGCGGCCCACTATCGAATTTTCGTTGTCAGGGATGTTGTAATGGTCCACCTCCTGTTGATATTATGGCGGACATGTAACTGAGTCAGGCTTCCTGGCTGTGGGCACTAGCATGGATCAAAGACCCCCATTTTCCAGTTACTCCAGACAAGGTCTGCTTAACTGTTTTTCTATTATTACAAAGGAATTGGAGAAGCACCCTACTATAATTTGGGAGCTTGAAACAGGACTTTCCAACCGGTGGGATAGAATTTAAGGCTTATGAAACTAGTGGGACCAATGATATCCTGCAGTGACCCCACAGTAGGCCAAAATGGTGGACCTTTCTCTCAGAAGTATCAGTCCAATTGGAAGATATCGAGAATAGTTTTGAGGGAAAAACTTCAGAATTGAGGTCTACCGAGACTAATCTTCTGAATGGCGTTCCTGAACTTATGGTGAAAACCTCCCTATTTTCAACTAAGGAGAAGGTGTGCAGGTGCTCAGGAATTTCACATCTCAATGGGGAGATATATGCTCCTTTCCACGATCTCTCCAACTACCAAGTGTCTCTGTGTTGTTTTCATATATTTGTCTCGCTGGGGCTGTAATGAGGCTAAATCTCAACAGTTTGGTTGTTCTTCATGTACCTGGCATAAATCCGGAGGTCAAGGGAAGAATGAATGCTTCTTCTTCTTTCTGATTCGCAGAGATGGAATCTGGAGACGGTAACTTAGCGGTGGATCAGATGACCCTACTAATTCCACTCAACTGGGTTATGCACAAGTCAACGTTGGGGGGTGATTTATGAGATTAGCTCAGACCGAACAAGGCTGGAAGGCACAGCTAAACTCAAGGCAAAGCTTTACTTAAGGCGACTAGACGTCATAAACAGACTCCCTTGATCTGAAGAAAAGAGATGGATGATGCGTTGGACCTCAACTTGTGTCTGCTAGTCAGTGGGTCCTTTCGGTGCTTGTGTGTAGAAGTCAGTGGTTTTTGGCATAAACTTGCCCCTCGGGAGCATACAGTGGCTCTCCCCAGTAGATTATTCTAATGGCCCCCTGTCTGATCATCTCACGCAGTTTTGAGGGTCTTTTTCCCCCCCAGTTCATCCTAGTACATTGGAAGAAACCTTCCCCCCTGGGGAATTATGTTTAGTATATAATTACTTAATAGAGTTAAAACACCTCCCCACCTAGGGCAGATGGGCGAAATTACTGCCCTACGTTAGCTTATTACACAGCCGATTTTTAAACTGCTCATAAGATGGCTATGAGGTGAATAGTTTTATAGCTCACTAGCTTGCGGGACCAGGTCATGTTTTTTCCAGGAACCAGGCTCGGATATCACTAGAAGCTTTTGATCCCTCTTCAAATGTGCCCAACTGGGTGTAAGGTCAATGGATGGGCTTATGGCAGACCCCAAGTACATTGTGAGATATATGATTAGCATTATTGAAATCTGAAGCCACTGGATACTCTGCACGGTTCACTATATGACTTTGTTTTTTTTTTACATAACATAATCTGTTCCCTTGAATTGAATAATATTGGCAATGTTGGCTTAGTTTAGTATATTATGGATTCCGCACCGCGTACACGATCGTTGTCTGCATTTTTTATTTTTTGCTAATAAAAACCTTTAGAAGTGAAAAAAAATTCAGCCTCTGTCTAATTATTCGGTTTGCCTATAATCACTATGTTTCCTAACTGATTTTTCCTTGCTGTTTCTCTTTCTATATCTCACATTGGGAAATATGTGATTTTGAATTCCATCCTGGAAACTCATTTGCCTATTCTTAGAATCCTCTTGTGGAGTATCACTGGCTATAAGTCTCAACACCACGCAAGGAGGCCTTAATTGGTGAAGTCTCCGTAAGGAAGTTCATACTTCTGAATCATATATATCACATTTGAGGTGGTTCCCATGCTTGAGTATAGGTTACAGTTGATCCAGAGTATGTGGTCAGGGGGGGGGGGGGGGGGATTGTTCGTGGGAATGTGTTCAGGTTGATCAACTCTCACAGAAAACGTGTGCGACACACTCCCTTCTTACCCCCCCATAAATAGAATTGTAGAAGTGAGAATTTTTTCTAAAGCCTTATGGATGCAACAATTCCAAATATGAGCGTTTTTGTAGTGTTCACTTTTTATTTATTGTGATTTTTTATATTGATGGGGTCATGGGGGATTAATTTTGCGCATTCCAGTGTTTTTAGGTGTACATTTCACTATTTTTTTTTTTCGCCAGTTTTCATTTTGTCACATTGTGGGACCTTCATAAGAGCTCATCTGTTATACTGCAGATACTCGGTAATAATTCAGTCATCTTAGTCTTCTTACCCTGCACATTGGTGGTGATAAGAGACAAGTGAAGAAGAAATGTGACCACAGGCTTGATGGTTCCGGCCAGGTTCTAATGACCACAAAACTTCATTACGTTGATGGGACCTAAATGTATATTAATTTAGCAACATTTGTTGTTTTATGCCAGATCAAAGATATGATGAGGGCTAATAAACCTTATTGGGAAGCCAATAAACCCTAGTATTGACACATATGGAATTATTTCGTTTAGTTTTTTAAGATGGAAGATAGCCCTACACCTAAGGAGCAGCCATTTGTAGCTTAAGGCTCATCCCATTTTTTGGATTCTGACCTGCGTCGCTTTATTGGTTATAACTTTTGAACTTGTACTTATTGAAACGACCAAATAAGGTTGCTGATCAACATTTCCCATGATTGTGCTTTCAGCCTTATTCATCATTTTGAAATGTTTGGATATTTATTTTGATGCTGGCGGCTACAATGATAGCGATTTCTGTATGCTCAGAATTGATATCTTTGGGGATAATAAATACTGTTTGAATGAAATTTTACAAGTTAGGCATCAAAACCCCCTATATAAACCAACCATTTTCAAATCTGCACCCCCTCAGCTATAAGAAACAGCTTTACGAAGATTGGTACCCTTGAGATCTTCCTAGTAATTGAATCAAAATGGAGGTGAAATTGATACTGGTCAAATTGTTCATTAGCACTAAAAAATACACATTTCCAAAAGATAAAAAGAGGAAAAACCACATACAAACATTTTTCTGCAGGTTCTCCGGTGTGCAGCGACCCCCACATGTGGGCGTGACTTGTTTTCATCGGACACAGGAGGCCAGAAGGGAAGGAGCGCCATGCCGCTGCCAGGATTTAGTTTTCCTCCTTGGCCCCTTTTGTAGGCTAAAATTTCGCTTTTTTTTTTTCGTTATTGGTGGTATATGACAGCATTTTGGGGTTGCTATCTACTAGTGTTGAAAATTTAGGTAAACTTTTTTTTGAGGGCAGGAGGAGAAAAGCATCAATTCTGTACTGCATTTTATTTTTTTTAGTTATCTTTATTCTAGGGGTCGATACGATTACGGGACCAGACTGAATATATTACGCAACGTATGGCAGTTCATGCAGGTAACTCTGGGGTCCAGATCAGACACCAGAGTTGCTATAGCAACGATCGGCACCCCCCGAAAACGGTTCAGGGGCGCGCTCGTGGAGGAACGACCCCCCAAGATGCATGTTAGATGCCGCGGTGGTGCTGACCACGGCATTTAACGGGTTAGGCACCCGCGATCGGGAAACACGGGGTGCCGGCTGAGACTGATAGCCGGCACCCCGTGTTTCCCGATGCCGGTTCGGCTCAGATCTTGAGCTGAACTGGCATCGGCTCAGCGTCCGATATATCGGACGCTGAGCGTTAAGGGGTTAAATGATTTGCATTGTTTATTTTGTGTGTCCTTATTAGTCTTTCTATTATTCTGTCTTTCGAAGCATGTTAAGTGATACTTGTGCTAAGAGGTTCATGTCTAAGACCATTGTTGGGGCAGTCCCTTCGATGTATACAGAAGTCATACCTGTAGGTGGTGAAGAAGAAGATTTGGGGTTAAAAGACCAAAGACAGGTACTAAACCTCCCAACCAACGTATGTGTACCCCTGAATCTGACTTCCCTTTGAGTAAGTCAAGTAAGTAGGAGGTGATCCATAAGGAAAAGGTTGTTTCCAACCTGGTGAAGAGGAAGCCCACACATTGGGACAGATTGTTAGTAGATCTGATTTGGAGCGGAGATCGGTACATTCAGAATGGTGCACAGGTTTTAGTGTCCAATCCAAAAGTAGTTGCGAATGATGGTGATAAGGCACCACCTTCACATTTTTCACATCCAGTCTGAAGCATTACAACAAGTCAGAGCACGGAGCTCATCTTACTTGTTGGGGTGTTCAGGGTTGATCTGAGACAATGTGACACCAGCACGGACAATACATGCGTGTGTCTTCTGTGTAATCACATCAGGTAACTATATCAGGATGTCATCAAGATGCAATTTGTTGCCAAATTCTCGGAAGACAGTGGGAAAATTTCAACAGGAGTGTGAGGAGTATGAGGGAGCAATCTCTGGTGGCGAAAGACGTCTTCCACTCATCGCCTCTTCTCACACGATCACGGGAAGATCCATCCTGGTGACAACAGTCTCAGCGCTGGTCAGAACTTCTTCTCACATGAGGAACAGGGATGGCCACGCCCCTAGCAACACATCCTGGAGCCTGACTCCTCCCACACATGTGACTAATCACATGGTCATTACATCATTACAGGTCCTATAGCTTCTCCAGCAGCCCAGAGCTTGACTCCTCCCACACATGGGACTGGTCACATGACTATGACATCATCACAGGTCCTTTAGTTACTCCAGCAGCCCAGGACCTGACTCCTCTCACACATGGGGCTGATCACATGACTATGACATCATCACAGGTCCTGTCACGTAATATCTGGAGCTCTGCAGGTGGAGGTAGGTGTGTAGTCACTCCCATCTCTCTGGCTTGGGGTCACATAAGGAGGTTGGTGGTTTCTAGTTTCCTCCTAGCTTTGCGGAGCACCACAAGCTCATTAGCATACTTTAGAAAGTAGGTTTTTTTTTTTGGCCACAATCTTCCGTTCTAAGTTATAACAAAAGGAGCTGCCAGGAAACGGTGCCGGGACGGGGAGGTGAGTGATAGACATCTTCCATCGGGTAAAATGATGGTAGATGTCCTTTAAAGGAAACCTACCATTAAGAGAGATCTGATGGTAGTTTCCCACTTACCTTTCAAACCCTAATCTATCTTAAGTTAATCCCAGAATACTCTCTACACTAACCTACAATTTAACTAATATGCTAATTTCTGGCAGAGGCCACAAATCCTTGGTGTTGTCAATCTGTGAAGGATAAAACACATTATAACAGCTATAACCTTATCATTTGGTTGTAAGAATAACTCTGAAGATGTATTCACAGATTTGTGTGATATCAGCAATCGGACATGCAGCATTTCTCGTCTGCCCATGGTGGCTATGACTTTCTGCTTACCATAAGGTTCTGTATTATCTAGTCTGTAACATTCAGTCTCCCTCCTCCGAGGTCCTGGTGATATCTAGGAGTATTCCTGACCCTCATAGCTCCCACCTTCCAGTTTTCTTAGTCTAGTCTCTCATGTTGCTGTATGTGCTTATCACTCCGTCTCGTGCGGTTATCTAGTGGTTACTATCACTGGGCAGTTACCTGTAGAATCTCCTCCTTACATCGCTCATCGCCCCTACATATGTCTCGGGTGCAGGATATTTCTTCACATCTCCTCCTGATACCACAAACTGAGAGACAATATTTAAGAAGTCACCAGACATGGAGAAGTCACAGAGGAGTTTAGAAGATTATGTAAAAAAATCTGTAATTAATATAAACCCAATAGTCCTGCCAGTGAGAGATATCTGAGACACAGAAGGAACAATGTTCAGTTTTCCCTTTAACAAAGAATTAAAAGTTCCAGTAATAGCAAACAGTGAAACTGGAGTCAATCACATAGGGAGAGATTCATGAAGCTGTCTAAGAGTTAGAATGTTTAGTTGCTCATTGCAACCAATTACTGTTCAGCTTTTATTGCTTTTGGTGCTCATGAATATTTTAAAAGAGAGCTGTAATTGGTTCCAATGGGCAACTAAAAACATTCAAACTTTTAGCATGATAAATCTGCCCCATATAGACTATAAGAAGATAGATTACTACAAAAGACAATATTGACTATAATAACCCCCAACAGAATCAGAAAGATGTCATGAAGTCCTCATCTCTCCATCTACCTGATGCTCCTGTGGAGCATATTTCTCCTCTCTGAACAATCCTTGGTAGAAGAAGAGGACGGGACATCTCTCCGGGATGTTCTTACTGGAGTCTACCTGTAGGAAACACATCCAAGACTGAATTCCTTCTTTCCATCTACAGATAATGAAAGGACGTGTGGATTTAGTCCGTCTATTACCTGCTGATGTGAGGGCCGTGGGCCTCCATCATGACGTCCTTGTAACATCTTTGTGTCCCTTCTAATATCCCATCCTCCATGGAGAAATAGACAGTCCACATCCTGAACCTTAAGGAACTGACACACACAGATCCCGTCTATCACCCAGATCCCTTCATAGCGTACTGTATAATGTCCAGCATTCCCAGCAGTGTTCACTCTCCAGAGCACTCCATATATTGTGGGGTGACTTCTAGGATTCTGCTCATGTGTCATCATGTACAGGGGGAGGTGGAGGAGCCGGGATTGGGCTAGGGTCTCCCCCCCGTCCTTCATACACAGGGGCCTGACAGCGCCACTAGAGGCTTCCTCTACTGTGTATACTGTTATGGAGAGACAATTAAAATCTCCCTCCATACATTTCCAGAATGCTCTCACCTCCAGTCCTATCACTATTCTATTGCCCATAGAAATGATTTCATGTGACCTCTTCACCAATCTCCTCACCTCTCCAGTAATCTATAGCAGAGAATCTCTAGGGTAGCTGGAAGATTCTCTCCACCTCTCGTGACCTCTGTCCTATTGTCTGATCATCTGAAGAGAAGAAGACACAGTAACAATATATTAACGAAAGGAAAGTTTAAAAACAATTACTAAACATGAATTATAGATACTGACAAATCGTGGGTAAATGTTCGGTTTGAGTTTTAGATCAGAAGCCAAGTCACAGGCCTCAGAGATAGTTCGTCTGTTATCGCCTCACATTCGGTGAGCACAGAGGTCCTTGCTGCCACGTAATGCGCGTATGGAGATGCGTGCCCTCCCAGCCAGGATGGAGTATCTCTGCCTTGATATCTTTTGTTTGTCCCAGGACCCTGCGTTTGCCTTAACTCTTCAATATAGAGGTGGTCAGGTGGAAACCCGGGACTTTCCTAAGCTGGGATATTTGGGTAATTGCACCACCCTTGGCCATGCCTTCTAGCCAAAGCTCCTTCCCAGTCCATCATTTACGTGACGTCATGTCTGATGAGAGGTGTTTTGATACAGCACAAGTTAAAATTAAAAAAGGAGACGTTGGCCCAGGTCCCCTCTCTCATCGACCAAATTAATGCCTTAAAGGGAACCTGTCACCAGGAGACCCATTTTTAGCACTCCCCCAGACCCCACAGAGCATAGTACATACACTGCCAAAGTGTTTTTGTATTAAAAATTGGTTTACAGAAAAAAGATCTGTTTATTGTACCTTTCATTAGCATCGGCTGTAGAGACAGGCAGTTGCCAATTGGGAGGGGCTGGAAAGGAGCAGTTCCCCCCCCACCCTTGGGAAACAGCTACTCCATGTGACCTTGTGGTCTGATGCACAATGCTCATGTGACCCTGTGGTCTGATGCACAATGCTCAGCGATGTCCGATCCTGTCATTACAGAACAAATTGCAAAACATTAGTATTGCAGTGTATGAGCTGGATCAAATTATCTCTTTTTCATGCCCAAATGCTCAAATAAAAGTAAAAAAAATATCTGTGATAATATGTCCATTAAATCTAAAGCATTATCGGAACCGCATGGTTAACAGTGTCAAAAATGAAAAAAATTCCCACAATTTATGAATTTATCAATTCCCTTCACAAGAATTGTTGGAATTGAAGTTATCAAAAAAGGTCCATGCCCCAAAATGATACCACTGTATCCAAGTCTTCTCACAAAAAATAAGTCCTTAATTGACATAGCCAACCAAAAAAATACAAAAATTATTTCTCTGAAAAGATCCTTAGATGACATTTTTTTTATCCAGTATAAAAACGGGTAAATAAAAACAAAACTATATGAATGAGGTATTCGCTGTATAATCAGTGAGCCATATCACGGAGATAACATGTTATGTTTGTGGAATTGTGAACAGCCAAAAAAATTGCTAAAAATGATGAATCTGAAAAATGCCTCATAAGCCCAAACATTAATAGAAGAATACAAACGTTATAACCTTTACAGAGTGACAATAAAAACCTGAAAATCGCCATATCCGATAGAGGGGAGGAATGTAGACGGAATATATCTGCCGGGGAAGACGACATAAGGGTAAACCCCGTGTATAACATCAATGGAAAAGCCACTAACCCCTGAGCACCTACTGACCCCGGGGTGTAGGATCTGCATTTTCCTGGATCTTCAAAGGCTCCTCAAAGGCGTTACGTCATCTAAAAACATAAGTGTCTAAATCTGCCTTCTAAAATCCCAATGGCGTTCCTACCCTCCTGTGCCCCAATCCAATTTACCACCACATATCAGGTACTGCCATACTCAGATATTATCGAACAACCTATGGGTTGATGCTTCCTTTTCATGTTACAGCAGGTGATGGTTGTATCACACCAGATACATCTGAAGAGCATGACAATATCCCAGATGCCTCCTCAGACCTTCACACACAAGATCCATCATCTGATGCTATTAGAAGGGATCTTCAGCGAAGTCGCACAGCGGAGAAGCCATTTTCTTGTGTAGAATGTGGCAAATGTTTTAGTCAAAGTTCTTATCTTGTTAGACATCTCAAAATTCACACAGAGGACAAGAAATTTCCGTGCTCGGAGTGTGAGAAATCTTTCTACCAAAAATCAGATCTTGCTGTACATCTGAGAAGTCACACGGGGGAGAAGCCATTTATGTGTTCAGAATGTGGAAAATGTTACAGCATTAAATCAGAGCTTAGTATACATCAAAGAAGTCACACGGGGGAGAAGCCTTTTCCATGTTTCCAATGTGGTAAACATTTTTACAAGAAACATGCTCTTCTGATGCATCAGAGAAGTCACACGGGAGAGAAGAAATTTCCATGTTCAGAATGTGAGAAATGCTTTTATCAAAAGTCAGATCTTGTTATACATCTGAGAAGTCACACGGGGGAGAAGCCATTTACATGTACGGAATGTGGGAAATGTTATAGTATTAAATCGGTGCTTAAAAGACATCAGAGAATTCACACTGGAAAGAAGCCATTTCTATGTTCAGAATGTGGGAAATTTTTCAACCAGAAATCAGATCTTGTTATACATCTGCGAAGACACACGGGGGAGAAGCCATTTATGTGTCCAGAATGTGGGAAATGTTATAGCGATAGATCAGATCTTGTTAGACACCAGAGAAGTCACACAGGGGAAAAACTATTTCCATGTTCGGAATGTGGGAAATGTTTCAACCACAAAATAGACCTTGTAGTACATCAGCGAATTCATACAGGGGAGACGCCATTTTTTTGTGGAAATTGTTATAGTGATAGATCAGAGCTTGTTACAGACCAAAGAAGTCACGAAGGGGAGAAGCCATTCTCATGCTCAGAATGCGGGAAGCCTTGTAGCGGGAAACCAGCTCCTCTGATACACCAAAGTCACAACACAGGAGAGAAGCTATTTTCGTGTTCAGAATGTGGGAAACTTTTTCTTCGGAAAGTGGATCTTGATCGACATCTGATAATACACACAGGGGAGAAGCCGTTTTCATGTACAGAATGTGGTAAAGGTTTTACCCAGAAAACACATCTTGATCAACATTTGGTAATTCACACGGGGGAGAAACCGTTTTCATGTTCAGAATGCGGGAAATGTTTTGCTCGGAAATCAAATCTTGATAGACATCACATTATTCACACAGGGTAGAAGCAATATCCATGTATTGAATGTGGGAAATATCTTGTTGTACATCAGCAAAGTCACACGGGAAAATGTAATAGTCCTAAATCAGAACTACATCAAAGGAGTCACAAAGAGTAGAACAAATTTTGATGTTTGGAACATTTAGAACACAGACGAGAAGCCATTTTGAAAATTTGCTAAAAAAAATTTTACGGCAAGAGGGCACTCGTTGTACATCTGCAAAGTCACACCGGGGAGAATACACGAGAGAAGTCAGGAGAGAAAACATTTTCTTTTCTCGTTAACCGTTATAATTTCTCGGTAAAGCCGAATCCATGTTATGAATCCGTTGACATGTTGAAGCCACAGGTGACGTAATTTTACAAATGTAATAAACTCACTAAAGACAAGTATGATGCAAAACAACAAAAATGGACATTAAAAAGAACCTGCCATTTAAATTAAGCCACCACAAATAAAATACTGGTTCCTTTCCAGGGCTACAATGTTAAAAAGTATGTTTATAAACTTATATGCAACTTACCTGAGGTGAGTCCAATCACACTAAGTGAGTGCTGCATATTAAATTCTACTTGTATAGCCCTGCCTCCATATTCCTGACTGACAGGTTTTACTGCTAGGACATGCTGCTGTGTAGAACACAGAGAGTGAGCTCAGTTGCATCATTGGGAACTTCATGTTATGTGACCAAAGTGATGTCATCTAAGGTGCTGTTACATTTGCAAAGTCTAACCCATGGAGCCATGCTGTGATTTCATGTGATCGGATACACACATGGTATAAACACTGCAAATGTAACTGGGATAAAGGCCCTAAGAGTACATCACCCTGGTCACATGACATTAATTGCTGAAAAGAGGCATGGGACATGGGGATGAGTAGATGGGAGGGGCCGACCAAGCAGCAAACACCCCCTTAATGCCAGGTAATATAAGATAAAGTTGATTGATGTGAGGGAAACAATTTTTAACTTAAAGAATAGTGTCAGTTAGTTAATAGGGCTTCATAGGAACTTGTCACCAGCCATAGTTATATATATCTAACATATAAAGCTGAGTGTACAGTATGCAGTGTATGTGTGTGGGTGTGTATGTATTTTTACACACTTACCATACCAGATTTTGCACAGCAGCACTCAGGGAACATCATCGAGAAGGTTTTGAGTAAAAATTTGCACCCATGTGCACCATGTACAAGAGCCATGGTCTGCTGCTGCTGCTGCGGCAGTTAGAAGGTAAGCTATGATTGGTTGCTGTTTTGCCACAGGCCATTCATATGAGCTCTGAGCTTTGATTGGTTACTATAGTCAATGAGTATAAGACGCTTCTGTGTGAGGTAAGATGGATACGGAGAGAGAGAAAGAGAGGCAGAACATAGAGAGAAAGAGAGAGAAACAGGGAGAGACATATAGCTAGATAGAGAGTAATAGATAGAAAATATGTTTTGTTAACCCATTCTTTTATAACTAGTTTATAATAATTGTGAAATCTGAGAACTTTTTTACCAATCATCAGCAGACGTTTAGTTTGTGTTTGAGCCCATATTTAAAGGAATAGTCCAGCCTCATGTTATATTATTCGGTTGTCTGCTGTTTACATGTTGTCAGGGCTCGGGGTCAGTGAACCCCCTGGATCACCGCGGACGATGACACAAGCCGACACCTGGAACCAAAGTCTAAGTGGCACCTGGTCTTCACCAGAGCCCGCCCCAAGGCAGGATGGTCTTGCTGCGGCGTGGTGCCACCAGGTCGTTCCACAGCTGCGACTTCTCCGCGGTGGCAGCCAAGGTCGAGGTAGAGAATTGGAATGCAGGCTCGAGGACAGGGACAGGCAGATAGTCAGGGCTGGCGGCAATGGAGCAAAGTCAGGATCAGGTCTGGGGTCAAAACAGGAGATCAGAGTAGGCACGAGGAACGCAGGAGGAAGCTTTCTCGATGGCATGTAGCACAAAGATCCGGTGGAGATTGGTGGAAGCTGCTGGTTTACATAACAAACTCGGAAGTGGCCAGCGCCAATCAGCAATGCGCTGGCCCTTTAAATCTTCGAGAGCCAGCACATGCTCTAGAGGGCGGGGATGCGCGTGCCAACCATCCAGCCTGTAAGCAGGGAACGCGGAGAGGTAAGTTAGGGCCGGGACGGGCACCATCACTGAGTGTGCCTGCGATCCGAGACGTGGATCACTGGAACACCCGTGACACATGACTGTTTCTCTTTCTCTATATCACATTGTGACGTGAGCTGCTATCCGGGTTTTTATTGTAGCACAATTATAGTGAAGCAGCTCGATCTCTCCGTCTGTATTGTATCACAGCTTATTTAAACAAAACAACTACAATATACACCTCAACACCAGAAATGGAATTGTCGTTGGACTTGACAGGTCATGTGATGCTGAGGCAGGAAGGGAATGATAGCAGATAGGAAGAAACGTTAGGGGAAATGTGAAACTCACGATTGGTAATACACATGGGTTAAAGGGAGTATTGACCATTATAAACTGCAGTGTAAAGTATGGGCCCTGGTGATCCGTGTACGCATACAGCAATCTGCTATACTGTAAGATCCCTGCATTACATTGCTCCTCAGCCCCTCCTCTCTGCTCTTAGTAAAGCTTCTGGTTGGAAAGCAGTCACTCAGAGCATGTGTAATGTTCTGTAAAGTTGTTCAGTGGATGAATCTCACAAAACAGCAGTGTGAAGACACACATGGCGCCTTCTCCCCAAGCCTCCACTCGCACTTCCCCGTGAAGCATCGCACCACGGATTCGAGCACCAGAAGCTGAAGATTTAACTCCTTAATGCACATGGTCTGCAGTGCATAAAGGCACCAAGACACTTTGGAATGTCATGACTTCTGACTCTCACTCTGATAAAACACAGGGTGACAGGATCAAAAGTCCAGTTGTTTCTGAGAGACAAGGCTCTCAGCAATACGTCAATTTAGGAATGGAAGTCCCCCCTCAAGCGATCGCTGTGAGTGGTCAGTTAGTACAGACTGACCAATCATGGCAGAAAATAGGCTTTCCCTGTTTGAACTTCTAATATGTGTCCAATCTCTTCATTCTCCTTCCCAGAGAGAGGAGATCAGATGCCTACAGTGACCCTCCACACCATAAATCAGTTGCACACCTACAGTGCCCAGCTCCATACCTCTTCCCTCCGTGCTCTCCTCTCCATTTTTATTTAACGTTGACAAAAATCTAAAGGGTTATAAAGTTCCTAAAAGCTGTTAATTAATAATAATAAGGGGTGTAGTTTGTTAAATGTGGTAATTTATGTGGGTTTTCTGTTTTCCCTTAAAATCACTTGAGAAGCTCCATGATCAGGAGAATAGGGCCACCACAAAAGCGAGTGAATAATGGGGACCCAGATCCTGTGATGACTTTTATGACATGACTGACAGCCTCCGTGAGACATTATAACTAGTGCGTAAGGTCCAACTTGGATGGCCTGCCTGATCCGGAGGCTCCCTGGGATGCCCTATAGACATTTTCGCTACAAGATCCAATGCTATTTCCGGGGACCCAGGTTAAGCTCCTTCCTGATGTCTCTGCCTGTACCCTAAATATGAGATGAACTCTCTGACCAGCTTGATCCGGCTTTGTTCATTCTACACCACAGCGAGATCTCCCCTCCCCCCTCGGGTGTTGTTCAGGAGATCGCACTGGTTTGTCATGTAGATCAAGCAATGTCATGATTCAGCTATTTTTGTGAGTTTTCTGTTTGCCTTTTAGATTCTCCTCGGCATTTTACTGGAGACAATTGTTATGTGCTTTCTTTTTATCTGTTTTGGTTAGTGAGGAGCATTTGGAACCATTCTGTAACGAGGATAATATAAACATGTCTGGGAAGACAGTGCACAATTCATTAACCGTTTGTCTTAGAGAGTTTCCTGGTAAAATGCATTATAGCCAATAGCATCTCAGTATTCTATATCATGCCCACCAATGCTGATTTTTCTGTCTTTTATATATGCGCTTGTGTGTGAATAAACAGGGGAGATTTCTACATACACTAGAGACTGATGTGTCTAGTTTTGTTCACATTCTGGTACCAGGGAGCCATTTTTGGCCATAAAAGAGTAAATTTGAAAGTCACCTGTACAACTGAAGTAAGGGCGGTTAAGCCCCAGATAAAAATCCCTAACAGGTGTATAAATGCACTCTCTCGTGTAGTGGATCCTGCGGAGTCTGGCCTGAAGGGGTGTTACATCTCTGTTGTGTATTCAATCAGGCAAATATATAGGAATCATCACAATACAACACCAAGCAGAATAACAATAGAATAATAATAGATTTTGAACAATAATATTGCAAAAATCTTGGACTGAATCTATCCTCACAATAAGAGCAGGGATGGCCCCGCTTCGAGCCCCGAGCCTGACTCCTCCCACACACTGGTCTGATCACATGACTATGACATCATCACAGGTCCTGTCACATATATCTGGAGCACAGCTCTGCAGGCGGAGGTATGTATGTAGTCACCGGTGTCTGTCAGGATTACCGGGGGACATTTATCAGTGACCCCTTCTATCACTGTGAATCTACTTGCAGATGAGGGATGTTGGAAGGGAGATCTGAGCTCTGTATGACCAGTGCGGAGGAGGGGACACCCAGGATCTGCCCGGTAACTGCCACCATAAGCTAGAAACAATGTTATTATGTGTCCAGTGCAATGTTACAGCCTAATAATAGACTGATATCATCATAGAGAAACTCCTATAGCCCCATAGTGTGTGTATATGCATTACATTGGCATATGTGACACAATTAAGCATTATACAATGTACAAGTACCTGCCGACTGACATTCTTACCCTTGTATGAGTGGCATCCAGGTGCTATCTCTGTAACACCCCCGGTCCCCGAAAGACCCGCAGTTTACGGACTACCCCCACGTGCAAACCTCGGTTTGAGGGATACAGTATCGGTCAGGGTTTTACATAGAGACGGTCCGACACAGCCACACTACAATCTGAAAAGCCTATCAAAGGTTAGTGCAGACTACTGGCATAAACTGACAGTGTGCAAACATTTTGGTAAATTCACATTGGCTTAGGAGCTCAATGGGTACACATCTTAAACGTTACAAACGTTACATAGGTAGTTAGGCTACTCAGGGTAGCAGCATAGAATGTCTCTTTACCTGAAAAGGAAAAGGCATAAAAGTGCAGGCATAATGTCCATACCTAGAAGGAAGGCATTAAGTGCAAGACAATAGCAATGAGATAGCAACTTTTCCCTGGTAGTATCTGGCAAAAGTCTCACAGAAGGTCTCTAATGACAAAGTCCATCTTCTGGGTACAGCCCTTGATGTGGGGAAAAGTGCAATAAAGAAGCAAAGGGTCTCCTCTAGTGTAGAGGGACAGAGTCCTTTGTAGGTATCTCTGCTGTGGCAGAGGAAGGGGTGCTATCATAGCACATGACAGTGGAAAATCTCTTGACTGAGATAAATAAGGGTAAGAGTCCCAGGAAAGTCTCTGGCTCTTGTGGAATAGCGGGCATTCAGCCCAAATGGGATTAGTAGAAATAAATATACATATGTACAATATTCACAGTACCTGAAGTGGGCTACAGCCCATCAGGGGTTAATCTTGCTGCTCAAGAGCAATGGCTGCAGGCATGGGAGCAGGAACTGCAGCAGGGACATCATCAGCCTGGGTGAAGAAAGCAGTGTTGAGATCTGTCACCTGAAGACATCTGGTGGTAGACACTGGAACTGCTGACATGAAACACCCAGAAGCTGGAGCTGGAACAGCAGGGAGGTCATCTGCGGCGGCAGGCATATCAGCAAAGGAAGGAGACAGGCACTTCTCTGGCTGACCTCCTGTAGCTGGGGGCGCTGTTGCACTGGCGGTGGTAACCTCTGTAGCTGGCAGGGCGTTCTCACCGGACAGCCTGGGCCTCTTAGCAGGGGGTCCTGGATACTCCGCAGGACGGTCAGCAGCATTAGATAAGGGGTCAGGCCCCTTTAAGAGAGTCCCTTTTGTAGCCGGGCCTCCTATGGGGAGATGTTTGCCCTCTGCAGGGAGGCCGGACTGTACCCCAGCCGGGGCTAAGGGAGATATAGTAACAGTCACTGTGATATAGGCCCTGAGGGCCATGGTACTCACATCCGCGGTGGTCCTCAGGAGGTCCGGAATCATGACTATGACATCATCACAGGTCCTTTCCCCTCTCACATATATCTGCAGCACAGCTCTGCAGGTGGAGGTACGTGTGTAGTCACCGGTGTTGTCTGTCAGGGTTACCGGGGCACATTAATCAGTGACCCCTCACTTCCATCTCTCTGGTATTTTCCACCAGAATCTCATCCATCCGTGAGTATCCACTCACTATACAGGGGAGGGATGTGGGTGGTGAAGGGAGATCTGTATGAAGCCGCGACCAGTGCAGACTGCAATGTGCTGCAGATGGTTATAGGAAAGTTACAGCCTAATAATAGACTGATATCATCATAGAGAAACTCCTATATAATCCATTATTATCCCAACCACACGACATCCACCACCGAGTCACCGGCATCTCCTCATTGTACTTCTACTCATTACAGGAACTGCATTTCTCTACATGATGTTACTTTATCTTATCTTCTTTCTCTTCAGGATCAGACGATGGACAGAGACACGAGGGTGGAGAGAATATTCCAGCTCACCCTAGAGATTCTCTTCTATATTACTGGAGAGGTGAGAGATTGTGATGAGGTCACATTACATCATTATCTATGGGAATAAGAGATAATAGGACTGGAGAGGTGAGAGATTCTGGAAATGTATGGAGGGATATTTATCAATGTGTCTCTCCATAACCAGGATTACACAGTAGTGAAGAAGACCTCTAGTGGGCGCTGTCAGGCCCCTGTGTATGAAGGACGGGGGAGAACCCTGAGCCCAATCCCGGCTCCTCCACCTCACCCCCTGATACATGATGACATCACTTTCAGCTAAGAACAGGAAACTGAGGCTACAATTTGCACAAGCTCATCGAAATTGGACAGTAGAAGATTGGAAAAACGTTGCCTGGTCTGATGAGTCTCGATTTCTGCTGCGACATTCGGATGGTAGGGTCAGAATTTGGCGTCAACAACATGAAAGCATGGATCCATCCTGCCTTGTATCAGCGGCTCAGGCTGGTGGTGGTGGTGTCATGGTGTCTTTGGGCCCCTTGGTACAACGCCACAGCCTACCTGAGTATTGTTGCTGACCATGTCCATCCCTTTATGAGCACAATGTACCCTGTAACATCTGATGGCTACTTTCAGCAGGATAATGCGCCATGTCATAAAGCTGGTGGTGGTGGTGTCATGGTGTCTTTGGGCCCCTTGGTACAACGCCACAGCCTACCTGAGTATTGTTGCTGACCATGTCCATCCCTTTATGAGCACAATGTACCCTGTAACATCTGATGGCTACTTTCAGCAGGATAATGCGCCATGTCATAAAGCTGGAAGCATCTCAGACTGGTTTCTTGAACATGACAATGAGGTCACTGGACACAAATGGCCTCCACAGTCACCAGATCTCAATCCAATAGAGCATCTTTGGGATGTGGTGGAACGGGAGATTCGCATCATGGATGTGCAGCCGACAAATCTGCGGCAACTGTGTGATGCCATCATATTGACATGATGGCATCACACAGTTGCCGCAGATTTGTCGGCTGCAACTGTGTGATGCCATCATGTCACTATGGAGCAAAATCTCTGAGGAGCTTCCAGCACCTTGTTGAATCTATGCCACGAAGAATTGAGGCAGTTCTGAAGGCAAAAGGGGGTCCAACCCGTTACTAGCATGGTGGACCTAATAAAGTGGCCGGTGAGTGTATATCATACTGCCAATGTATTGTGCCCCATTGTGTGCTGGATCCCCCGGATCATTACTACGTCACACACTGGGATATTTCCTTTCCTGTATGTTTCTTGTTCTACAAGGTGAGATAAAGAGGTTTGGAGTCTGAATCTGGGACTTTATAGTTCATATATGTGTCTCCAATATCTAGATTTATATAAACCTGGAGCAAGTGTGTGAAGTGAAGAACCGAGCAAGTTGTCACAATAAAAACAAGATAAACATTTTTCAGCAGATCCACACATGCAAGAACATTGTAAAGAAATTTACAAAATATAAAAGTAACCTCCATGATCCATCTCCACCCTCCGCCCACTTGACATGTTGGGCCGTAATGAAGACCCATCAGCTGCTCAATTCTTCTACTTTAACATTAGGGTGTAACTACCTACAGATACTATGTCCTCATAGATTGTAAGCTTTTGGGAGCAGGGCCCTCATTCCCTGACAATGTTATTACAATGTGTTGTCTTATTTGTGTATGTCCCCCATGATCTGTACAGCGCTGCGGAATATGTTGGCGCTACAGAGGGAGGTTTTATTATCTATTATCATACATTATACTTGCAGCGTGATTTTTTTAAACTTTACAAAATCGCTGGATTTTTAATGATCTGGATGATCTTCTAATCTCACAACCTTGCATTGTGGGACAGAGGGTTAGAGGTGGAGTGACCCAGGACAACTGGTGCTGATCGGGTCAATCCTGGTTTGTATCGACATTTCCACACAAAAGGAATGTAGAAAGAGAGGACAAGGACGTCCTGAGAAGGGGGCGAGGATGTTCTGAGAAGGGGCAGAGGACATTCCCCAGGCGCCAGATGAGAGCCACCGAATGACTCTGTTATGGGATAAACAGAAAAGTAAAAATGTTTTAAAGGGAAAACAGCTTTTGAAATACATCAGAGAAGTCACACAGGGGAGAAGCCATTTTCATGTTCCGAATGTGGGAAATGTTTTAACAGAAAATCAGCTCTTGTAATACACCAGAGAATTCACACAGGGGAACTTTTTTCATGCCCAGAATGTGGTAAATGTTTTACAAAAAAATCAGATCTTGTAAGACATCAGAGAAGTCACACGGGGGAGAAGCCATTTTCGTGTTCAAATTGTGGGAAATGTTTCACAGCCAAATCAAGTCTTGTTATACATCAAAAAACACACACAGGGGAGAAGCCATTTTCATGCACAGAATGTGAGAAGTGTTTTGCCACCCATGACAAACTTGTTAGACATCAGAGAACTCACACAGGGGAGAAGCCATTTTCATGTTCGGACTGTGGGAAATGTTTTTTGGCCAATGACAATCTTGTTAGACATCAAAGAACTCATGCAATGGAGAAGTCATTTTCATGTTCACAATGTAAAGACCGTTTTAACCAAAAATCCGATCTTGTAAGACATCAGAGAAGTCACACAGGGGGAGATCCTTATATATGTTCGGAATGTGGGAAAGGTTTTGCCCAGAAATCTCATCTAGATGCACATCTGAGAAGTCACACAGGGGAGAAGCCATTTTTATGTTCAGATTGTGGGAAATGTTTTTCTCGGAAATCGCATCTTGATCGACATCGGAGAAGTCACACGGGGGAGAAGCCATTTTCTTGTTCAGAATGTGGGAAAAGTTTTGCTCGGAAATCAAGGCTTGTTAATCATCAGAAAACCTTACACATTGGTAAAGGGGAGATGGTAAATGTTGAAGCCACATATCACATTGTTTTACCATGTTACATGAATCAAGTATGATGTCATACAAGGAAAGAGATATGAGATATAGTACCAATCAGATGTTAGATGTTTGATTCTAACGTGAACGTCTCATAAAAATAAATGGAACACTTAAACAACACAATGTAACTCCAAGTCAAACTTCTGTGAAATCAACCTGTCCAGTTATGAATTCCTCCAATTTTTTCTGTTGTTATGCAAATGGAACAGACAACAGGGGTCCTCTAGGTGGTAACCACAAAGCCTTTCGCTATTCTCATCCATTTTGGCTGTTGTTTTGGACACTTTTGCATTTTGTCATTGTTCTCACCCTTAGCACTGCTCCTGCCCGCCCCACGGACTGCACACCATGCACTGGACAGAAGTCCTTGCTTAATATCAAAATATCATGCAAGGACCTCTGCTACCACTGTATCAACCGTTGGAGTGTCAATCCTGTAGACCAGCCAGCAGACGAGATGATCTTGCATCGTATTTTGATGTATCTATCTAATGCTAAGCCTGATTAACAAGTAATGTACCTAATGCTCAAAGTGGTAATAAAAATTGAACTTTTATATGATATTAAAAATCTAAAATATTAAAGTGGAGTGTTTTCTCTATATCTATTTATATAAATTGCATGGAATTCTGTCCTCTGCAAAGCATCCAGTCAACAACATACAGGCCCCTATCCACAGACTGCACATGATCGTGTAGCTTAGCCAGGATGACACATCAGTACGAGCTGCAGCAAGGAGGTTAGTGTCCCCGGCATGGAGCTGATACCAGGAGACAGGCCAATACCCCAGGAGATGTGGAGGGGGCCTTCCGAGGGCGAAAACCCAGCAGCAAGACCACTACCTCCTCCTGTGTACTAGAAGCAACAGAATGAGGGTGCAATGAAGGTCACTTATATCCAACCGACTCTCTCCCTAAGTGATGTATGTGCGCCAAATGCCCACAAGTTGGAGATGGGCTTACAGCCTAACACCATGCAATGGGATTGGCATTTGCTCAAGATTGGTAAATTCGACATTGGTGTCCTGTGCTGTTCACACAGAGCATCTGACAGAGTTTGGAGATGCTGTGGAGGACATGTATAGGTCAGCATTCCTTTTGGGGGCTGCACACCGCTTCATGTGCGAGGCAGAGGTAGCCTGACTGCCTTTAGGTCCTGAGGGGAGTTTCTTAGACCATTGTGAGACCATATGCAGATGCAATTGGGTCCTGGGTTTCTTCTGATGCAGGACAACACTAGGCCTTGTGGTTGTAGTGAAAAAGAAAATTTTTGTTAAAAAATACTCACAGATGTACCCCGAGGGAGCTACGGCTTTCGGCAAGTCGAATCCAAAAAAGAGCAAATACAAAACAAACAGAGCGCCAAGCTGCTACCTCAAATCAAAGATGTGGAATTTCTTTTGAAGATATCAATAAAAGCAGTTTTTGAGTGCTCCGAATAAACAACTTTTCTGTCACCCACCAAGACTGTTGGTGTCGGTACACACTGGGACTTATTTACTAAGGGTCTGTGGTTTGCGCCGCTGGGACAAGTATTTAGAAGGGGATTGTGTCGCGCGCGATCGGATTTTGGAGCAGATCGGCTTTCATGCGATCCAACTGATTCGGAATGAGCGCGGGATTTAAGATTAAAATTGTGTTGCAACCAATGCACTTACATAGAAGAAGATGGTGAGCTCCGGCAGACCTGAGCGGGGAAGCAACAGATGCAGGATATCGGGCGCATGATGTTAGTGAATCGCGGCAGAGTGCATTATCATCAGACTAAGCACTCTCGGGAACTTTTCCAGACGGGTAGGTAAATGTGCTCCAATTTGTTCAGGAAACAGCACTGCGGTTTTCGGGTGGACCTTGTGTGGCCTTAACGGCTTTCATATGTGGACTAGATAGAGAACACATCCATCTATTCTATTGGCGACTTGTGGTTGTAGCGTCAGCAACTCCTGCATGATGAAGGAATTGATGTTAAGGACTGACCTGCCTGTTCCCCAGACCTGAATCCAAATTATTGCATGTGGGACATCATACCTGATGAGGTGTTATGTCTTTTTTGTGTAAAGAAAGGCAAATATATCATAATTTCACCACAAAACACCACCAAGCAGAATAATATAAAATTTCGAACAATCTTATTGCCAAATTCTCGCATTGAACTTCTCACAGCAGGGATAGCCCCGCCTCTAGCAACATGTCCTGGCGCCTGACTCCTCCCACACATGTGACTAATCACCAGGCACCACAAGACATATAGACATCTAATAAGTGACAACGGGGAAGAAGCCATTTTCTTGTTCAGGTTTTGGAAAATGTTTTGCTCGTAAATCAAGGCTTGTAAGCCATCAAAAAACCCTACACACTGATAAGGCTGAAATGGTAAATGAAGCCACAGGTCACATCCTTTTGCCAAGTTAAACAAACCAAGGACACAAATGATGCCATACAAATTTGTAGTACCAAGTTGTGCATCTTTGATAACTGTGAGATCATCAGAGGTTTCATACTAAGCTCATAAAATAAAGGGAACACTTGTACAACACAATGCAACCCAAAGTCAATGAAATGTGAAATCAACCTGTCCAGGTAATGAATCCAAACTGATTGTGGGTCAATTTCTCTTGTTTCAATGCAAATGAAACACACAATAGGTAAAGTGATTAGCAATTAGCAAGACAACCCCTAAAGGTAACAAGGTAGCATGACTTGGTGTTTACAACCCACAGAAGTTTCTCATGTAGTGAAGCTCATCCATGATGACACATCAATTCGAGCTGCGGCAAGAGGGTTAGCTGTGTCCACAGCATGGTGCAAATACCAGGAGGTATTTGGAGGGCGACTAACCACCTTGAGACTGCTACCTCCTTCTGTGTGCAAAGAGAAAGGCTAGAGGTAGGGGCATCAAAGCCCCCCCATTGTGGGTAGACAGATGGCCTTGTGACTTGAGAGGCAGTGGAACCGGCTGGGCCAACTGAATGAGCAGGGGGAGCCGCCTTATGTGTTCCCAGTAGAAGGTGACAACATGACTATGTGCTGACTGCTGTTCCTTGGCCCCCTATTGCTTGTTCTTGCCATTGCTCGGGTCTTCCTGACCACCACCTCTTCATCCGAAGTATCCTCGTCCAGGTATTCCTACAGAGGACATGTCTTTTGTTGGTAAGGGGTTGCAATCTACTTGATTGCCTGCTCAGCAGTCAATCAAGCAACTCAGGGCTTTTTCCCAATTACGGACCTTATGGACTATTTACTGAAAGGAACAGCTTTACATTTTTGGTATTAATGTTCACTAACAGTAACTAATTTTATTGACGATGAATTCTAAACAGAGACAGGACCTTCAAGATCTTGCTGGATAATGCAGTAAATGCTATTGTTCCTGTCTGGTCTTTCCAAGCATTGCTGTATAATTCTCCATAAGAAGTAAGAATATTCCTGCACTACAATAGCCTATAAGTAGCCTAATGCAGTTCTTCAGTGTTACAGCACAAGTCACAGCTTCGTCAAAGCACCTGAAATGTAAGTGATCACAACCATAGCTGTACCGCAAGTCAGGAGGAACCGGCACCAAGGATCCAGTGGTAGCTAGAAACAGGGAGCCTAAGTGCCAGTACTTGGCAAAAGTAGAGCTACAGAAAATGTCTCTTCTGCCAAACCAACAGCAGCAGCACAACAGTGTATGACCACAATACTGCTAGCCCCGCAAAGTAACCCCCCCCCCCAGTAGTATCCCCTTTACATGTCTGACTAGTCCATGTCTATGTGTTATTGTGACTGGTATATTCTCGTACTCTAATTGCTTCCCCATATGTAATGTATGTTATGTATCGTGCTGTATCACAATGTCCTGTAACTGTGTTTGTATGCAACCACCTAACTAGCAACATGTAAGAACGTGCCTCTCAAGGTATGTATCTGTAAAGTTAGACCTGTCTCTAACTGCGTAACAATCGCCGAAACATTGGGGCACATTTACTTACCCGGTCCATTCGCGTTCCAGCGGCGGCTTCTCGGACAAGCGTTCCGGTCCACCAGGTGTCGCTGCTGCGCCGAGGTTCGCCTAGTTGTGTCGGAGTTCACTGATCTCTTCCTGGTGCATGTGAGTATGGCCCGTGCGACCAATTTTTTGTTTTAAATGCGGCAGTTTTTCTGAATCCGTTGGGTTTTCATTCGGCCACGCCCCCCCGATTTCTGTCGCGTGCATGCCACCGCCGATGCGCCACAATCCGATCGCGTGCGCCAAAAACCCGGGGCAATTCATGGAAAATCGACGCAAATCAGAAATATTCGGGTAACACGTCGGGAAAACGCGAATCGGGCCCTTAGTAAATGACCCCCATTTTGTACAAAATAACCCCCCCCCCAGGGAATCAATAAAGTTGTATTATATCATATTTTAGATTTCCACCTGTCTCTAATTACAATAGCCCCCTCTCTTTAGCAAAAAAGGGCAATAGAAAAGGGGCATTGCTGGCTTTTGAGAAGTCTCAGTCTATCTGACTGACCCTATGAGGAGCAGAGACCTGTCTCTAGCTATGTCTCCTGTGTGTAATGGTGTCTGAACATGTGACCCTGTTCTTATACTGCAGAGTCACATGTCCATCCCGGTCCAATCACAGGTATTCCTACAGAGGACATGTCATTGGTTTGTAAGGGGCTGCAATCTACTTGATTGGCTGCTCAGTAGTCAATCAAGCAACTCAGTGCTTTTTCCCTATTACGAACCTAGATACCGAACAGCAGCATTCGTTCCATCTCCGAATCCATGTGTGCTGAATCCACAAAAATATTAGTACCCTTCCAAGAGGGTAAGTACAAATAACTCTCCTGCTGGTAGTGTGTGCCAACATGATTACACACTATTTGCTCCTTCATATTTTTCGGTCTTGTACAGTATTGCCTCCATCCTGGATTGATGTTTGCCCTCTGATCTGGCAGATAGTAGACTTTTCTCCGACACTCGATCCGGCTATGCGACTTTTTCAGCATTCTTAGATTTTCACTCCAGAGTATAAAAGCTCTCTCCTACATTGTTTATCTTTTGAATCACTCGATTTTGCCAGATATCAACTCCTGAAGTTCTACCTCCGATCTTCGGAGGTTAATAAAATGACTGCCTCAGATTTCTAAGGAGTTTTCCTCTACCTGACCTCATTCAGACAATGCAATGCCTACAGAGGTCTCCTGACTCCCGGAGGCTGAATGGGGCACTGACGTTCAGTATCTCACTATAGCTGTAACTCTTTGACGGGAAGGATTTTCCTGAGTTGTAGCCTCTGCGTCATAGTGAATCTATAGTTGCCATAGACCCTTCCTGCAGGGGGCGCCTGAGGAGGTGTCACATCTCTGCTGTATCATCAAATCAGGCAAATATATAATGATATCATCACGATACACAACGAGCAGAGTAATAAGAGATTACAATGCGTCTTCTGGGTTCTGTCGGTGTCCATTATATCACTAGAGGCTTCATACAGAGGAAGAGACCAACACAAGTCTCAGCGCTGGTCACAACTTCTTCTCACATGACCCCGCCCCTAGGAACACTTCCTGGAGCCTGACTCCTCCCACACATGTGACTAATCACATGGTCATTAAATCATCACAGGTCCTATAGCTTCTCCAGCAGCCCAATGCCTGACTCCTCCCACACATGGGGCTGGTCACATGACTATGACATCATCACAGGTCCTGTCACATATATATGGAGCACAGCTCTGCAGGTGGAGGTAGGTGTGTAGTCACCGGTGTCTATCTAGGAGGTTTGTGCCACTCAGATCTTGACATGTTTATATAATGTTTAAATCTCTTACATCTTCTCGACTCTTCATGCGTAGTGTAAAGCCATTTGGTATTTTCTGGATGGAGGTCTCCTCATATTTTTAACCAACCAAATTGATAGCAAATTCCAAGAGAAGAAAAGAAATCTGATCATGTCCATTGTGTTCTTCAGGGAGTTTTAAGGTGGGAAAAATCTGCCGAATTTACAAAGTTTTAACTTCACAGTCATTCAGCAAGCGACAGAATCCAGACGTAATCAACCGGCTTCCGATGAAGTATTATTCCGGTACTTATATTCACTGTCCATGATAGTAATGGAGGTAGCCCATCCCCATAGTATTCATAGTATAGAAGGTCGGAAAAAGACTAAGGCCTGTCAAATCCAACCTATAACATTAACATGTACTTTTCAATGGCGTCATTTAGTATTCCATGCAATGTAATGGAAAGCTGGAAAAAAATTTCATGAAATTGACAAAAATACACATTTGGAGCGTTTTCTTGTGGGCTCTTTTTTTACAGGCTTTATTCTGCGCTCCAAATTTTCTTTTTCTTTATTCTTTGGGTCGCTAGAATCACAGGGATATCAGATTTATAGAGGTTTTATTACGTTTTTATATTCAAATCTTTTGTACATAAAAAAATATTTTCCATTTTGCCAAATTCTGAGGCCAATAACTTTTTCACACTTTGGGGCACAGACCTGTGTAAGGTATAATTTTTTGCGGTATGTGCTGGCGTATTAATTTATATCCACTTGGAAACTATATGACTGTTTGATTATTTTTAGATTCAAATATTCATGGATGGAAAAATGAGGGGGAAAAGCGGCGATTCAGACATTTAGATGCTATTTTCCGTTACGGTGTTCACAGGCAACAAATAATCGTTTTTATATTTTGATGGAAAGGGCATTTTTGGGATCATGTTTATGATTTTTACTGTTTATTTACTTTTATATGTGATATAGGGAAAGGGGGGTGATTTAAACTTTTACTCTTTTTTACATTTTATATATATATATTTATCTTTTTTTTACCATTATTTCAGACCCTCCAAGGTACTTTAACCCTGCAGGGTCTGATTGCTAATACTATATATTGCAATAATACTGTCAACTTGAATTCCTACTTACATGACTCCACCAGTGTTCTCCTAACGCTACAAGAGATACACTGGGAGACAACCTGTATTTGGCTCACTCTCGCTGTTACTGCACTGTTACCCCATAGAAAAGGGTTAGAAGCAATAAAACACTTCCTTAGTAATGATCCAACTCTGCCTCCACAACAAAGGGAATTTGTGCTAGAGGCGACACTCTTCATCCTAACGCATAACTACTTTATATTTGAACACTCAATCTATAGACAGAAAAAAGGCACAGCCATGGGGAATTTTGAAGAAGACTTCATCTACAATAATGATCTCTGGAGGCCCAAACTGATTCTGTTCAAACGCTACATAGACAATCTCATTATTATATGGGACGGACCTAAATCTGAGATTCCAGACTTCATTAACCATCTTAACACGAATGACTGGGGCTTGTCCTTCACAGCAGCAGCATCCCCAAGTGAACTTCAATTTTTAGATCTCCACTTGTCCATTCTGGATAACAAAATTTCCACAATGACCTATTTCAAACCGGTCGATACAAACAGCTATTTACTTTTTAAAAGTGCAAAATGGAAGTCTAACATTCCAATTAGCCAGTTGCCGAGGATCCGGAAGAACTGCTCAGATACTAACACCTTTAAAAAGCAGAGCTACATCCTAAAGCAACGTTTCAAGGAAAAGGGTTTCCCTGAACATTTAGTGCTTACCTGAGAGCTGCCGACCTAACCCAGGCGGATTGCCTAAAACCTTCCCTTAAGATGAAACACCAGACCTACAACACATTCCCCAGCTTCATAACCAAATACAATTGTAACCACCACACACTCAACAACATTCTAAAGAAACACTGGCCAATCCTCTTAAACGACCGAAAACTACTGAAAATTATTTACAGACGCTCACAAACACTGAAAGGGATGCCGGCCCCCAGCCAAAATTAGAGAACCGAATATTAACACTTCTCACTTCACCAAGATTGTGGGCAGTTTTAGATGTGGCCGCAAATGCTGCTCCACTATCCGGCATCGCATTTTGGCAGGTCATTCACCGGTACCCAAACGGGAGCAGAGTTCAAAATTAACCACTTTATGAATTGCTCTTCAAGCTTTCTGATATATCTATTGGAAGGTAACTTTGGCCTTCAACATGTGGGTCGGACTTGCCTCAGTCTACGGATGAATGGCCACCAGAGCAAAGTAACTAACGTCTACCTGAAACGTAGACGTTTCATAAATGCTCCTAGGTACAGGGCTAACGGTAATAAAACTCTAAAAATTACATGAGGACATAAATTGATACATACATAGATAGTTGCTTGCAACGGAACCAGAAAAAGGGAGACCGTACAATATTGTGTAATAAAGGCTATTACATGGGAGATGATAGGTAAGAGGAACGTATCGGGCTCCTGGTTTTTGTCCTGCATGTATCCAGAAGACTGAATCGGGTGCCGTGTACAGCTAACTAATTGTCCGCGCATTCGCAGTGTGGTTAGAGGTGCGCAATGAGATGAAGGATCCAGAAAGATGACGTCGTCCTCCGTAGAGGCGTCATTCAGGGCTAAGTATCATGAAGAGCCATTGGGGCTGGGGCAGCGCGGATACATCGGGGCAGCACGGAGACACTCGGGGAGGGGCAGCACGGAGACACCGGGGAGCAGCAGCACGGATACAGCGGGGAGCAGCAGCACGGATACAGCGGGGAGCAGCAGCACGGATCCCGACAAGTAAGCAGATGTGCCGAACATCTGTAATCTATTCTTCACTGTGTTTTTCACTTAAATGATCCTGTGTTCACTGTTTTTATTCTATTCTTCACTGTTTTTCACTTAAATGATCCTGTGTTCACTGTTTTTATTCTATTCTTCACTGTTCTTCACATCTGCTAACTTGTCGGGAGATAATATATGTGCGGAACAGTGAAGAATAGATTGCAGATGTTTGCATACATCTGCTAACTTATCAGAAGACATTCTTTTTCAATTAAATAACACATTTATTCCCGAACCATGGTCCCTTTGAAAAATGCTCGAGTCTCCCATTGACTTCAATGGGGCTCGTTATTCGAGACGAGCACTCGAGCATCGGGAAAAGTTCGTCTCGAATAACGAGCACTTGAGCATTTTAGTGCTCGCTCATCTCTAGTTATCTATTATTATGCTTTATTATTTTTTATATCATCCTGCTGTTGTTTTTTCTATATTTGTATTTTTTTACTGTATTAGAGAAATTCCACTTGAGAAAAGTGTATCTTTCAATCCCTGAAACGCGTTGTGCTCCCTTCATCTATGTTCAATAAACTGCCCTTGGCTAATAACCAAAACTTACCCTACACAATCCTATACATTGGTGTGCGCTAGCCCATCCCTCTAACTTGCTTCATCTCAGAGAAGCCGCAGTAGTGCCGGGAAATGTCACATATGGGTCATGTTTTCCATCCTGAATATTTCTCTCTGCATTTGCCCCAAACACTAATTCATGAAGCTCTCTACTAGATGTCAGGATGTTACACTGATTTCATCTCTGTCATAGAGAAACTAGTATTGTTATCCTAGCTAACACCAGGGACACAATACCATATATGTTCTATATTGTACTTTGTCTTATCTTCTTTCTCTTCAGGATCAGACAATGGAGAGAGAATGGCCAATAGGATCTAAGTGTCTTATCAACACCCCAAATGCTGATGTCTATGTGCTAAAATATAGCTGTATCTGTTTGAAATAAACATTGTGATGTGAGTGCATCGGAAGACCGACTGTGTTTTTCATTTACTCTGTCAGCTCGCTGCCGGCAGCTATCTCATCCTCCCTCAAAGGGTTAATTAGGACTCACCTTACAAAAGTCAAGAGGGCTGTTGGGGCCCTGCATAAAAATCCCTATCAGCGGTAAAGGGTTAAACAAGTTCTCTTCCACCTATGCATTACACCTCCTCAGGTTATACAATGTCCATAATCCTTCCCAACCTGGTGGGATTAATCCAGTGGTCCCTCTTAAAAGGGAGGGGTTATGGTAACAGCTTTGTAAGTTTCATCCTTGTCCTTGGAACGCAGTTGACGAGGCACTGATTATGTCTTTGTGTTTTTCGTGAACACTGTCAGAGTGATCATGGGTCGGCTAGGTGTTAGGGCCCACTATCTTTGTTTACCTTTCTCGTCTTTTTCCAGAGTGTGCATTACAGTTATGTGCTATACAAACCTAAAGATAGGGGAGATTTAGCTCTTCCTGACTTTGGTCCTACAAATACAGCAGGTCACACGGTAAGGGTTTTGGACAGGTGCCAAAACTAAGCATTGAGTCTCTTGAATAGCAGTCCTCCAAATGTGCATCTTGTTAGGTTGTGCTTTCATCTGACAATATGCTGTACTCCTCAGGTCTGCCACTCCCCTTCTAGGTGCTCAATGAACCCAGTATTGGGCAATCCTTGCTTATACCTGTAGCATTGAAACTCTGTCTGACACGACTGGTGGTGGTCTAGGATATCTTGAGTCTTACACATCTGCTTCGATAACTCCTGACAGCTCTTCTCTGAGCTACCTGAGACATCAAAGATGTCAATCTTCAGCCTGTGGAGATCTCTCCCCCTGCAATCCTTTCTCCACACTCTGTTATCCCCTAGTACAGTGATGGCGAACCTTTTAGAGATCGAGTGCCCAAAATGAGACCCAAAAAGACTAGCTTTTCCCAAAGTGTCAACACGGCAATTTAGGCAGTAACAAACTTATTGCTACCGGAATTTTGGAGCTCAAATCCGACCCTGTCCACATCTTTTCACTCTTCGGACAGGACCAAGCAGCACAGGATAGGTCACTTTAAAATAGCAGGGCACTACCTGGACTGCCTGAGACTTCAGGAAGATCCAATGCTTGGTAAACTCTGTGCCTGGGAGACAGCCCGTGTGCCCACAGAAAGGCCTCCGAGTGCCATCTCTGGCACCAGTGCCATAGGTTCGCCACCACTGCCCTAGTACCTTTGAGACTATATCTACACCATTTGAAGAACTGCGCTTGGGCTCAGAACCCCTGTATCTCTATCCCTAATCTCTAATATCCTACTCAGACCCAGTGATCAACCTCCAACTCCATCTATTCCATTGGGAATCTGATCTACAAATCCCTCAGAACACAGGAAATGGAATTTCACCAGCTCTCACTTCCAAGAGGGTAAGTACAAATAACTATCCTGCTGGTAGTGTGTGCCAACATGATTACACACTATTTGCCTTGAGAAAGTGTGTGTGTATGTGCCAAACGGCCCGTCGCCTTGGCGAGGCAGCTCCTCACTCTGTCCTGTTACCTCTGCTACAATAAAAAGAAGTTTTGTCCTACACTACTCTGATGTGGCAGATAGTAGACTTTTCTCCTAAACTCGATCCGGCTTTGCGACTTTTTCAGCATTCTTAGATTTTCACTCTATAAAAAATAAGTATAAAAGCTCTCTCCTACATTGTTTATCTTTTGAATCTCTCGATGGTGCCAGAGATCCACTCCTGAAGTTCTACCTCCGATCTTTGAAGGTCAATAAACTGACCGCCTCATATTTCTAAGGAGTTTTCCTCTACCTGGCCTCATTCAGACAATCCAATGCATCCAGAGGTCTCCTGACTTCTGGTTCCCTGACGTTCAGTATCTCACTCTTCTGTAGTTACCATAAACCCTTCCTGCAGGGGGCGGCCTGAGGAGGTGTCACATCTCTGCTGTATCATCAAATCAGGCAAATATATAATGATATCCTCACGATACACAACGAGCAGAGTAATAAGAGATTACAATGCGTCTTCTGGGTTCTGTCAGTGTCCATTATATCACTAGAGGCTTCATACAGAGGAAGAGACCAACACAAGTCTCAGCGCTGGTCACAACTTCTCCTCACATGGCCCCGCCCCTAGCAACACTTCCTGGAGCCTGACTCCTCCCACATATGACTAATCACATGACTATGACATCATCACAGGTCCTATAGCTTCTCCAGCAGCCAAGAGCCTGGCTCCTCCCACACATGGGGCTGGTCACATGACTATGACATCATCACAGGTCCTGTCACGTATATCTGGAGCTCTGCAGGTGGAGGTAGGTGTGTAGTCACTTCCATCTCTCTGGCTTAGGGTTTCCTCCTGGTCTTGGGGGGGTCACATAAGGAGGTTTGTGCCACTCAGATCTTGACATGTTTATATAATGTTTAAATCTCTTACATCTTCTCGACTCTTCATGCGTAGTGTAAAGCCACATGGTATTTTCTGGATGGAGGTCTCCTTGTATCTTTAACCGACCAAATTGATAGCAAATTCCAAGGAAAGAAAATAAATCTGATCGTGTCCATTGTGTTCCTCAGGGAGTTTTGAATTAACTACTGGCTACTTAAAACATAGTGTCTCCTGTCACTGATCTACTCATCATGAGAAGGATTTTTCTGCTTTTTGGGTGTCGCCTATAGAGATGATACCAACGACCTGCCAAGATCGGTTTCACTTTCGGGCCTTTCCACACTTGCGAGTGTGACACGATGAACTTCTATCACACTCGCAACGCGTGCTGCCAGGATCTCCCGGCCTGAATGCTGCAAACTGGGACTGAACTCAGCATGTCAGTTCAGTCCCGGTTTACAGCATTCAGGCCGGGAGATCCCGGCAGCATGCGAGTTCATCACGTCACACTCACAAGAGTGGAACGGGTCTTACCTCAAAAGAGAGAGATGTACTGGATATGTAAATTAAATGCCTACACCCCAATGGGTTGAATGAGATGTTTGAGAAGAACTTCTAATCCCTAGCACACAATCTCACCCAGCACAATGCTAGTTATCATCCCACATCGGTCCAGTTCACATTTAATGACCCTTTATTCATTAATATCATCATTCATAATAACTATCTTTATTCACAATATCATTAGAATGCCCGAATATCATCTACACTAATTGGCAATTAATCATATTTTCAGTAATCCCTTTCTAAATTCCACCTCCATCTTCTATTCAATATTTATACATTTTTATCCCCATTGTGCTTTTATCCCATGATCCGGTGGCTCATCCCTCCATTTTCCCTAAAGAAATAGAGCCTTTTATTACATGTCTAAATAAATCCAACCCTAGTGATAATTTCATGTTCATTTACATACATGGCAGTGGGTCTTCGCGATACTTAGCCCTGAACGACGACGCCTCTACGGAGGACGACGACATCTTTCTGGATCCTTCATCTCATTTCGCACCTCTAACCACACTGCGCAAGCACGGACAATTAGTTTGTGCGCCCCCAACAACATAAGACCGCGCTGTACACGGCACCCGATTCAATCTTCTGGATACATGCAGGACAAAAACCAGGAGCCCGATACGTCCCTCTTACCTATCAACTCCCCTGTAACAGCCTTTATTACACAATATTGCATAGCCTCCCCTATTTTCTGGTTCCGTTGCAAGAAACTACCTATATATATATATCAATTTATGTCTCCATATCATTTTTAGAGTTTTATTACCGTTAGCCCTGTACCTAGGAGCATTTATGAATTACTACTGAAGCATGAAAATGTAAATTGTGTATATTTATATTTATACATATATTTATTGACTTGAAGACCAATATGCCTATGAACTTATACTATTATGTAGATATATTATTTTTTAGTATTTCCAATTGTTTTTACTGATAAAGTTTTGTACATCCATATATTTATTTATTTTTATTTTTTTGTTACCTCTCATTCATTTTATATAGGCCTCATATTATTGACCACTCACCTCATGTGTTATCTATTATTATTCTTTATTATTATTTATATCATCCTGCTGTTGTTTTTTTAAATTTGTATTTTTTACTGTATTAGAGAAATTCCACTTGAGAAAGGTGTATCTTTCAAACCCTGAAACGCGTCGTGGTCCCTTCATCTATGTTCGATAAACTGCCTTTGGCTAATAACCTAAACTTACCCTACAGAATCCTATTCATTGGTGTGCGCCCGTCCAGCCCTCTAATTACTTCATCTCAGAGGAGCCGCAGTAGTGCCGGGAAATGTCACGTATGGGTCATGGTTTCCAGTCGTCTGAATTGGACCCTAACACTAATTCATGAAGTTCTCTACTAGATGTCAGGATGTTACAGATTTCATCTCCGTCATAGAGAAACTCACATTCTAATCCATAGAAGATCCAAAATCCATCACTAACCATCAGTATCTCCTCAGTGTTTTCTTATATTGATTTAAATTTACATTAAATTTTATATGTTTCTTTATCTTATCTTCTTTCCTCTCAGGATCAGACAATGGACAGAGACACGAGGGTGGAGAGAATATTCCAGCTCACCCTAGAGATTCTCTTCTATATTACTGGAGAGGTGAGAGATTGTGATGAGGTCACATTACACATCAATCTATGGGAATAACAATGATACTGAGAGGTGAGAGATTCTGGAAATGTATGGAGGGAGATTTTACATGTGTCTCTCCATAACCAGGATTACACAGTAGTGAGGAAGACCTCAGTGGGCGCTGTCAGCCCCTGTGTATGAAGGACGGGGAGAACCCTGAGCCCAATCCCGGCTCCTCCACCTCACCCCCTGATACATGATGACATCAATGAGCAGAAGATCCTAGAAGTCACCCACAAGATGATGGAGCTGCTGACTGGAGAGGTGACACTGCTGGGAATGCTGGGACATTATACAGTAACGCTATGAAGGGATCTGGGTGATGACGGGATCATTGTGTGTGTCAGGTTCCTATAAGGTGTCAGGATGTGGCTGTCTATTTCTCCATGGAGGAGTGGAGTATTTAGAAGGACACAAAGATGTTACAGGACGTCATGATGAGACCACCAGCCCCTCACATCAGCAGGTAATAGACAGGACTAAATCCACACGTCCTTTCATTATCTGTATGGAAAAGGATCATTCTCTGGATGTGTTTCCTACAGGTAGATCCAGTAAGAGAACATCACCGGAGAGATGTCCCAGTCCTCTTCTTCTACCACAGGATTGTTCTAGGAGAAATTGTCCCACAGGATCATCAGGTAGATGGAGATAAGACGTAATGACATCTTCTCTGATTTGTGGAGGTTTATTCTAGTCATATTACCTTCTTAAAATTGTCTTGTAAAATCCATATAGTCTCTATGTGCTGGACTCCAGTTTACTTTTTCTGGAACAGTTAAAAAGTTTAATTCTTTGTTAATTAGAAAGCTGGAGATTGTTCTTTGCAGTAAGGAAACAACATGGTGGAGACCTGCAGCTATGTGTCTCAGATATTTCCTCCTGTCAGGTCATATTTGGTCTTCATGATACTAACTGATTATTTGTTTGATCTAAATCCTCCTCTGTGACTTCTCCATCGTCTGGTGACTTCTTACAATATTTGTCTCTCAGTTTGTGTATCAGGGTGAAGATGTGAAGAATATTCCTGCCCCAGAGACATATGTGAGGGGCGATGAGCGATGTAAGGAGGAGATTCCTACAGTAACTGCCCAGGTGAGTAGTAACCACTAGTTAAAGCAGAGACGATGTGATAACACAATACAGACCATGGAGACATAGACTAAAAGCTGGAAGGTGGGAGCTATGAGGTGCAGGAATACTGCTCACCAGGACCGTCGGAAGGAGACTGAGATGTTACATCAGTAATAATACAAACCTTATGGTAAGCAGGAAAGTCATACCACCATGGGCAGACAAAAATGCTGCTGCATGTACCCGGATTGCTGATATCACACAAATGTCCTGTGATACATCTTCAGAGTTTTCTTACCACAACCAATGATAAAGGGGTGTTCAGGGAATAGGAATGTCTGATACAAAAACACATAATGCTATAAATAAATGTATATAACAAAACTCAATGTCATTAGTCACATAAAGGAGCTTCCATAGTTTACTTTTATGATTCACAAAATGTTATGGTCTTTCTAAAGTAGGCGAAGTTATCACCAAGATTGGTGCCACTAGAAACTACAAGTCCCATTATCCTTTAGTTATCAGTAACTCCTCCTCCCTCTTATGTTCTGCTCCCACTGATGATGTAACAGACTGTTCTGCTCTGTTACCATAGTAATGATGTGTAACTGCCATCATTGCACATAATCTCACTGGGATGACGTCTCACCAGAACATGGGCCATACTGAATGCACTGCAACCAAGCAACTACAGCCAAACATAGTGATGATCACATGACCTGCCCAGGTGGTCATGTGACCAGTGGCCATCTTCTGTCCCGTGTCTGCTCCACGCGGAGAAATGAATTCATTACAGTGTATTTCACAACATTTTTCTGCTAAGGAGAGCAAAATTCTAAATAACTAATTACATATTAACTTATAACTTTATATTTTAATGACCCATTTGTATGTGAATTATGCCTGGAATACCCATTTAAGGTTATATTTTAAGATCTCCTTTATTCCCAGCAGATGACAACACCAGGAGCTCAGAGGAACATCTGATATCATCACATGTTACGCAGGTGTGGTTGTATCACACCAGAATACTCTGAAGATCATGACAATACCCCAGATGCTCCTCAGACCTTCACACACAGATCCGTCACCTGATGCTATTACAAGGAATCTTCAAGAAAATCTCACGGGGGAGAAGCCATTTTCTTGCGTAGAATGTGGAAAATGTTTTAGTCAAAGTTCTCAACTTCTTAGACATCTGAAAACTCACACAGGGAAAAAGAAGATCATAAATCTCGTTGTACATCTACAAAGTCACACAGGGGAAAAGCCATTTATATGCTCAGAATGTGGAAAATGTTATCGCAATATATCAGAGCTTGTGTCACACCAGAGAACTCACACAGGGGAGAAACTATTTCCATGCTTAGAATGTGGGAAATGTTTTAACAAGAAACCATCTCTTGTAATACACCAGAGAACTCACACAGGGGAGAAGCCTTTTTCATGTTCAGAATGTGGGAAACATTTTATAGACAAAGCAGCTGTTGTAAAACACCAGAGAATTCACACAGGGGAGAAGCCATTTCTATGTTCGGAGTGTGGAAAATGTTTTAATCAGAAATCAATTCTTGTAATACATCAGAGAAGTCACACCGGGGAGAAACCATTTTCATGCTCCGAATGTGGGAAATGTTTTGCTCGGGCATCGTACCTTGATCAACATCTAAAATTTCACACTGGGGAGAAGCCATTTTCATGTTCAGAATGTGGGAAATGTTTTTACGGCAAGACGGCTCTTGTTGTACATCTGCGAAGTCACACAGGGGAGAAGCCATTTTTGTGTTCAGAATGTGGGAAATGTTATAGTTCAAATCAAGACTACAAGACATCAAACAAGTCACACGGGAGAAGCCTTTCCGTGTTAGAATGTGGGAAATTTTTCAATCAGAAATCCTCTCTTGTTTATCATCAGAGACTTCACACTGGAGAGAAACCGTTTTCATGTTCAGAATGTGGGAAGTATTTTAACCAGAAATCACGTCTTGTTATACACCAGAGAAGTCACACAGACGCGGAGCCATTTTCATGTACAGAATGTGGTAAAGATTTTTATGAGAAAGGTGGTCTTGTAAGACACCAGAGAATTCACACAGGGGAGAAGCCATTTTCATGTACAGAATGTGGGAAATGCTTCAACACTAAAACCCATCTTAAACAACATCAGAGAAGTCACACGGGGGAGAAGCCATTTTCCTGTTCGGAATGTGGGAAATGTTTCACTAGGAAATCGATTCTTGTGAACCATCAGAAGTCCTCACACAGCGGTAAAGCTGAATTCATGTTATGAATCTGGGAAATATTTTGTAAGTTTTTCTTTTGAGACCATCCTTAAAGGAAACCTACCACTTCGGATAGGGCTTCTAAGCAGCACATGCCGTGCACCAGCTCGCGCGCGACCACTTCCTATTCAGGCGCACGCACGGACCACGGTGCGGGGAAGCTAGTTCGGATATAAAGATTAATAAAGTGTTAAAACGCTTTAAAAACGTTTAAAAACATAACGAAGATAAGCGCCGGCACAAGCTCATCCCAACCTGGTGCACGGCATGTGCTGCTTAGAAGCCCTATCCGAAGTGGTAGGTTTCCTTTAAAGGAATCCTCCACCTTTATGTTATATTATTCTGTGTATTTTTTTATATCCACTATGTCTCTCACCTGCTGTTTACCTTGATGTTTCTCTCTATAAATAGCGCCTTGTGATGGCGGCTCGGCAGCCGTGCGAGTCTTCCTCAGTGTCACACTTTCTCTGTGTCTCAGGCATTAGATCTTTCTTTATAATGGGCAGTAACCACACAGACTGTTCACAGAGGGACAGAAACACCTCACACGTACTCCTATTGATCAGACAGGTTCCTGTGGCGGATATACTGGTATGAGGGATCTGTGGCGGTCGTACTGGTATGAGGGATCGTTGGCGGACACACACTGGTATGAGAGATTTGTGGTGGACGTATTGGTATGAGGGATCTGTGTCAGACACACACTGGTATGAAAGATCTGTGGCGGATATACTGGTATGAGAGATCTGTGGCGGATATACTGGTACGAGGGATCTGTGGCGGATATACTGGTACGAGGGATCTGTGGCGGATATACTGGTACGAGAGATCTGTGGCGGATATACTGGTACGAGAGATCTGTGGCGGATATACTGGTACGAGGGATCTGTGGCGGATATACTGGTACGGGTCTGGGCGGATATACTGGTAGGGATCTGGCGTATATACTGGTACGAGGGATCTGTGGCGGATATAGACTAGGATCTGTGCGATACGTACGAGAGATCTGTGGCGGATATACTGGTATGAGAGATCTGTGGAAGAAACACAATGGTATGTGGGATCTGTGGTGGATATACTGGTATGAGAGATCTGTGGCGGATATACTGGTATGAGAGATCTGTGGCGGATATATTGGTACGAGGATCGTGGAAGACACACAATGGTATGTGGGATCTGTGGTGGACGCATACTGGTATAAGAGATCTGTGGTGACCATACTGGTATGAGAGATCTGTGGCAGACACACAATGGTATGTGGGATCTGTGTTGGACGCATACTGGTATGAAAGCTATGGTGGACGCATAACTGGTATGAAGATCTATGGTGGACGCATCCTGGTATGAGAGATCTGTGGTGGACTCATACTGGTACGAGGATCTGTGGCAGACACACAATGTATGTGGGATCTGTGGTGGACGCATACGGTATGAGGATCTGTGGCGGATATACGGGTATTGTAGATCTGTGGTGGACGCATACTGGTATGAGATCTGGTAGCGATACACTGGTACAGGGATCTGTGGCAGACACACAATGGTATGTGGGATCTGTGGTGGACGCATACTGTGTGAGATCTGTGGCGGATATACTGGTATGAGAGATCTGTGGGCGGATACACTGGTACGAGGGATCTGTGGCAGACACACAATGGTATGTGGGATCTGTGGTGGACGCATACTGTGTGAGAGATCTGTGGCGATATACTGGATTAGAGATCTGTGGCGGATACACTGGTACGAGGGATCTGTGGCAGACACACAATGGTTATGTGGGATCTGTGGTGGACGCATACTGGTATGAAAGATCTGTGGTGGACGCATACTGGTACGAGGGATCTGTGGCTGATACACAGTACGGGGATCTGTGGCAGACACACAATGGTATGTGGGATCTGTGGTTGGAGCTACTGGTATGAAAGATCTGTGGTGGACGGCATACTGGTTGAAATATCTATGGTGGACGCATACTGTTATAGAGATCTGTGGTGGACGCATACTGGTACGAGAGATCTGTGGCAGATACACTGGTACAAGGGATCTGTGGCAGACACACAATGGTATGTGGATCTGTGTTGGACGCATACTGGTATGAAGATCTGTGGTGGACGCATCCTGGTATGAAAGATCTAGTGTGGAGCATCCTGGTATGAGAGATCTGTGGTGGACGCATACTGGTACAAGGGATCTGTGGCAGACACACAATGTATTTGGTCTGTGGTGGACAACATATAGTATGTGAATCTGTGGTGGACGCATACTGGTATGAGAATCTGTGGCGGATACACTGGACGATGGATTTGTGGCAGACCACATGGTAATTTGGAGCTGTGGTGGCCCATACTGGTATAGAGATCTTGGCGGATATACTGGTATGTGAGATCTGTGGTGGACGCATCTGGTATGAGAGATCTGTGGCGGATACACTGGTACGAGGGATCTTGGCAGACACACAAGTGGTATGTGGGATCTGTGGTGGACGCATACTGGTGTGAGAGATCTGTGGCGGATATACTGGTATGAGAGACTCTGTGGCGGATCACTGGTACGAGGGATCTTGCAGACACACAATGGTATGTGGGATCTGTGGTGGAAGCATACTGGTATAAGAGATCTGTGGTGGACGCAACTGGTATGTAGAGATCTGTGGCGATACACTGTTACGAGGGATCTTGGCAGACACATGTATGGGATCTGTGGTGGACGAACATACTGGTATGTGGGATCTGGGTGGACGCATACTGTATGTTGGGATCTGTGGTGGACGCTACTGTATAGATATGCTGTGGTTGGACATACTGGTATGAGAGATCTGTGGTAACGCATACTGGTACGGAGGGATCTGTGGCAGACACACATGGTATGTGGGATCTGTGGTGGACGCATACTGGTGTGAGAGATCGTGGCGGATATACTGGTATGAGAGATCTGTGGCGGATACACTGGGTATGAGGATCTGTGGCAGACACACAATGGTATGTGGGATCTGTGGTGGAAGCATACTGGTATAAGAGATCTGTGGTGGACGCATACTGGTATGAGAGATCTGTGGCGGATACACTGGTACGAGGGATCTGTGGCAGACACACAATGGTATGTGGGATCTGTGGTGGACGCATACTGGTATGTGGGATCTGTGGTGGACGCATACTGGTATAAGAGATCTGTGGTGGACGCATACTGGTATGAGAGATCTGTGGTAGACGCATACTGGTACGAGGGATCTGTGGCAGACACACAATGGTATGTGGGATCTGTGGTGGACGCATACTGGTATAGGAATCTGTGGTGGACGCATACTGGTATGAAGATCTGTGGCGGATACACTGGTCACGAGGGATCTGTGGCAGACACACAATGGTACTGTGGGTCTGTGGTGGACGCACACTGGTAGGAGATCTGTGGCGGATTGCATACTGGTATGTGGGATCTGTGGTGGACGCATACTGTATGGTGGGATCGTGTGGGACGCATACTGGTATAGAGAGATCTGTGGTGTGACGCATACCTGTATGAAGAGATGGTAGACGCATACTGGTACAGGGATCTGTGCAGACACACAATGGTATGTGGGATCTGTGGTGGACGCATACTGGTATGAGAGATCTGTGGTGGACGCATACTGTATGTAGAGATCTGTGGCGGATACACTGTACGGATCTGTGGCAGCACACACAATGTATGTGGGATCTGTGGTGCATCTGTTAAGAGATCTGTGGTGGCGCAACTGGTATAGAGATCTGTGGGGACTGCACTGGTACGAGGGATCTGTGGCAGACACACAATGGTATGTGGGATCTGTGGTGGACGCACACTGGTATGAGAGATCTGTGGCGGATAACTAAAAATGAATTCATTACAGTGTATTTCACAACATTTTTCTGCTAAGGAGAGCAAAATTCTAAATAACTAATTACATATTAACTTATAACTTTATATTTTAATGGAAACAACGTGAAACCGGCACAACACGATGAACTTCACAGGGGTAAGATGCCATATCCTTCTTCTTTATTGGTTAAAATGTCATACACGTGAGGATACAGGTAGGTTGACGCGTTTCGACGGTTCACCGTCTTAGTCTTAACCTGTCTGCTAACATAACACGCTCACCTTTATAGTGGATCAGCTGGATAGATAAAAACTAGGATCCGCAGACACCTATCAGACATCACCAACGAGTCAGTTGGTATCTCGGCAGCGTCGAGACATTTCAGAGAAACACATGGTAAATCTGCTCGCCACTTTACATGGATTGGTTTTGAAAAGGTTACACTTCCAATTAGGGGCGGCAATATGAAGAGGAAATTATTGAACAGGGAGAGTTATTGGATTTTTGTAATGGAGAGCAGAACACCACAGGGCATGAATAAGAGACAAGACATCATTTTGACATACTAAGAGAGCTCATGATGGTTTTTCTGTTTTTTGTCCCCAATACCTTGTTGATATGTGTAGTATGTTTTTTCTTATTTGCTCTGGTGAATCCATTCATCTTAGGAAAAAAGTTTTTTGAGCATAATGGTTTATGTTAAATTTTGTAAGTCATGGAATTTCATATTTTTAGTTCCATAGCACACCCAATTCATGTCTAGCCAGAACATGTACTTTGATGTCACATTATTATAATGGGCAGAGATATTTTTACTGTATAGATGTTCTATTTTTAATGCTCCACTCACCGGTTCTCTGGTTTCGGACGTGTGTGTCCGGTCATGTGATCAAATGATGACAGATCACGTGAGTATGGAGGCACAGTCCGGTGTAGTTCGCCTTTGGGTTAGAGGGCTGTATGGACTCACTTAGCTTTCTCTGTCCCGGGCTTCGCTCCCGGTCATGTGACTGAATGGGAGTAGGTCATGTGACTTTGGAGGCACGGCCCGGTCCAGGTGAACGCACATCAGGGAGGGCGTTCCCTTCCCTGATCCATCCAGCTGATCCCCTATAAAGGTGAGCGTGAGTGGTTAGTAGACAGGTTAAGATTAAGACGGTATACCGTCGAAACGCGTCAACCGATTTGTATCCTCATTGTATGACTTTTTAATTAATAAAGAAGAAGAATTTGGCATCTTACCCCTGTGGAGTGTCTCGTGTCGTGCCGGTCCCAAGTTGTTTTCCTCGTGTGCTACATGGCTATGGTCTGCTTTGTCCGAGCACCAGGACACCCACACAGCGAGAGTACAGCCAAGACGGTCTGAAGGTTGGGTGAGCCGGCTTCATTTTCTTTACCTTTGTCTACACAGTAGTAGAGGTTGAACTTTTTTGCTTGTGAATTAGACATTAGTCTTGCGGATGGGGATGGATATAATGCTTGAGCAGCATTTTTAATTGGGCCATCGAATCCCATCTTGGACAGGACCAAAAAGACATAGGACCAATGGATCCTATCGAACACCTTTTCTAGATCAATGTAAGGAGCAGAGAAGGCGTCCGAGAGTCCTCCATAATTTTCACAATGTTAATGATTCTCCTAGTTCCATCTGGCGCCTGTTTGCCCTTTGTAAATCCTACCCGATCATTATGTATCAGGTCTGGCAATACTTGTAGAAGTCTGTTAGCTATTATTTTTGCATATAGTTTAGTGTCACTATTAAGAAGTGCAATAGGCCTGAAGTTTTTGGGGACTGTTGGTGGCTTCCCTGGTTTGAGTAAGGTGATAATAGTGGCCTCTAACATTTCCTGGATAGGGACCCTTCATTCATTGCTTTATTAAATATAGACATAAGATAAGGAGTGAGAAGATGGCCTAAGGCAGTGATGGCTAACCTATGACACGCGTGTCAGTGCTGACACACGTAGCCATTTTCACTGACACGCGGCTGCCTGAGAGTTAAGTTTCATAGTGTATTTGACTTTATCCCTATACTTTTGTTTTTCCGATATGTATAGCATGTTGTTTCTCTTGCTCTGGTGTATTTAATCATCTTGAGAAAAAAGTTTCTTGAGCACATTTGTTCATGCACAATTTCGTAAGTCATTGGAACCTATTTTTCTAGTTCCGTAGTTCGCCTAATTTATGTCTAGCCAACACATGCATTTTTGTATAGCATTACTACAATGGGCAGTGACATTTTTAATTCACAGATGTATTTATTTTTAATGCTTCACTCACCTGTGCGTCCTGGTCTCGGACGTTGCTCCCAGTCATGTGACTTAGTGTGAGTAGGTCACATGATTATGGAGGCATAGCCCGTTTTCAGGTGATTATATAGTTAGAAGGGTTTCGTCATTGAGTTACCTGGTTGTCTCTGTTCCGGGCTTCGCTCCCGGTCATGTGACTTAGTGTGAGGAGGTCATGTGACCGTGGAGGCGTGGCCCGGTCCAGGTGACCGCTCAGGAAGGAGGGCGTT